>JACEFZ010024390.1:342500-563029 GCA_014155875.1 Cepaea nemoralis | reverse complement strand
TCGACTAGACACTTTATTTATCTTATACTACAACTTGATATATCTGAGACTCCGCGTTGATTTATCTGAGACTACAATCTTGATATAATCGTGAGACTACAACTTGATATATCTGAGCTACAACTTGATATATCTGAGACTACAACTTGAGTTATCTGAGACTACAACTTTATGTATCTGAGACTACAACTTGATATATCTGAGAGCTAACAACTTGGATATATCTGAGCTACAACTTGATATATCTGAGACTACAACTGTGATGTATATGAGACTTACAACTTGATATAATCTGAGACTAACAACTTTATATATCTGATACTACAACTTGATATATATCCGGAACTGACAACTTGATGTATATGAGACCTACATACTTGATATATCTGAGACTACAACTGGATGAATATCTGAGACTACAACTTGATATATCGGAGAAAAGGACAAACTTGATGTATATGAGAACTACAACTTGTATATCTGAGACTAGCGGTGATTTATCTGAATCTACATTGATGATATCTGAGACTACAACATCAAAGGTAGATAAACTCCTCACATCTTCTCTGTCATCTGATAGTTTGAGTTTGTTTGGTAGGGGTGGGGGGGAGGGGGTCTTTTGCTGGCTTTGAACTCAAGCTGTAGTCACATACAAGTTATACTACTTCTAGTGTACTGGACTGATTTTTTGCGTGTGGATTAGCTTTCCCTATTACCATGCTCCTTGCACCAGGCGAAAACACCCTCCAGATTTTATGGGTACTTGGTGAATTTATGTTCTCAGTCAAGAAACTGAGACGTCAACATCGAATTTCAACTGCCCTGCGCAGGGGTTGAATTCTATACCATCGTATTGAAACGTATTTATTTCTACTGCCATCGTGCAGCTGATTGAAAGGTCACAATAAATAAATAAAAACTGTATATGCCAATAGACAAGCCATGGATTTCTGTTAAATGAGATCGTGACTTTTTGTGTTTCTGAAGAAAGAATAGCAATATCCTCGAACGACTGCTAATCTGTGTTTCTTTCAATGTTTGTCATTGAGCTAGATTGTTTCATAGCCACATCCTTATACGCGACTGAGACTGTTTTACGTAGTCACACAATAATATCCTTAAAACTGTATTGTATGGTAATTGATTTTAATTCACGGCAAACACGAATTCCGGGGAGTTCCATAGACATCACTGACATTAGGATGATTCCATAGTGGGTATATGGGTGTATTTATTAATTACAGATACATACATATAAATGCTTTCGCTAGTAGAATGCAAGCAAAAGCTGTTTCATGTATTTATTGAAATAAAGAATCACATAATTGAATGTGTTTGTTGATCACTTTCATTTGATGTGTGGGGGATTGCTAGCAGATCGATAGATGCCTTTAAATGTTTCTGGGGCCGGGAAACCCTGCCATCGGAATGTAAATCCATATCTTGTGCTACTCGCTTATCTTGTATATGTCCTATCTGTCTGCCTTCATCTTTGATGTATCAGGGGATCAGTTTGCGAAGACAATGGCATGCGGTTTTGGATACATCTTGCTGCTAAGCCTTTTGTCGACCGCCACGAAGTGAATCCCGATATCCCTTTTGAAAATCGACGATCCCACCAAGTCTAGGTCAGTGCTAAAAATAATTACGCGGTTTGTTTGTGGTGAATGGAAATGAAGTACTTATTGTATTATACCAGCAATGTCCCCTTTTAACCATTCTAGGTTGTAGTTGGGATATATTGTGTCTAGTGTTATTTCTTTTACTAGTTGTGTATGTTTTTCTTAACTTTATACGTTGCTATTTCATAACGTGTAGATTATATAAGGTGCTTGTAAAGACTCACTAAATTTGTAAGTAGAACAATTGTCAAAAAATGAAGTTCACGACCTCATTAAAAAATGTGCTCCACAGTCCATCGTGAAGCAATATGCAGTGAATGGCTGTCGTCTGCTGGAGTAATTCTTTGCACTCCAAACGAATGGTGTTATCAACGGAAGAATTAATTTTTTGGTTGAACAAGTGTTTTCGAAATGGTGAATCGATACACACGATGATTGTTCAAAGATTTATAGCAAGATTTTCTGATAAACAACCTCCTCAGCGAATTACGGTTAGAAATTTGTTGAATAGTTATATGAATATACATTGGTACTTTCCAGCTTCCGCAAAGTAAAGTTAGACCATAGCAATGACTATTGTAACTAATGAATGAATTTGTTAGCACATTTTTGACGACGCCATGTACTTAATTATTCAAAATTGTTCTACATACAACTTGTAATGAGACTTTACAAACAGCCTGAATAATAATCCACCAATCCATCATGTGCCATGCCGATAGGAGTGGGCGGTCATGTTTTGCCATCTCACCGATCTCCAGAGTCGTGGATCAGCTCCGTGTTCATGTCTCGACCATGCCACGTGGCCAAAGCTATCCAGGTACTTACTTCTCGGTCGGTCCCCTTGGTCTCTTCCCTTCGATCTTGCCAGTTGTCACCAAGTTCTCCAAGTAATTTCTTCTTCTCATAACATGCCCGAAAATTTTGACTGTCTAGTCTAAGTCTCTAATCAGTTTACGATCTTCATTGTTTCTTGAAATGACTTGCTCATTGGTTTTCTGTTTGTCCATGGTATCTTTGCATTTTCCTCAGAAACACATTGCCACAGTCATCAGTATGTTTTTCAGCTTGACTGCTCATTGCCCACGCTTCACATCCATATAAAAGTATAGGCTCTATGTAGCACTTCAACACTCTTTTTCTCGTTTCAATTGATATCTTTTTATTGGTCAGTATGTTTTCATCTTGCAATGCTTGCAGATAATTGTAAGTAGTCAGTACTCACATATCCATCTTCACCCTTGCTAGAATATTAACAGCTTTTCAATAAGTGACTTTAAATATTATTATTTTACTTTCCAATAGTTTTCTTTATATTGTTGTTGTTTTTGTGTGCTTGGTGTTAATTCGATATAATGTTTAATCTATCCTTGCAGTTCTCTGTCGCTGTCTATTTTTTAACATGTTTTCCGTTATCGTAGACTTCAGTGGGTCATATATTCAATTTGTGGTATCCTATGGAATTCATGTTTCTTAAGTCCAATAAATAATTTTCTATATTATTATACTTCTGACTTCTGGCATTCATCACGACTGTCTTCTGTTAGAGTAAAAAAGCTGTTCAAAATTGTACCTTACATTGTTGTTGTTATCAAGAATGTTAAGTTATCCACACAATCAGCAATGGAAATCATGTGGCATTTAATATGTAGTCGCTAATATCTCTATTATATTCTTTAACTAAACTTTAAGCTAATTTTATGAATGAGACACAGAGCTTTAATCCGCCGTTTTCGACACATCCCTAGGTTGATAATTATGGATCTTTCATTGCAGTGCGTATTTTTTTTTCCAAATTGACTGCCGGATTATAAGTGTTATCGCGAAAATCTGATTTGCTTGTGACAGAGACACAAAAATAACTGAATTAGTATACAGCATACTTTTATTGTACGTTGTGTTGACAACTTAGAGAGCACGTCCGTATGCATTCAAGTGGCTCCCTTATCAGCCAAGTATTTCAGTGAACAGGATGTGAACAGAGTTTTTAGTAACAATGAAGTATATCACAAAGGCCATGTAGTCTACACGATAACAGTAAATAACATTCCACTCTAGGGAATCTTCTAGCGTTTCTGTAAGGTTTACTATAGCTATTAAGTTGATATCATCCATCAACGGACGTTATGTTATGTTCCTCAACAGACGAACGTGGCCTGATCGATCTCATCACAGCGTGGGAATTAGACATTTATATTTGTTACCTTCTGTCTAGAAACCTAGATCTTGGCATTTGAAGTGAGTGTCCTATTTTAACAGTGTGTTTTCTTTCGTTTTTCGTTCTGTTTTGTAAATGTGCAGTTATCACTTGTTATCAGTTATTTAGCCGCGGTGGCGTGGTACGAGACATGATTCGTAGCACAAAAGACAAGGCTAAAGACATACATAATCACCAACACCACACGAATTGGACCATATGATGAAGATGATATTAATCTTACGAGGGCGAGTCAATAAGTAAGTCACACAGCTCTGTGGGATGGCAGGTAAATGTAGTGGGTGTTTTCTACAGGTCTCATTAGGTGACAGCAACATCGAACTTTATATTCCCGTTCGTCAGGTGGCGCTAGGTGTCGCATGCGCATGCGCAGCGCATAAACTAAATGGTGACTGTACTTACGGAGTGTACAACCAAAGAGCAACGTGCTGTTGTGCGTTTTTGTGGGCAAAAGGACTGCCTGCAAAGGGCATTCATAAGGAAATGCTTCCTGTTTATGCTGACAAATGTTTGTCCCGTAAAGCGGTGCATAGCTGGGTAGAAAAATTTTCTCAAGGACGCTCTAAAATTGTTGATGAAATCCGATCTGGTCGTCCTGTTGAGATTGCAACAGAAGCATCCGTGCAGCGGGTGGAGGAGATGATTAGAGGTGACAGGCGAGTAACGATAGACTCTGTAGCATCTGCAATAGGGTGCTCACATGGTTCAGCATACAGCATAATGCATGATCGATTGAAATTTAAGAAAGTGTGCTCAAGGTGGGTACCCAGACAATTGAAGGAGGAACACAAAATGAACCGATTTGGCCTGTCCTTGCATCATCTCTGTCGATACGAAGATGAAGGAGAAGACATGCTGAACAGGATTGTTACTGGGACGAATCATGGGTGCATCACTACCAGCCCGAATCAAAGCGTGTTTCAATGCAATGGAAACATCCTTCTTCGCCTTGTGTCCAAAAATTCAAGGTTACGCCATCAGCAGGGAAGGTTATGCTGACAGTGTTCTGGGATTGCCAAGGAGTGCTTTTAACCAATTTCAAGAAGAAAGGTGACAATGTGAATTCTGAATCGTACTGTGAAGTTCTATCGATGCTTCATGATGCAATTCGAAGAAAACGTCCAGGACTGCTGACTAGAGGAGTGTTGCTTCTTCATGACAATGCCAGACCACATACGGCTCGATTAACTCAGGAGAAAATTAACCAACTAAGGTGGGAAGTTCTGGAACATCCACCTTACAGCCCCGACTTAGCCCCTAGCGATTTCCACCTTTTTGGTCCACTGAAAACCCACCTTGGCGGGAGACATTTCGCGAATGACGCCGAAGTTGAATGTGAAGTGAAAACTTGGTTTAGAAAACAGAGCACGCAGGCGGCATTTCTACGCAGCCGGTTTGGGAGGACTGATAAAACGATGTGATAAGTGCATCAATGTTGGTGGAAATTATGTTGAGAAATAAAGGGACAATGTATGTATAAAAATAAACTGGTTTCAAGTTGTTATCATATTTAGTTATTTTTCTACAGCCATTTGTGACTTACTTATTGACTTACCCTCGTATTAGGGCTGTGGGATAAAGGTACCTTGCGGCGTATTGAGAATATTCTGCTAGCCCGGATCTTTTACCGGCGCTTGATTGGTGATATTGTCAAAGTCACGCCGACCACCCTAAACTCTCAGAATATTTTCCAGTATTCATTTTAGGTTGGATTGTCATGGGAACCTAGGCCGTTAAAAAAATTATCTGCGTCCATGGTGATTCAAACATATGACCACCCGGATGATAGACAGGCGTGCTAGACATTGCGGTATCATGGCTGTTATTCTTCAATCTCAACCACGTTGAGATAGTATAATTATACTCGAATGAAATATAACTTTAATTTTATACAGTATAATTATGATTCATTGAAATATAACTTTAAGTCGATACAGTATAATTATAATTAAATGAAAAATAACTTTTCATTAACTGATTCACTGCTAAAGAAAAAGTAAGTTTGAACTAAACACTTTGTAGACAATCAATGAACAAATATTATAATGTACATTTCCCTTAATTGAACATTGAAATTGCGGATGATACCCAAAAACAAATCAAATCACACGATGGCCATAGTATGGCGATATACCGTCCTTCTGTCCAAATGGGAGGTCACATCTTTTGGCACTGAATCAGTTAAAACAGTCTAACTATGAGACAATGAAAAATAATTTTACTTTAAGACAGTCTAGCAATATTACTTTGATATATAACTCGACGATAAGGCAGTCTAGCAATGTTTCTTTTATATATAACTCGACGATAAGGCAGTCTAGCAATGTTTCTTTGATATATAACTCGACGATAAAGCAGTCTAGCAATGTTTCTTGTATATATAACTCGACGATGAGACAGTCTAGCAATGTTTCTTTGATATATAACTCGACGATGAGACAGGATTGTTTCTTTTATATATAACTCGACGATAAGACAGTCTTGCAATGTTTCTTTTATATATAACTCGACGATGAGACAGTCCAGCAATATTTCTTTGATATATAACTCGACGATGAGACAGTCTAGCAATGTTTCTTTTATATATAACTCGACGATGAGACAGCCTAGCAATGTTTCTTTTATATATAACTCGACGATGAGACAGGATTGTTTCTTTTATATATAACTCGACGATGAGACAGTCTTGCAATGTTTCTTTCATATATAACTCGACGATAAGACAGTCTTGCAATGTTTCTTTCATATATAACTCGACGATGAGACAGTCTAGCAATGTTTCTTTGACGATAAGGCAGTCTGGCAATCTTTCAATTAAATAAAACTTTATGTTAAGACAGGCTAATTCTTCTTCAAAAAAATATAATTTGTCGTTAAGACTGTCTAGTTATGTTTGAATGAAATATGATTTCCAGTTAAGACAGTTTAGTAATGTTGCAATGAAATATAGCTTGAAGTTAAGACAGTCTGGTTATGTTTCAATGAAATATGACTTCAATTTAAGACAATCTAATTATGTTGCTTTTAAATGCAAGTTTACGTTAAGACAGTCTAGCATTGCTTATTTAAATACAACTTTACTTTAAGTCAGTTTTGTTATGCTGTAGTATTTATGAACATGTTTCTTGGCATTTCACTGAAATTTGTCTTTATATTAAATATTCTTGATATGTTTCTATGAAACCTAACGCCACTGAAATATATCTAGATATGCTTCAATATTAATTAACCTTATTTTAAAACATACTTCATATACTACAAGATATTACCTTTAAGTTTCATTGTTTCATTTTAAGAGGTTACCTGTTATATTATGTTTTATATCTTCTTGACCAGAAGACGATGGTTTCTGAAGCCTGAAATTGCATCCATTCTGACGACGAGTTTCTGCCATCATGCATTTCCCAACAATCCACAAGAGTCTTTAGCTAATTGATGTTTCTCCATTCTATACACTAAAACCATCGAAAATACAATTCAGCCCGCAATGACCAAAGAGTTGCCATCTCCGCCTGCCTACAGTGCCATGACAATGGACAATATGGAGAGGAATAACTCGTCAGAACTGACCATTGACAAAACTCCTACCAGCAGCAATGAAAGTGTCTCCTCGGAGAAAAGAACATGCTGCCAAAAGACATTACATCTGCTCAGGCAGAATCTTCTAGTCATTCTTTTAATCATTGCCTTGATTGTAGGCATTGGTATGGGCGTAGGCCTGCGGGCTCTTGACCCTAAGCTGTCCAAGAGAGAAATTATGTACTTAAGATTTCCTGGAGAGCTGCTCATGAACATGCTTCAGCTGGTCATCCTTCCACTGATTATATCCTCGCTTATTTCTGGGCTGACCTCGTTAGATGCCAGGGCTTCAGGTAGGCTGCTTTTTCATTGCTTTTTTAAATACTAGAAATGTATAATTAGTCTGAAATTAGAGTAGAGCAAGAGAAAAAACAAAAGTGTGGAAAACACTGATTTAATAAGGGTTGGTTAGTTAGATGATTGATTGTTTTATGAATTGTATCGAAGACAAGGTGTGTTAGAAAACGAGCATGGGTCTCCACCACTGGATGGGTATTGCTGCACGACCAGGCTGATGTGGCCAGGGCCATTAAGGTTCTTGCCTATAGCGTGGAAGAACATGATCATTGTCGGGAGAGAATGGTGCGACAGGGCGTGACTCAGTACCCAAATAAAGAACCAGACAGACACATAATCAGATAGCAGTTGGTACCATTAGTATTTTTACTGGTTGTCAAGATGAAGACGGGGCACGTATAGGAATGCCCCTACTGCCATGATGTCGGGTCTTTACTCAGTCCAACTTAACTCGTCTGGAAGGCTGAGTTTTAATATGTGGGTCAATTGCACTGGTGTTTTAAGTGGTTTGAATCCTGGAAAGAGCTACGTTATCTATTGTAATGAGGCTGGTGGAGATATTTTCTTCCCGACAGATTTCCACTGGAAATGTCTTCTGATTTTTCTTTCGTTGGATCGCGGGAAATGTGTTTCAGAGCTCTTCTTTCAGTTTCCAAGCTCAGAAACGGTTCCTTCCCAGGCAGTTTCCAGAAAACTAAGAAAACTATTTGGTACCAACTTTATTACGGATGGGTAGACCCCAGAGCCGTCAATTTAAGGGGACAATAACCCTGCAAGTTCTGGGGTTTGAATCATGGCCACACTGAGTTATTTGGCGAAGGGGTTAACAACTTTCTCCGTAATCCCGTATATCCACGTGAGGAACACAGCTGTGAGAGATTCGGCAGCGGATTACGTCGCGTTGGTTACTTACGGGGTATGTAACCATACCGCTCAGAAAGCAATGGCAAACTACTGAGCGTAATCTTGCACGAACATCAGCAGCAGCTGAAAATGCTGGTGTTGACTGCAAGATCCTGTAAGGGACATCCAACTTTAAAAAAACAAAAAACAATTTAACACACGTTACAAATGTGTAATATATAACAGTATACCTATGATCAGTATAAAATTTTGACTTGTATTTACGTGTATTTGTTGACGATGCTTCTTGCATCAGGGATTCTTTTAGAGTAACATCCAGTGGGATATTCAAATGATTGCATAATACGGTTTAAACCCAGTGGTTGCGGTGAAGGCCAGTCTGCTGGTCTGCCAAGACAGTGATCCGGAATTCAATCGTCAGTAGAGGCAGAATTATTTTTCCAACCACTACGGCCATGGGCTGGACCCAGTCTTATAAACATGGGAAATGGGTAAAGATGGGAAGGAACGACGACAAGAAAGGGAACTAGCCACCCCACGTCATATGTTGCGACCTAGAATATGTTAAGTCCCAACATTTCACACCCCATCGGAAGTATTTGCTATGGAACTACCTTTGAATTTTCTATAAATTTACGCATAAAATTCAACGCAGTTTATAAAACTCTGGGCGGATAGTCAGCCCCACTCTCTCCATGTAAAGTAGCAAAGAACCCTGTTCCATGCATTGCCCGTATTAGACACACAGTGATGCCATATCTTAAGTCCTTCTTCTCTATCTTTTGCCTTGTGGAAATATTCAAATTTCTGAAAGGAACTGGCTCATTAAAAACGGCGTAATGATAACTGTTTATGAATTCACTGACGAACGTGGAACGAAGTAAAACATCGGAGCTCAGTCAAATCTAACACCGCTTTATTACGGAGTTGACAAAATCAACATACAATTTTGTAGTGGACAATTAGTGTCCCGTTGTTGCCCGGAGGGCATCTAATTTAAGCGTGCACTAACCTTATGTACTGTAATCTGTCCTGCGTTTGCCTTATCGTCGCTCAGTAAATACTTCTATTTTTCCTCTGTTCATTCAGGTCGTCCTTGCTGTAATCTTCCTCCGATTTTTGTCTGTCTAGAGTTTGCCCGTCGTTCTCAAATCCATGGCGTTCTCAGTATATACTTCCAGCTGTTCTTAGCTTGGATTGAGTCCACTGCTAGCCTTCAAACGATCCAATAGCCACACCAAGTTGTTCTCCAAATCTAACACACGCCCGTTCACCTTGATCGTCGCTCAACGTATGTTTTCGTTGTCACGCTAGCGTTGTCACGTTAGCGTTGGTGTGACGTATCTTCGTATCCTATAGTTTTCGTGCACTGTTTACTTTGAGATTTCCTTCCATTCTCTGTATGGCGTGATCTGGGCACTTGCTATGTGGCAAGTGATAACCCCATATTTGTATACATAATAGCTACTCGATGGGTGATGTGTCTAATATCATGTCGGCCACCTTTACTTCCCATAAACATTTCCTGGTACCCATTTTAGACACTGTTCATATAACATTTATTCAACCTTGAAATATAAAGTACTTGCTTCGTCGTTCATCACGCAAAAGTCACCCTTCATATATGATCATAGGTGTGACTTCTCGTGTCTCGCAACTTTGCTTGTAGTTTCTCAAGGAACTCGCGCCGTTTGAGACCTTTCTCCTCATTACGTCTTGTTTCCTCTCTCAACATTTCCAAGAAAACACATATTCGTAGATGCTGACACAGAGATAAAGAAAAGGATAATCGTGCTCGAAGATTATGTTACAAGAGTGAGTCACTGATACGGGCACCTAGCCGTCTGGACAGTCGACAGTTTGCTACATTGTGCTTCCAAAACAAAAAAGGCATATAACTACAACCCATGGCGGTAAGACCAGACATAGAGATTTACCACTTCATAGCACAACGCCTGGGCTGAATTGCAGAGACCATGAGTTTCCTATGCAGCATAATCCCTCTCTCGGTGTGTCTAGTTTACTCCATAGGAAAGGGAACACCAATACATCCGGAACAAGACAAGCTGCAGAAGCTGTCGGATCAGCAAAGCAATGCTCTAACAGTCTGCCTGTCGGAGTTTTGATCCTAGACCAGTTGCCGACCATAGCTTAGGGTCTGGTCTGCCCTGCGATGGCATTTAGTCTTAGATTGCATTTCCTTGCACCAGGATAATGCTTGCATCCTCCCACATGCACTCCTTTGTCCGAAGTCGTTTTCACAATGTGAAGTGTCGGGTTTGGTGAATGCTGCCCAACATTCGGCACTAACAGAAAGCAGGTAGTACCGTCTAAAGTCCTTAGCATATCTGACTAAAACCTGACAAAAAACTATATATATATATACACACACGCACACACACACACATATATGTGTGTTAAATTTTAGTCACGCTCTCTCTCTCTCTCTCTCTCTCTCTCTCTTTCTCTCTCTCTCTCTCACACACACACACACACACACACACACACACACACACACACACACACACACACACACACACAAAAGATTGTATAATAGTTACTGTTAAAATAAGTTTCCCAAATCTTTGCACACACACACACACACACACATACACACGCGCGCGCGCACAAACACACACACACACATACACACACACTCACAATTACACAAACATTCAAACATTAATTCATTCAGTAGCATGTCCTTTGCAGAACCTCGCGCCCATAACAACCTTCCGGAAAACCTCTCGATCATAAGCAAGATGCCCAGCGTCCGATACACTCATCTGGAGATCATCCGCCACATCCTGCACCCATCTTCTTTTTGGCCTTTCTCTTCCTCTCTGCAAACAGTATGCAAACATAAACTCACAAATAAACACAAACACACGCAAACACAAACAACCCTAACCAAACACACATACACAGACACACAAACACAAACACCCACACATATATAACAGCGGCATCTAATGTACAACTGACAGGTAAACTCGGCGCACGTGCCTGCCTGTACTACCTGACCACAACTTTAATGGCGGTCATTCTCGGCATCATCCTGGTGCTGGCCATCAAGCCCGGCGAGAGGGGGGACAAGCCAGTGGCCGCGGACAGAAGCTTTAGGAAAGTGGAACCCGCCGACACATTCCTGGATCTAATTAGGTAAACCGCATTAGCCTGGTGCTGTAGTTAATTATCGATCGCTCTAATTTTTGTCTGTAGCTGTATCAGTGTCTTTGTTTTTGTTCGCTGACGAAGGTTTCCTAGCCGCAACGTCATTTTGTTGTCACTATTGATTGTGTTCTTGTAAATCTGTTCAATTCAACTTTCCGTGTTTGTTTATTTACTTATTGCAATTAATTATTATATAGTTAAGAAATATGAACAATAAGTAAATAATTTGAGATATTTAAAGCTATCGAAATGTTATTTTTTAGACGAATAGGAAGAATACCATGGCAGGAGGAGAAAACAAAGTTGAAATAATACTGGTGTGGAAGCAAACATAACTGAATGGGATAATGGTCAACCAGTTAATGTGCATAGAAAGAGCCACAGCTTCTAGTTAAAGCAAGCGCTGGATGAAACACTGAAGAGGAAACGTCCTAGAAGAAGACGACATGACAGATACCCGGACAACATCAAGACTGGAAGGAGTACGGTGTGTGCGGCAGTCAACCTTACCCCTCGGAATCAAATCAAATCAAATCAAATCAAATCAACTTTATTAGGGTCACAAATTGGGCGCGCAGGCCCGTCTTACATTCGGCCCTTCCAATCACTCGTCTTTCGTTCATCAAGAGCATTATACATTTGCATAGGAAGAAAAATAAACATTGTGAAATGAATGTTGTAAACATAAACAAGGCTAATTACCATGGTATGAAGCCCATCTCCCACCTATCCATACATCACCCCACCCACACAACACCCCCACCTACCCACACACATGCGCACCAAGGGACACATACACACCCCCACCTACCGACACACACGCACACCAAGGGACACATACATACCCCACCAACCGACCCATCCCCCTCCCGCACATCCCCCACCCACACACACTGCCCTCACCTGATCCCCCAACCAAAACACACTCGCCACCCACAAACAAATCCCCATATCGGAAACCCATATTAGCGTGCTTGTTCTTCTGTCTGTCATCTGCCAATAGAACATATGCCTTCAACCAACTCAAGCCAGGCGTTCTGTAAACTGAGTTATGATTGGATGGCTTCTGCAGCTACATTTTTCTACTGGGCGAGTTATCCAGTCTCAGACCAACCCTCCTTAGTCGTCGCTTACGGCATACATGTGAAGTTGCGGTGTGACTAGTCATTGCTACAGTTCTGAGCCCCGGTAATACACCGGAGATGTTAACGTTAACATGTTGCATGTCCTTTGCAGGACGCCGAGATTAACCTTAACGCCTGGTTGATTTTCTAGGCAATTTTACATTCAGTAGTTTGCCATTGCTTTCTGGACGAGAAGTCAACGTTTACTTCCGACTGACCGGTGTAGGGAACGAACGGCTTATGGTATCTCTTATAATTAATTATTCTTCAACATTCTAACACGGTTCATTTTCTCTCAGGCAAATGTTTCCTGACAACATCGTCGAGGCCTGCTTCAGCAAGGTAATGTTTTCATTTGGCTAGGGACAAGTCTAATGTGTACATATTCTGACCATCTCCGAGCTTGCCCTGTGTTCAGGGGTGTCACTTTGGAGTTACAGTAACAGTACATATGTTCCTGTTTAGTTACAGTGAAGTTCAATGTTATTAGCAGACAAGTGAGGAAGTCTGTGCAAGCTGCGGTTTCAGAGAAGAATGATGAGATTAGTGTGGAAGGATACAAAGAGCAATGAAGATATATTGAAAGAAGTTAACTCACAAAGAAAGTAGTTCCACAGCAACTACTGGCCTTGGGGTGTGGAGTGGGATGATCAGCTTTCTTTCTCTAAATTTTGTTTTGTCAGCAGACAAACACAATGTCCAAATGGTGGCATATGTTTAAAAGCTTGCTATGCTCCAAGACAATGTCCAAAAGTGTATAATACAATACAATGTTCAAAGGGAGTTCTAGGTATGAAAGCTTTGTATACTACAATACAATGTCCAAAGGGAGATCTAGGTTTGAAAGTTGGTGTGCTGAGCATACCAGAAAACCTCATCCAGTATTATCACCGAAGTAGAGGCAGACTGCAGCTCTTAAGAGGTATACACATGGGTTAACATTATTTCACATACTTACGGAGGGTCTCGATGGATGGTCGATGCATATTGATATATGTCTGTAAAAAGTAAAGGGTCTATTTTAACCCATGAGGCAATATGGATATATGATGCTAGCTCCATATTTCAAAACCGATCGGCACTCGCTGGGTGATTTGCATGTGAAAACACCGGCCGCCATTAATCTCAGCAAATTTCCTGGTACCAATTTTAGGTTGGAAAAGAAGAAGTAACAAAGACATTTATGATCTGTTTAAGTCCCCACTAATCACTGGTATCATGAAGGCTAATAGACTACAATGGCTGGGGCATATAGAAAGAATGGAAGATAATAGGGAAACAAAACTCGCTTACACTCAGGCAATAAATGACCGTAGACCCCGAGGTAGACCAAGAAGACGTTGGAGAGATAATACATGTACAGACCTACAAGCACTTGGAATCAACGACTGGCAAGAGAAGGTCCACCAGAGAGACGAATGGAGACGGATTGTATTTACAGCAAAGAACCTCAATGGCTCGGAAAGCTGAAGAAGAAGAAGAAGAAGAAGAAGAATTTTAGGTTGGCGTAGGCGTAGGCGTTCATGTCGCTCCACAGATCTCGGACTTTTGTGTTCTGGATCAACTCTGTTGATGATATTCCTCCATGCCACCGTCTCAATCCACCCAGCATCGTTTCTCTTAGTCTGCTTCTCTTCTCTTTAATTTTTCCTGCAGACACGATTTTCAGTAAGCCCAAAGCATGTAAGAGAGTCTTTTATTTGTACTTACCTCGCTTTAGGCTGAGTCTACCTAGAGCTCAGGTCACAGGAAAAATGACTGCTTGAAATGGGAATCGATCACTTTCATTTGCCATCGGGCCGACAGACAAGCGTGCTAACAACTGCGTTACTGTGGCTTCTGTTATATAGATGTATCGCATCTTAAAGACCTGAAGTTAGCTTTGTGCCTTGCTCATGTGGAGGTTATGCGATACTGGGTGAGCTAACTGATTCAGTGCCAAACAAAAAGAAATGATCAAGTATTATAATGTCAGTTTCCGTCCACTGAGCATTACAAGTTGCCAAAAATACCACGAAACAAAATAATAACACGATGATCCATGTTTGGCGATATATCATCCACTGTCCAAATAGGAGGTCACATTTGGTGATATATCTTCCTTTGGCTTAAAAAAAAAAGTTAACAAACAGCCTTCAAGCGAATAAACTGAGGGTGGTCAAAGGTCAAATTGAACAGTTACTTCTTCAGTTTCGCGTGTGGATCCATTGACCGGGGAATGCAACGGAACGCGGGTGGCAGACCTAGGGAAATGATACTTGGTGGTCTAAGACGGTGGAGTGGAGAATGTCATAAAAAGAAGCCACCAAGAACACCAAGGACCGAGATCTGTGGGGATTCACGAAGGCAACGCCACATTGCACATAGGGATGATGAATCTCTTTAGAGTTTAAATAATTAGTTTGCATATTATATATCTATTTATCCATTTGCGTGATTACCTACCTTTCTGACAACACAACTATCCAGCAATCCACCCACCATTTATCCGTCCGTCCATCCATCCATCCATCCATCCATCCATCCATCCATCCATCCATCCATCCATCCATCCATCTGCCCGTCCATTCATCCATTTTGCCCGTTCATTCGATCGCCGGTTTGTTTGCCTCTACCTGCCTGCTTGCCTGTCTGTCTGTATACATTTCTATGTATCTCTAAGATGGTGATGGCTTTTCTTGCAAATTCATGCTGTTACTATGCTAATGTTTCCATTTCAGAAACTAACTGAACTCAAAGAGGTGAAGAGCGGTAATCTGTCACAAGCCGAACTCAACCAGACACTTTACAATAATAAAACTATAGGTAAATTACCGGAATTACTTTTACCGTATTATAATTAGAGAACTACGGAGAGAAATGCTCGCGCGAAAAACACACACACACACACACACACACACACACACACACACAGACACACACACACACAGACAGAGAGAGAGAGAGAGAGAGAGAGAGAGAGAGAGAGAGAGAGAGAGAGAGAGAGCGGGAGAGATGAACACATAAACAGCATTTCAGAGGAAGCGTCAATGCGTCTTGTTTCAAAGTAAACAAAATGCATGTCCTTTGCAGAACGTTACGATCAACCCCAAACAAGGGTTGATTTTCTAGGCTATTGTACGTTCAGCATTTGTTTAACTGTAAGTGGAGACATTTCTTTCTTTCACCATGAAAAGCTGGTCAAGTATGTATTTGTTTCTTCTGATTGAATAATCAAGTCAAACGTTCAAATTTGTTGCTTTTCCAAACTGTACTTCTAACTCGTGGAGGACGGAAACATACAGCCGTGTCCTTAGCGTAATTCAGGGGTCCGAGTGCCACCAGCGTAAGCGAACAACTCTTATTGATCGGAGCAGAGCACTCTCTTGTTCTGATAGTCGGAAATTGATGTCAAAGGCAGAGGTAACATACGTTTGAGTGGGCGCGGAAGTCAAGGAGAAAACACTACATCATTTCCCCACGTCCTAATAAAAACAAATCTGAATCACAGAACAAGGTTAGTGACTGTTTTAAAACATGCTCGTCCGACAATGACTATCACGAGCCACAGATGATACCATATCCTCGTTACCAATATCAAAATCAAAATAATAAATTTACAATACAATAGGTACTTGAAATGTCACATCAGTTTCAGAAAAAGGAAAGTTAGAAAATGTAGTTTAAATAAATACAAAAGATGGAAATTAATATACCAGGAATGGGCAAGATGGGGTGGGCGGGCTCTGTTAAAGTAACAATAACATATTCTACATGAAGAGATGTACGTGAGAAATGAATAGGACATGTGACTGGCGAGGAGACAGATGCATGAGTTAGTGGTTACTGGAGTATTTCCTATCAGGTTACTAGGATTAACATTCAAGGCAACCCAGTACAAATAAATATTATAGAGGGGGCTTGAAATAAAACCCTTTAAACTGACAAAAATTACGATAACCATGCCATTGTCTTGTAACCTGTGCACGTGACATCACGGTGCTCAACAAACACGGTGACGTAATAAAAACAGTTTAAAGATGGCTGCCCTACTTTTGAAATGCTCCAAAGAGCAGTAGGGTTCTGATATCCGTTTTTTGATAAGTGAAGTTCCAATTCCAATTTTCAAAACAAAAATTCCAAATTCGGCCTCTTTCAACCTGCCTCTTCAGCTGTGGTTATTGATGAGGTCCGCGGTTTTTGTGGGTTCATTCACCCTAATTCTTGTCTTGTGCGCTCTTTCGAGTGAGTCCTATCTCGGACTGGTTATGTTGGTTTGTGTCTGTGACGTCAGCTTGGGGATCGGTCGGCGGCTGTCCTTTGTTCCCGTCTCTGGTGGTTTCTTTTGTTATTGTAGGCTTCTGGCTCGTCTGGCTTGACTGGATGCTGTCCTTAAAAGGACATGTGGTATTTTTGCCTCCTTTTTGTGTAGTTTCTTTATGAGCTTTTCGATGTTTTCATTTTCCTCCTTGTGCCCTTTTTCACTTTCGATTTTGAGTTTCTGTTGTCTTTCGATTTCTTACTCTGCGATCAGCCATGGGATCATCTCTCCGTCTTCTATATAGTACATGGGTCCATCCTCCCACTCAGTAATTCTATCTGGGTATTCTACCGGTCTCTTGAGTTTCTTGGGCTTCTTCTTTTTTCTTACATATCAGCGTCTTTTGAATTCCTGGTGCCTTAGTCCCTCAATCCTTGCCGACTCTCGTAGCTCCTCCAAGGTAGGCCACAGGGGCCTCTCCGTGTCGTCATCGGGGTGCTCATCTCGGTTTTCTTAGGAAGTCTGGCGAGATATTGGTTTCCCCTGTCGGCCTCGGGCGTCGCGGTCGGGCTGCTGGCTTTAGCTGGCGGTTCAGGCTCGGTCTCTTGGTTTTCATCTTGCGGTTTCTCTGTGGTTTCATGTATGGCTTCTGTTGGTTTGTTCCGGAAAAGCTCCATTTCATCTTTCAGCAGCTTTCTCTCCGCTTTGATGGTGCGTAGTATTTCTTCGTTTTCCTTTCTCATAGCGGCCATATGCTCCATTTCTTGCTTGATGTTTTGATGGATCTCCTTTATTCCAGCCAGCAGTTTCTCATTGTCGCTGGTCTGAGTCGGCGTCAGCAGTGCCTTGACTTGTTTCTTCAGCTCGTCTATCTGCTTTTGCAGTGATCTCTTTCAGCTTGTGCTATACCCGTGGCTGTCTCGCCCCTCTACATTGCTTCCTTGAATGGTGTCTTTGTGATAATTGTGATATTTAAGGCGTCTTTGTTTCGCTGCAGGTACCGACAGCCCAAGTATCTTGCTCCATGCTTGCTCAGGAATTTGGCGCACTTTCGTTTGTTGTTGGGTGCTCGGAAGTCCGTGTCCAGTTTGGCCAGCGGACACTCCTTGAAGGCGTGGTGATCGGCACAGTACAGGCAGCTTTACGTCTTACTGCGACATGCTGCTCTGCTGTGGCCAGCCCTCTGACATCTGGAACATTGGGTGATCCTTGGGATGAATCTCTCTGGCTGCTGCATTCTCTTGTTGATTGATACTGTGATCGGCATCTCGCTGCCCTCTGTCGTCACCACCGCCAAGGTTGTAGGAATCTTGGAGTAGGTGAGGAGCCGCTCCGCCTTCAAGAATCGGGTGTGGAGATTCTCTTCTCGAAGCTGCTTCAGAATTTCTTCGTCAGATAGCTCCACTTGGATACGCTTGACAACCCACTTGCTTGTCGGTGAGTCGGTGTTTTTTTCTCCTCTCTCTGCTTCTCAGTAGGTTTGGCTCTTGTCTGTGGTGGGCTATCGATCTTCTCCCTCGTGGTAGCTTCAGTCAGTAATAGCTGTAGTTTCGGGTTCTTTGATTCAGGCTCTCCACGTTCTTCTTCTTGTCGGCTCCCACGCTGCACATCTTGGATACCGCGTGTCTCTACGTGTTGTTGCGACGTGCCATTTTCCTCCCCCGTGTCAGGCTTCTTGACTTGTTCAGGTGACTTGTCTTGTCGGCGAACGACGCGGACAGTTTCATTGACGATGACGCGCGACGCCCGACGCGATCAGTGAAGGGGTAAAAACCAATATAAATTCATCTGCGAAAAAGAAGCAAACTATATTCTTCTTAGCCACATAATGATACAATAAACACTTTTGAATACACACATAGTACCGAATATAATGTCCTGAGGTTGAAAAAGCACAGGTATCATAGAAAAAAATAATGCTGGGCAAAACATATCTGATGTGCAGTGTCTTCAGTGATGAAGAGCAACTTTCAAGCACCTAGATTCTGCAAAGTTATTTTGAGCATCCATGGCTAGTGATGTTCGTCCATCATGAATGACGTTGACCATTCATTGACGATGACCATTCATTACACTACATCTTTGATTTGATGAGGAACGAATGACTTGCGCTTTGGTTTTGTATAGCGAGGAAGTGGTCGCGCAACACCTTCGCCCCCGCTCCCTCGTCTGTGTCCGTCTGGCTCCAGTGGCGAGCATGGCAAGACGACTGGAAGACGGACACAGATGCAGTGGACGTTAGGCTGCCACGGCCAGTTATCCCTGTTTATATTTGCTCTCGGGAGCCTCGGGCCCTTCCTTCAATCCCTTTAATTTTCAGTTTTAAGACAGGCGTAGCGACAAGCAATGAGCGTATGATTACTTATAGGATCAACACGATTTCCTTCACCGAAGACGGACTGACCGCCAGAACAGACCACACACAAACATGAGGCGAGAAACTGCCCACAGAAGATACTGCTTGTCTAAGTTGCGAGCAGATCTCCCGATTTACGGTTGAGCCTCTCCAGCGCAAATGTGCACATGGTGACTGACTGGACAGACGTTCACGCACACGCAAGCCAAGAGTAGCATCGCTAAAGCGCGCCCTCCCGGTACAAGGTGATACATGCAAAACCACTGGAAGCCTACCGACGAGCTTTCAAGCTACGCCGGCAGGACTAACCGAAAAAAAAGCTAGTATACATGCTCCAAAGGACGTTCTCTACTGACAACTAGAAAAAGGACTAGAGCAATCCATTTTCCACAATAAAAATTCAAAGAAATGTGTCTTAAGCCTAGAATCAAAGCAACAAGATACGATAGTGTGTATTTTAATGAGAGAACATGCATCTTGCGGCACCATCTGAATCACAATGAGCGACAGTGGGCATCAGATACTGAGTATGGTGACCGAATACAGCTTTAGAAAACAACAAACAAAAACAGACCTAGTGATCTTTCGCTGTATAACCTTCCCGTGGGATCGTAGTTATGTAAAGTAACCAATGAATTCAAAAATATAACTTTTTTCCGTACCGGAAAACATTGAAATATGACCTAATATAATGTAACAAAAAAGTATTTAAATCTAAAACTACACTGGAACGCAGCAATATTGGGAACATATTGACAGATAATTGTTATTAAAGTATGTGTCACGGAAACAAAATAATGAATTATCATTAATCAGAGTTACTAGAAGGGTTAGTAACAAGGATCGTAGAACAGTGTAATCATAGGATGAATGACATTACATAAATGTAGTTGAAAATACCAGACTTAGGGCAGGCAAGAATACTTAGTTTCAGGGAGAAATTATCCACCCTGGGTAATTGCTAAGGTCTCTTTTCCACGCCACGAAGCTCATTGGGTATATGGTGCTAACCCCATGTTTTTATAGACAAATTGGTGTTCGATGGATGATGTGGTCAGTAACCCGCCAAAAAACGTTTGTCTTCCTCAGAACCAGTATATGAACCAGTTGTTACAAAGACCAGCGGCATCAACATGCTTGGACTGGTCACTTTCTCTATCGCCATGGGTATTGCTATTAACAGACTGGGCGTGAAGGGGAAACCACTGAAGGACTTTGTGGAATCGCTGTGTGAGGCCACACTACTTCTGGTCTCTGCTGTTATCTGGTAAGACCCACTTTAACCCAGTCGTTCTAATTATTAATTTATCTTCTTATCTAGATTATCTAGACAGTTGTTACTGACTGATGTACTACCTTATGCTATAATGATAAATCTTTCCTACTCAGGAATGTATTACTACAAAGCGACACATGTACACAGACCTGCCGGCAGTAAGAATGGATGGGAGCAGTTTGAGTAGAACCCAGTCAATGACATATCTTGGCGTGAGGCTTGATCGTAGCCTGTCCTTCAAAGATCATGTCGATTATGTCATAACGAAATCTCGAAAAGGTTTGTCAGCAATGAGAGTCATGGCGACTGCCAATATCGAGCAAAGACTGCTAATACTTCTGTTCCAAGGACTTGTGCTTTCACGCATCGAGTATGCCCTGGCCATCCTCACTGTCAGCCCTACACAGATTGGAAGACTTGAAAAGGTACAAAACGAAGCCATGCACATCATTTTGGGCTGCACGAGAGACACCAGCTGTGTAGCAATGAGATACCTCCTTGACTTCCCGACAATGGAACACAGGATCACGATCTGGAGAGCTCGTGCATACTTAAAAATAAGTGCAGATGAGCAGCACCCTCTGCATGACGCTATATTCAGATAAAAGAGTGACAGGCTAAAGAGGGGCAAATCATGGATGGATCGGGCGGAAGATGTCGTCAGACAGGTCTGCAGTCTTACCAGTATCAACCCTTGCAAGGAAGGAGTGCCGGTGCCTCCAGCTTTTAAGTGCACTTTCTCCTGCATTATCACTGAGTCGCTGCGGAAGTCTGTTGTTCGTAAAGTCACCTTCATCTTCGTCCCGGGACACGCGGGAGTCGAGGGAAATGAACGAGCTGATAAACTGGCTGGCTCTGCTCCCCCTGTAGATGGCCAGCCCATAGATCGTGCCGATGTTATTAACGTCCTTAAAGATATGGCGAGAACAGAGGACTTTGACGTCAGTGATTCCACATCGCTGTCCAGGATGAAAGACTTGGGAGTAAGAATCGGCACAGCCAGACGCGAGAGGTACATCGGGAAAACAAAGCGCCTCGTCAACCAACACAGAACTGGCACTATTAGCCACCGGACGCTGATGCATATGCTGGGGGGAGGATCTGAGCACCTATGGACATGTCCGGAGTGCAATGAAGATACCCCAACTGATAACTGATAACTGATAACATGTACGTGATAGGTAGGGTTATGAGAATTCAGTATTATACCAGATAGAGTAAAGAGAAATCAGTTATATATAAAGTAGAATTAAGAGACGGTCAGTTATGTGTCAGTTAAAGCTAAAAGAAGGTCATTTATATATGAGGTAGATTAAAAAATCAATCAAAACATGTTCAACAGTGAAGATGGGTTGCAACAGATCTCTTACACTTGTCTCTCGCTTTAGGTGTGTACTCTGTTGCTCGTTGATCTCTTGGCGTTATAGTCCCATCATCTCTAGATGTTACCTTCTCATCATCACTTGATGCTATCTTCCCGTCATATATTGATATTATCTTCCCATAATTATTCATGTTATCTTCCAATCATCTCTTGATATTATCTTCCCATAATCTCTTAATGTTATTTTCCTATCATCTATTGATTGATTGATTGATTAATCTATTGAAAGTATCTTCCCATCATCTAGGGATATTATCTTCCCATTATCTCTCAATGCTATTTTCCTATCAGCTATTGATATTATCTTCCCATCATCTCTTAATGTCATCTTCTGTCATCTCTTGATGTTATTTTTTCATTGTCTCTTGATATGATTTCCCCATAATCTCCAAATGCGATCTTCCCATCGTCTCTTAATATTGTCTTTTCATGCTTATCATTGACTACAACATACCTGCCTGTCTAGAGTAGTTTTAACAAATTAATAGTCGTATGAAGTTACAGCCATGGCGCCATAGTGATTTGTGCATCTGTTTACCAGGACAGTGGTCATAGGTCAAGCCCCACCATTGTCCGAATTCGTTTTTCCTACCAGTGCGGCCCTGGGATCAACCCATCCTGATAAAATGGGTGCCGGAAATGCCAAGCCCGTCTCTGTTTTGCCGTCTCCTACATCTCCCTCCAAGTTCATCCCATATTATTCATATATAGGGTGTATTTTTTATTGACCGTGGGGTTTTGAAAATATTGCCATTCCAAGTTTTGTATTCACCCTCTGTGGAGTTCAAATACATACACGGTAAATACAAAACATGGAACGGCAATATTTTCAAAAACCCCATAGTCATTAAAAATACACCCTGTACAACTTTCACCCTATATTCCTGTTGTCCTGTGGGTTGGAGAGAAAAGATTGTCTAGTTATATTACTAGCAGACCTACTCCGTGGCGAAAGATTACTGACACAGTTTATAATCCCGTATACCCGCCTTCGAAACACGGCTGGAGGCGATTTGGCAGCAGACAGCCATGCATCGGTGATTTACGAAATGGTATGGGTGCCGGTCGTTCAGAAAGCAATGGTAAACTACTGAACGCAAACTTGCCAAGAGATCACAACAGCAAACATTGCTGGTATTGACTGCGTCGTCCTGTAAAGGATATGCATATAACTTGTTTATTACTAGCAGGTTTTCTGGATGTGTGTCCTATCCAGCGCACTCGTCTTTTCCCAACCTCTTGATTCGATAAGATTTCTTTATTTCACTCCGTAAGCTCCACACTAGATATTCTGTCAATACATTTTTGCCCTTCTATGCTATGCCCGCATCATTTAATAAATATATGGAGTTTATTCTTCTTCTTCTTCTGCGTTCATTCGAAGTTTCTTTTTTTCGGATGTGACTGCGTTGTGCCTGTTTACAGCAGAGCTGCATTCTTGCGCCGTTAGGCCGACACATCCGACTTCTGCGGGCATTTGTTGACCGGGTTAACCTTCCCGGTGGTTTGGAGTTTATTATCACTGTTTTAGTTGTTATCCGCGTGTCTTATCCACACAGAAGTACTGATTTGACTTTAGATTTACTATTCTATGCATAGTACTATATTTTATTAATTTTGATGTCCACAAATTCTGAAGTGCTATGAAAGCTTCTCTCGTATGTGTGGCTTAACTAAAACATTTCTGACGATCCAGGTACTCGCCAATCGGAGTTCTGTTCCTGATCGCAGCACAAGTGGCGTCCATGGATGACCCGGTTCAATCCTTTGAGCAACTGGGCTTTTATTTTCTCACGGTCATGGCTGGCCTGGCTATTCATGGCTTCATCGTCCTCCCCTTGCTGTACTTTGTTTTAGTCAGGAAGAATCCGTACAGGTAAGCAATCTAAGGCATGTTATAATAGATAAAAACGCAGGTATCTTTGGATGAAGTATGGATTATTCTACAATATTAGAGAACTGTGGTAATGAAGTGGCTATGACGCTTGTCTGCCGGTCCGGTAGTCATAAGCTCAAATTCGTATTCAGGCAGATTTTTATAATTAATCTGGGGTACCAGGTCGGCCCAGCCTAACATGGGCATTAGGAACTGTTTTGGGAAGTAAAGATAGTCAACCTGATACTGACCACATCATCCTTCGAGTGCCAACCTGATACTGACCACACCATCCTTCAAGTGCCAACCTGATACTGACCACACCATCCTTCAAGTGCCAACCTGATACTGACCACACCATCCTTCAAGTGCCAACCTGATACTGACCACACCATCCTTCAAGTGCCAACCTGATACTGACCACACCATCCTTCCAGTGCCAACCTGATACTGATCACACTATCCTTCGAGTGCCAACCTGATACTGACCACACCATCCTTCAAGTGCCAACCTGATACTGACCACACCATCCTTCGATTGCCAACCTGATACTGACCACATCATCCTTCGATTGCCAACCTGATATTGACCACATCATTCTTCGAGTGCCAACCTGATACTGACCACACCATCCTTCGAGTGCCAACCTGATACTGACCACACCATCCTTCGAGTGCCAACCTGATACTGACCACATCATTCTTCGAGTGCCAACCTGATACTGACCACATCATTCTTCGAGTGCCAACCTGATACTGACCACATCATCCTTCGATTGCTAACCTGATACTGACCACACCATGCTTCGAGTGCCGATTAGCCTAAAAATATGGGACTAGCACCATATACCCAACGCGTCTTATGACGTATAAAAAGAATACAGTAATGTTACTGACCACAGTAGTAACAGGGCTTGATTTATTTCCCTGACCAATACGGCTATGGCGTCGACCCAGATTTTACAAAATGACACCTTATGGTTATGGTTTTCAAAACTTTCTGGGAAGTGCCCTAGTTTGTACGACTAGCAGAATTGTGTTTCTCTTTAGTCTGGTCCTTATCCTTTGACCACTCTGCTTTAACTGATCATGTCTGTAGCTACGCCACTTCCGGATGGACTCTGGAGGTCAGATGAATATTTAAAAAAATGGAAGCAGCAATTAACGCTGTCCACGCTGGATTTAGACAAGGAAGAGGAACAAGAGATCACATACTCAATATGCGTTTAATAATAGAGAAGTGCAGAGAATTTCATGTAAACGTATTATCATGTTTTATGGATTATTCAAAAGCATTTTATTGTGTACAACGTCAGAAACTTTGGGAAATCGTGAGGAACATGGGCTTTCCATCACATGTGATACAACTCATAAAAATGCTCTATCTAGACCAACTAGCAACAGTTAGAATAGATGGCGAGACATCCGATTGGTTTGACATCAAGCAATGAGTCCATCAGGACTGTGCGCTGTCCCCCTATTTGTTTAACCTGCACCCGGAAAATATAATGAGAAATGTCAGAGATGACATAACAGGGAGCGATATGATGCCCTAAATATCGGTGGTCATGACATACCAGAAATTCGATATGCTGATGATACAGTATTGCTATCCACATCACAGAATGGTATAGAAAACCTAATAAACTCAACCCAATTGAATAGTGAAAATGACAATTTATAACTTAACATAGCAAAAACAAAGATAATGTGTACAGATAAAACTACTATGGAGAAAGAAATATATGTTAATGAGGAAAAATTTGAGGTGGTGGAAATTTCGAATATCTGGGGTCATTGATTACCAACAATGGTTACACAGTAAAATAAATTAAAATACGAATATCTATTGCTCTTCGGAGACTAAAACAATTGAATAAATTGTGGAGTGAGACAAATAGAACTACAAAAAATTATATTTTTAAGAGTATACATCTTTCTCATTCGTAAACTGATTTGAGACATTAGACGTAGACAGTCACCGTTTTTTGGTCACGTTATGAGAAGAAATAAATCGGAGAACTTGGTGACAACTGGCAAGATCGAGGGGAAGTGAGCAGGGGGAGTACAGAGAAGTAAATACATAGATGGCTTGGCCATGTTGTATGGTCGAGACAAGAACACTGAACTGATCTACGACTTTGGTGATCGAGTGAGATGGCAAAACATGACCGCCCACGCTTACCGGCATGGCACATGATGATGATGGTCTTTCCCATTGCAACATACAAGTGTAAGACTTGGACACTTACTAAACAAGCTGAACACCGCATAAATGCCTTTGACTATAAATGTTATAGACGAGTTCTAATAATATATTTGATAAAGAAAAGAACAAATACAACCAAATTCAAGAGCTGGATATTGATGAAGATTGGATATTGAAGAAGGTTGGCTATTAAAGACGATAAAACAAAGAAAATCGAAACATTTTGGTCACTTGAAACGCCACGAATGTTTGGAGAGAACAATAATGGAGGAGTATATACGAGGGAAGAGAGGAAGAGGAAGGCCAAAGAGAAGATGGGTGCAGGATGTGGCGGATGATCTCCAGATGGGTGTATCAAACGCGGGACATCTTGCTTATGATCGAGAGATTTTCCGGAAGGTTGTTATGGGATCGAGGTTCTGCAAAGGACATGCTACTGAATGAATGAATGAATGAATGAATGAATGAATGAATGAAGCAGAAGAATAACACGAGCAGTCTCTCCACCCTCCCCTAGAAATAGACATTCAGCTTGTAATTGATCACTAGATTTACTAGCACACGATCACAAGTAACGAAACGGACGTTGCGGCCAAAGCCCTCGTCAGCACAGAAACAATAAACATACGCCGACACAACCACACGAAAAACACTGGATGAAAATATATTAGTTAACGTTGAAACATGACAGAAGAAATAATAATTTGTCACTGTAGGCGTCAATGTTCTTTATTCTTTCGGCTGAATAGATAAAACAGAGATCCTCGTGGTTTAATCATAAATTCACTAAAAGTATATATATCCTGTACTGAAAAAAAGGTTTCCTCGTTCAATACAAACGCTTTATACACGTTCTTGAAAATGTGTTTTCAGTAATGAGATTTTGGAGAACTACAGTCGTCCCACAGCTGGTGAGCCTCGGTAAGGTGGTGGCTACACACTCGCCTACGGACCGGTTGGTCGTGGGTTTGATTCGCAGCTGGGCGAATTACAATTTTATTGTATTTAAAATTATCTGGGCTCCCAGGTCGACCTCGCTTAAAATATGTACCAAGACTGTTTGGGGAAGTAAATGCGGTCGGCTGGATACTGACCACATCACCCCCGTGTACCGATTGGTCTATAAAAATATATGGGGTGTATTTTTAATGACTGTGCAGTGTTTGAAAATATTGCCGGTCCACATTTTGTATTCATCCTCTGTAAAGTTTATGCAATATAATAGGTAAATACAAAACGTGGACCGGCAATATTTTCAAACACTGCGCAGTCATTAAAAATACACTCTGCAGTTCTTGCACAGTATGCCCGATGCGATATACAGTCGGGAATTTTGAAAACTACCGACACAATCCAGCTATATAATGCGAATCGTCATCATCATCCAGTGCCTTGCCGGCTGGAGTGAGCGATCATACCTCTCCTCAAATTGCTATCTCCAACTGCATGAATCAATTCATGTGTTGACTCCCTTCCGTGCCATGACACAATTCTGTGAAGAATCTTCTCCCGCTATCTTCCTCTATCTCTCTTTCCGCAAATCTTTCCGGTTGTCACGACGTGTTCCAGTTTTTGTTTTTTGATAACGTGGCCGAAAAACGATGACTGCCTCTTTCCGATGTTTGTGATAAGTTGTCTTTCCGACTTAGCTCCCCTCAGAATGTCCAGATTGCTCATTTTTGGCTGTCCAATTAATTGTCAGCATTCTTCTATAAAATCACATCTCCTAGGCTTCCGCGGATGTTTTCGCCTGTTTACTCATTGTCCAGGATTCGTAACCGTATGTTATAACTGGTTCTATGTAACATACAAGAATTCTCCTTCTAACTTTCAATGACAATGACTTAATGCACAAAACGTTCTTCATTTGATAGTGCAGTTTTTGCGTGTCCTATTTATGTTACATACGAATACATGTGTGAAATGGTACGTTCAGGAATTAATTGCTTTGCTTCATTTGGTTTATTATTCAATCACGGAAGGCTCACATTGGAGCCATTTGAAGTAGTGTGCTGTGTTCTAAGAGTCAATGAAAATAACAATCACGCCCCGCCTTGCTGTTTCGTTCACAGATTTATTTTCGGAATGTTGCAAGCTTTGGTTACTGCCGTCGGCACGTCTTCCAGGTAAGTGTCAATGTTTGCGACAGTAACACCTTAATACTCATCATCATAATCGTCCTCATCATCAAAATCATCATCATCATCATCTTCGTTATATACCATGCTGATAAACCTGAACTGTCATTGCTAGTTGTCTCACACGATCACTAGACTCGCGAATAAGGTCTGTGTTCTTGTCCAGATTATGCCATTTGGTCAAGCCATCCAGGTAGTTATCTCCTTGCCTGCCTTTTGCTGTTTTCCCGGCAGTTTTGCCAGTTGTCACTAAGTTTTCAACTTCATTTCTCCTCTTAATGTGCCCCAAAAATCCTGACTGTCTACGTCTATTTTCTCTGTTAAGAAAACTGACCAGAAGTCTATGTTTTGGAGAGCTAAAATCGAGACTGTTTTAAACTTTATGATCTCAACAATATAAACGGAACTTGGGCTTACCAGAAGTAAACTCTGTGACTATATATATATATATATATATATATATATATATATATATATATATATATATATATATATATATATATATATATATATATATATATATATATATATATCAAACGGGAAAGGTCTGATAGTTTCTGATTTTCTTTACCATTTGATTTGTGAACCTAATATCAAGTACAATTTGTATACTCTTTAAAATAGTCTTGTCAAGATAATCATTTTGTAAACTGCATATAAATGTGGGTTTTTATTGCTTTTACTTAACTAAAACCCGTTTAGATAGAACACCGCCTTGTTTCTGAAATATTTCACAATCTGTTTTATCTATAACATGTCATCAGTGTCTTGGCACATTGCTTTATCTTAGAGTTTGGATCATGGAACACATGACAGGGAATGGATTGATGGATGTCAGAGTTTACAAAACTCGTCGGTGGGTTTTCGCCTTACTACTAGATGGCACTCACAGACAAGTTCAATATGATCTTCACACCCATCTCGGCAACGTTCTAAACTCTCCGTGTCTATTGGTACGACTGCTTGTTGAAAACACCACAATAGATGAAACAAAATATTTAAAGATGCTTGAGTATGGATTTAAAAGTGGTCCCCAGCATGGGAGGACTCATGAGGGGACAAATCAGACGCTTCTATAACCAATGTGCCACTGAAACAATCAGCATCTGCGCCTTACGTCATTTCCTGGGAGAGACTGATCATCTGTGTCAGAGTGCTATAATGCCGATTGTTAAAAGTATACTTGAAGAGGAGAACGGTGCCGTCAAGACTTCGTGAGACGTGAACCCTCTCAAGGTCACCTCCTCACACCGAGTCTTGAAGCTTCTTGCCCTTGAGAAACACTTCATGTCTGGCGGTTTCCTGCTTCACACCCCAAACATTCTGGACAAAGACGCAGATTCCCAAGCGTCCTTAAAGGTCATCAGTTTGTCCTGCATATCTTATGACACTGATGATGTCTGGCCCATCCATAGTCCTACCCTCCTCGATCACCGCTATGTGCGCCAAACTGTCGGCTCGCTCGCTCGTTGCTTTTCGCGTCTGAATGCTCTGGTACACAGATGGAAGTTGACTAATTGTGATGTACTCAGTGTGTCCAGCCACTCGTGCCGAGTGAGGCTAGTCTGGATTTATTTTGAGCATGTTCACTGAGTTGAGTTGTGTTGAATTGAGTTGAGTTAAATTTAGTTGAGTTGAGCTGAGTTGAGCTAAGAACCGATATCAGCGCACTCAGGACATTCCCATACGTGCTCTGTCCCCTCGTTCAACAGCCAGCGAACAGTCATACTACTAATAGTATCTGATTGAAAGTTCTCCTGGTCTTCCCTCTCAGCTTTGAGATTCTTCCAGAACCCCTGCCGATCCCCTGCAATCTCATTATTTCCACATACGGGGTCTCAATCTGTTCCCCCGCCTTCTTCACCTGGTGCCACAAGCGCACGACCACTTCTCCCTTGCCCATAAGTAATCTACCACCAATCTCCCGCACTGCTGCATGCCTGGGCAAAATATCCATACAATTCTCACAATCTGTGACCTCTGAAGCGAGGATAGCCATTCCACACGAAACATTCCTTTCTCCACCTTATCAAGCATACTCCTTGAATCCGTAATGAATACAATGCGAGTCGCTCAGTATACTTGAGTGGAAATAATTTTGCGCGTGGAGCCAATTCGGAGCATTGATCACAGCCATTATTTCCGCCTGTTATCTGTAGCAAAGGCACCACTTGCTTCCTTGACAGTTTTGCATCTTGTACTTGCTGAGAATGTCCAAGCACTCGGCTAGCCTCGGACCAAAAAGACATCCATCAGAAGCTATTGTTTGAACTATTTCTTTATTTTTGAAATATGTCTACGCACGATTTCCGTTCACAGTTCTGCAACCTTGCCAGTTACCATGAAGAACCTGGAAGAAAACAACAAAGTCGACCCACGAATCACGGCATTCGTGGCACCCGTTGGGGCAACAATCAACATGGATGGCACTGCGCTCTACGAAGCCGTGGCCGTCATTTTCATCGGACAAATACGAGGGTTTGACATGGACGTTGGCAACGTCATTACCATCTGGTAAATATAACGTGTTTAATACTTGTGTTGATAACTAATGCCACTTTAGGTATACATGTAAACAAGTTCATGTCTCCAATCTTGTGAGGATTTACTTTATTATTTACACACATATTGATAATAGGGAAACAAAACTCGCTTTCACTCAGAAAATAATTGACCGTAGACCCTAGGTAGACCAAGAAGACGATGGAGAGATAATATATATATACAGACCTACAAGCACTTGGAATCAACGACTGGCAAGAGAAGGTCAACCAGAGAGACGAATGGAGACGGACTGTATCTGCAGCAAAGAACCTCAATGGCTCGGAACGCTGAAGAAGAAGAAGAAGAAGAAGAAGAAGAAGAAGAAGAAGAAGAAGAAGAAGAAGAAGAAGAAGAAGATATTGATGACCAAAGAAGGAAACACAACAAATATTCATCTAAAAGAACACCCCCTGAAACAAGTAAAGAGTTTCAAGTATTTAGGAAGTATAATATCATCAAATAGCAAATCAGAAGACGAGAATCGAAAATAGATCCAATAAGGCAAACCAACTCATTGGACAAATGACAAATGACAACAATACTAACGAACAAACACGTATCAGTAGACATTAAAACGCACTCTACAGCGCAATCTTCCTACCGACTCTATGCTACCAATACTAAACATGGCCAATGACAGAAAAAAAGAAAAAAACAATTACAACAGAAGTGAGATTCCTGAGAAGAATACTAACCGTATCATGAAGAGAGATAATCAGAAATGATGAAATCAGGACTAAAGTTGAGGTGACAGCGGCGCAAGAATTATTTAGAAAACAGCAAGTTAAATGGTTCGGCCATTAATTAGGCTACCAACTAACAGTATACCATAAAAAGCAATGATGTACAGTCTAAATGGAACCAGAAGAAGGGGTCGACCGTGTAAACGAAGGAAAGAGGGAATAGGATCCATTGGAATCTCGATATATGAAGCCCATGAAAGGGCACTCTCCCGCTGTTTATACTTCACCTCGACACCGCAAAGTAAAAGAGGAACAAGATAAGAAATTGATGAGACCCACAAACAGTGCCGTGACATGGTCAGACGACTGGTAGATAGACGTTGCTGAGAGGTTTAATGTGCATACATTTTCTCTTCTCGTCGCAGCGTAGTTGACTCGTGCCATACGAACAATCGCCCTTAAGGGTTGACTTCTCGTCCTAGGCGTGGGGACGTAAATCACAAGTACCTCTAAAGCCGGCTTGGTGGATCCCGCGTTCTAAACACAGCTGAGGGCGATTTGGCAGCAGACCGTCTTGCGTTGTTGTTGTTGTTTTTTTTTTTTTTAAATTCTAGCATGGTATGGGTGCCAGTAGTTTAGAAAGCAATGACAAACTAGTGAACGAAAACTTGCCAAGAAATCACAAACAGCCAAAAAATGATCGGATTGAACGCGCTTAAAAGTCGACAAATTCGCTTAAAAGTCGACAGGATCGACTTCATTGCACCGGGTTTTATCCCATATGGCTCAGTCTCTTTCCGCAGCGCGGAAAGCGTCGCACAAAGCAGGAACTCCGTAGCTCTAGCGACGACCCACAGGGTGGGTCTCCGAAAAATTTAACTCGTGAACCGAAGGACGCGGCTCGGAATCGAACCCACAACCTTCGGAGCCCGAGTCAAACGGCTTGACCACTTCGCCACGGAGACTCCCAATGAGGTTGATCGTGACGTCCTAAAAAGGATATACAACTAACTTAACACTGAAGTAGGAGAAGGGTTTGCCTAATGACGAGGGACACTGGTAACAGACAAAGCTAACTCTCAGGCAAAATCAGTCCGGTGCACTACTCACTTGTAGTAGCATTTACTTGTAGAAGTAGCAACTGCTTGTAATAGTAGCAAGAGTATGGACTACGATCGAGTTCAAAGAGAGCGCAAAAATAAATCTAATGAGATCACAAGATCTATCTCTTCAAAGCGGCTTCGGTCTGAAGTTCGGACAGACTACATTCAGGGTTGTTGTTGTTTGTCCATCTGTCGTGTCCTCCTTTAAAGTGTCGTCCCTGGAGTGAGGAGATCCGACACCCACATTATAATATTATTTTTTTTTCCCCCTCAATATTCTGGAGAATCCACCAGCTTCCGTCCAACACACTCCATCAGCCTATGGACACCTTTTCCTATCACTCTCACACTGTCGTACTATGCCCCCTTCTCATACTTCCCCAACGCAACATACTCAACAACTCTTGCTTCTAGAAATTAATAAAGATTAATTTATTAAAATAAAAGTGTAACGTGTATGAGACGTGTATGCGAAGAAAATGTGTGACGTGTTCTATAAAGTGTGTAGACTCTGTCTCTCAGACATCAACTCAGTCAGCTGATCACAGCAAAGATAGACCACAGCACGTTACGTCAGAACAAGTACGTCTCACCCGTTGCCGGAACCATCGTGCCGGATAATGCTATGCCTCTGTAGACCTCTGGTAATCCAATTTCATGAACATCCGAAATAGACACCGGTGGTATTAACAGGTAATCATGGACCGGTTGCACTCTACACAATGTCCGTTCCTAACGTTCCTTAACAAACTGCACAAGTCTTTTGTAGTGTGTACACCGTCATTAATGTTAATTGTTAATGTGATTGAGCCTCACTCGTGTCTATCTAGCCTCACGTATAATGTCTTGTGTTCTATTACACGAGATTATATAACACTAGGTAACTATTAGACTGTTCTCATTTAGTTACTACTGTCTGATGCTGTGTGGTGCACCAGTAATCATCACTATCTTTGGTGAATCAACTTCCTTCTAGCGTAAGTTACGTGTCTGTATGCAACTTTATTGATTGTTGAACTGGTGTTCTTCAGAATGGGATTTTTAATTCTTTCCCAAAACTTGTAGAGTTTCCTTGGATCTGGTAGGGAACCTAGGATAGAAACAACACATCTGGTGATAGTACTAGTCACTGATCCTTTTGGCTGAGTGTAAGCCTATCACCTTGCTTACTGATCTTTAGCTAACTAGACTTAGTCATAGAGCAGATTAGCTACCCACCTAGAGTCGAATCAGGCTATGACAAAGAAAAAATCACCAAACAGAATGCGGAACCCCGCCCACCAGGGACACCTACGGGAAGATCCCAATTATCTCTCATTACTCAATTCTCAACTAGTAAAGCTTATCAACACTTCACTAATCTATTTTCAACTAACAGAGCCAAGTATCACTTCCCTACTCTAGTTAGTTTTCCACTAAAAGTGCTAATCATCACACTATAGTTTAACAAGGCCACAGTCTATAGTAATTATAACGAATATATTATAATAAGTTATACCTTAAATGGCACTACTGCAGTCCTATAAATCATATCTACATCTGCCATTATAGGCACGTGTAAAATTAAGTCCCTAATTAACACACGGTAGATATTATTTCCACTAGGCGCTGCCGTGCCCTGGCACTCTGACTAAAGCATAATTTCAAGTCCTCCCTAGCTGGTCCCAACTCGAGTTTATATGGCAAACTACCCCAGTCAAGAACTATTTTCCTGGCTTTAGTCCAGTCAAAGTTGTCATCAATAGTTTAGATTCTCAAAACAAGCCAGCAAGTTTCTGTATACCCCCAACAACAGTTGTAAATAACCCCGTCAATCTTCTCGGTGCTCCGGAAACCAAGAATTGACATATGTACTGTCACTTCCGTGCTAAGTACTTCCGTTGTCCCTCTGATATGTTTTATGACTTGTCAAGGTGATATTTGATTCAGCGCACTCACTTCCTCCTCACTCACCCCCAATTTTGTATATGGGCTGACCCCACTGCTTCCATTTGTATTCAAATGTTGACAAACTGTCACGGCGCTGTCTCCATCCCCACCAAATGTTTCAAAATCCGTTAGAGATTACACGTGCAGCTACAAATATTGTCCTGAGATTTTGACATCCGCTGTGTTTTTCCAGTTAGTAAAAATAGATGTCGCTGGCTGATCGTCCGCGTAATCAGAAAATCCTCCGTAATAATCAACCGGATAAACACACGGTTTCATTTTGTGACACCATCAAGAATGATGGTGACCATTCATTTCGTCCCGTGGGGGTTGAAAGTATGGAGCCGTGAGTTCTAAGATGGCTGATAAGGCCTATTTTGGCTAGAAATGTTCTTTGACAATGTGGGCAAAGAATGCTTGACGTTCCAGGGGGAGGATCTCCTGCAGTGGTTTTTCTGTCCAGCCTTTTCTTCACAGCTATTGCAGTCCTGGCTGCTTCACAAGTGACTGCACCCTTGCGTAATGATGTACGCCACGAATTTCAGTCTTTGGCAGCAGTCTCCCAGGTGTCATGATGGATTCCAATAGCTTTCAGTGAGATTATCAGAGTGTCTTTAAAGCGTCTCCTCTGGTCGCCTTGTAATGTTTACCACAACGCAGATCGCCATAAAAAAAAATCGTTTAGGGAGCCTGTGATCTGGCATGCGAGTCAAGTGGCCAGCCCAGCGAATCTGATTCTTCGTTAGTAGAGTATGGATACTGGGCATAGACGCTCTTTCTAGGACTTCAGTGTCTGGGATCTTGTCTTGCCATTTAATCTTCAATAGTTTCCCAAGGCAGACTGTGTGGAGACTCAGGGTAGTGCACTGTGATTGGCATGATGATGATGCTATCAACTGACTGTTATCAGATTTATTGTAACATATTTTCAATGCATGTCTTTCGTTTGTATTGTTATTTTTGTAAATTCGCTATGTGTTTATCTGATTGCGTCGGCTTGGTGGCGAAGTGGTTACGGATGCAGCTCGCAATGCAGCATACTGCGTTCGAAACACAGCTGCGAGAGATTTGGCAGCAGGTCACCTTGCGTGATTTTTATGAAATGGTATTGGTGCCGGTCTTTCAGAAAGCAATGGCAAACTACTGAACATAAACTTGCTAAGAAATCAAGAGCAGCCAAAAAATGCGGGAGCTGATTGCGACGTCTTGTAAACGATATGCAACTACATTTTTTATCTGATACTCTTCTCCCACATATGAACAGTATCACGTCTACAGCAGCGGCCATTGGTGCAGCAGGAGTTCCCCAAGCAGGACTGGTTACCATGGTGATTGTTTTAACGTCAGTGGGATTCCCCGTGGACGACGTGGCCATGATCTTGGCTGTTGACTGGCTCTTGTAAGTTTATTATAATATAAACAACCGTTTGCTCAAGTGTTATATATCAATGCCAAAACAAACGTTACGTGTACTTTGTGCATAACATAAATAGTAAATTTGTGATACATGTAAGAAAACAGAATAGCCACCCATAAAAACATATATGTAACGTTTCTGAAGTTTGCACACACTTGGGTCATCGTCGGTACTATGGAGATCATGTACTGAATTTGAGAACCTCCTTATGTGATCTTCTATAAGAAAAGGCTGGGACAAAATATGGAGGATTCCGTAAGTTATCCTGTACAAAACAAACTAATCCAATTCCTGTGTTGGTGGGCTTGCATATTCAAAATTGCGGCTGAAGCTCTCATATCTCTGTGTGCAGTTTATGTGTTTGGGTGGGTCTGACACAGTGTATATTGTCCTCTAAAGTACTCTGAAGTACTGGGGAATATGAAAATTGCCATTGTGGTCTCACCTGAACGAAGGGAGACTCTGAATTACACCTCCATGTAACAAAGGACGAACAGCACAATAGAACTCGACAAATAGCTCAGGGATCAAGTCATCATCATCATGTTCCTTTCAAAGTGGCTTAGACGTAGGCGTCTCTCCACAGATCCTCGGCCCGTGGCGTTCTGTGTAGATTCTATTGATGACATTCCTTCGTGACATCGTCGCAGACTATCAAGCATCATTTCTCCCGATCTGCCTCTTCCTCCTCCAAGCTGATCTGTCCAGCCTTCAAGATGTTTTCCAATGCATTATATGATCAAAGAACACCGTCTCTTTCTTATAGGTGTGTATAATGTTCTAATTTCATTAACATCTTCCAGGCACTTGTTAACTATTCCGGCCGTCCAAGGTATTCACAACATTCTTCTCAGAAACCTCATTTCTGCTGCATCCAAACTAGTCATAGGGAGCCTTGGTATCCACTGGAATAAGTGCACGAACTATGCATATAAATAAAACAGGACATTCGATTGTTCTGATAGTCGGAAATTGAATAAAAGGCAGGTCCACCCATGTAGATGTAGAAGACACATGGAAACCGACTCATTATTTTTCTAAGAATAAGTTTAAGCACTGGTAACTAATTTGGAAACTACTTTACTCTATGGACTGAATAACCCGACAAGACATGACATTTGTGTCTGATTACTTCACAACTGACTGATATTAACTTATCTTTCAGGGACAGGTTCAGAACAATGATCAATGTTCTTGGAGACGCCATCGGCGCCGGCATTGTTCATCACTTTTCCAAGGCCGACCTCAGGAGAATGGATGAAGAGGACAGGCAACTAGAGAACAAAATATCTAACAGCGATTTCAAAGATGTTCGAAAAGAAATAGTCGCAGACGACAAGAATAACAAACCTAACGGAGGCATCGATAACCCTGGATTTAGTTCAAGGCTGTAAATAAGAAAATTGTTTCTCGAACTTTTCTTGAAATCCGCATTTTTATACGAGGGAAAGTTAATAAGTAAGTCACAAATGGCTGTAGAAAAATAACTAAATATGATAACAGATTGAAACCTGTTTATTTTTATACATATATAGAAAAAATGGGAATGAAAAGAGAGTTGATGAAAGAAATAAAATAGAGGCAAGTGAAATATTTCGACCACGTTAAAAGACATTACACTCTTATAAAAACCATAGGCTACTGGAGGGCAAGGTTGAGGGGAAGCGAGCAAGAGGTAGACAACGATACAAGTGGGAAGATAACATCAAGAGATGGATGAATATCAGTCTGACAGAATGTACAGCCAAGGCGAGAGACAAGCATTGTTGGAGATCCATTGCAGCCAACCTTCATTGCGGAGATGGCACCAGATTGATTGATTGATTGTATTTCAGTTTCCACGATATGGTACTGTTCATGCGCCACTTTTCTTCGATGATCAGTCTTGATAAGCACTGATCTGGTGAGACAACCACCAAATATATTAGGGAATGAAAGTGGGAGGACAGACTATAAACTTTATGGGATACATATGTTAGTTCTAGTTATGAATCAGAAAGCAGTATACGAACTTAAAGTCGTTTAAAAGTAGACAGGGTAGACATCATTGTGCCGAGTTTTTATCCCATATGGCTCAGTCTCTTTCCGCAGCGAACTGTCGAAAGCGTTGCACAAAGCACGAACTCCGTAGCTCCAGCGACATCCCCGGGAGTCTCTGAAAAAAAAATAAAGTGCACTCGTGAACCGAAGGACGCGGCCCAGAATCGAACCCACAACCTTCAGAGCCCGAGTCAGATGGCTTGACCACCTCGCTACGGAGACTCCTGAGTATACGAACTATTCTGGACCAGATGGTGGAGAAAAATGACGGATACGAATGATCATTAAACTGAATACATTCCAACATCATAATTATCAGTTGCCATTTTCGCATTGATCCATCCAAAACGCCCCGAAGCAGTTTCTTGTTATGGGTCTAAGATGTTATAGGGCGTTCACATTTTGAAAACTCGAGTGCGCGAAGGCATAGGTGGCCACTCTTGCCCTAACTTAGCAGGCAAAGAGCACAGATGTCGAACCTTCGTCAAACAGTGTTCAGGGCTTATCAGCGCAATGCCATGTCAGTTTCGATAACACGCCCCCTATTTGTGCATTTTTGCTGGGCTGTAATAAGTCTCCAACACCCTCTTTCCGGCGTCTTCACGGTGCATTTATACTAGCTTCTTCCAGTCCACCCACATGTAACATTGTCTTCCAGTCAATCTCTTGATGTTGCACACCCACATGTAACATTGTCTTCCAGTCTATCTCTTTATGTTGCCCGCCCACATGTAACAGTGTCTTCCAGTCCATCTCTTGATGTTGCCCACCCACATGTAACATTGTCTTCCAGTCCATCACTTTATGTTGCCCGCCCACATGTAACACTGTCTTCCAGTCCATCTCTTGATGTTGCCCGCCCACATGTAACACCGTCTTCCAGTCCATCTCTTTATATTGCCTGCCCACATGTAACACTGTCTTCCAGTCCATCTCTTTATGTTGCTCGCCCATATGTAACACTGTCTTCCAGTCCATCTCTTGATGTTGTCCGCTCACATGTAACATTGCCTTCCAGTCCATCTCTTGATGTTGTCCACCCACATGTAACAGTGTCTTCCAGTTCATCTCTTGATGTTGCCCGCCAGCATGTAACATTGTCTTCCAGTTCATCTCTTGGTGTTGCCCGCCCACATGTAACAGTGTCTTCCAGTCCATCTCTTGATGTTGTCCGCTCACATGTAACATTGTCTTCCAGTCCATCTCTTGATGTTGTCCACCCACATGTAACATTGTCTTCCAGTCCATCTCTTGATGTTGTCCACTCACATGTAACAGTGTCTTCCAGTTCATTTCTTGGTGTTGCCCGCCCACATGTAACAGTGTCTTCCAGTCCATCTCTTGATGTTGTCCACCTACATGTAACACTGCCTTCCAGTCCATCTCTTCATGTTGTCCACCCACATGTAACATTGTCTTCCAATCCATCTCATGTTGTCCACCCACATGTAACATTGTATTCCAATCCATTTCTTCATGTTGTCCACCCACATGTAACATTGTATTCCAATCCATCTCTTGATGTTGTCCACCCACATAACATTGTCTTGCAGTCCGTCTCTTGATGTTGCCCACCCACACGCAACATTATCTTCTAGTCCATCTCTTGATGTTGCCCACCCACATGTAACATTGTCTTGCAGTCCATCTCGTGATATTGCCCACCCACATGTAACATTGTCTTCCAGTCCATCTCTTGATGTTCTCCACCCACATAACATTGTCTTCCAGTCCATCTCTTGATGTTGTCCACCCACATCACATTGTCTTCCAGTCCATCTCTTGATGTTGTCCACCCACATAACATTGTCTTCCAGTCCATCTCTTGATGTTGTCCACCCACATCACATTGTCTTCCAGTCCATCTCTTGATGTTGTCCACCCACATCACATTGTCTTCCAGTCCATCTCTTGATGTTGTCCACCCACATCACATTGTCTTCCAGTCCATCTCTTGATGTTGTCCACCCACATAACATTGTCTTCCAGTCCATCTCTTGATGTTGTCCACCCACATCACATTGTCTTCCAGTCCATCTCTTGATGTTGTCCACCCACATCACATTGTCTTCCAGTCCATCTCTTGATGTTGCCCACCCACATGTAACATTGTCTTGCAGTCCATCTCGTGATATTGCCCACCCACATGTAACATTGTCTTCCAGTCCATCTCTTGATGTTGTCCACCCACATAACATTGTCTTCCAGTCCATCTCTTGATGTTGTCCACCCACATCACATTGTCTTCCAGTCCATCTCTTGATGTTGTCCACCCACATAACATTGTCTTCCAGTCCATCTCTTGATGTTGTCCACCCACATCACATTGTCTTCCAGTCCATCTCTTGATGTTGTCCACCCACATGTAACAGTGTCTTCCAGTTCATCTCTTGATGTTGCCCGCCAGCATGTAACATTGTCTTCCAGTTCATCTCTTGGTGTTGCCGGCCCACATGTAACAGTGTCTTCCAGTCCATCTCTTGATGTTGTCCGCTCACATGTAACATTGTCTTCCAGTCCATCTCTTGATGTTGTCCACCCACATGCAACATTGTCTTCCAGTCCATCTCTTGATGTTGTCCACTCACATGTAACAGTGTCTTCCAGTTCATTTCTTGGTGTTGCCCGCCCACATGTAACAGTGTCTTCCAGTCCATCTCTTGATGTTGTCCACCTACATGTTACACTGCCTTCCAGTCCATCTCTTCATGTTGTCCACCCACATGTAACATTGTCTTCCAATCCATCTCATGTTGTCCACCCACATGTAACATTGTATTCCAATCCATCTCTTCATGTTGTCCACCCACATGTAAAATTGTATTCCAATCCATCTCTTGATGTTGTCCACCCACATAACATTGTCTTGCAGTCCGTCTCTTGATGTTGCCCACCCACACGCAACATTATCTTCTAGTCCATCTCTTGATGTTGCCCACCCACATGTAACATTGTCTTGCAGTCCATCTTGTGATATTGCCCACCCACATGTAACATTGTCTTCCAGTCCATCTCTTGATGTTCTCCACCCACATAACATTGTCTTCCAGTCCATCTCTTGATGTTGTCCACCCACATCACATTGTCTTCCAGTCCATCTCTTGATGTTGTCCACCCACATAACATTGTCTTCCAGTCCATCTCTTGATGTTGTCCACCCACATCACATTGTCTTCCAGTCCATCTCTTGATGTTGTCCACCCACATCACATTGTCTTCCAGTCCATCTCTTGATGTTGTCCACCCACATCATATTGTCTTCCAGTCCATCTCTTGATGTTGTCCACCCACATAACATTGTCTTCCAGTCCATCTCTTGATGTTGTCCACCCACATCACATTGTCTTCCAGTCCATCTCTTGATGTTGTCCACCCACATCACATTGTCTTCCAGTCCATCTCTTGATGTTGTCCACCCACATCACATTGTCTTCCAGTCCATCTCTTGATGTTGTCCACCCACATCACATTGTTTTTCCAGTCCATCTCTTGATGTTGTCCACCCACATCACATTGTCTTCCAGTCCATCTCTTGATGTTGTCCACCCACATCACATTGTCTTCCAGTCCATCTCTTGATGTTGTCCACCCACATAACATTGTCTTCCAGTCCATCTCTTGATGTTGTCCACCCACATCACATTGTCTTCCAGTCCATCTCTTGATGTTGTCCACCCACATCACATTGTCTTCCAGTCCATCTCTTGATGTTGCCCACCCACATGTAACATTGTCTTGCAGTCCATCTCGTGATATTGCCCACCCACATGTAACATTGTCTTCCAGTCCATCTCTTGATGTTGTCCACCCACATAACATTGTCTTCCAGTCCATCTCTTGATGTTGTCCACCCACATCACATTGTCTTCCAGTCCATCTCTTGATGTTGTCCACCCACATAACATTGTCTTCCAGTCCATCTCTTGATGTTGTCCACCCACATCACATTGTCTTCCAGTCCATCTCTTGATGTTGTCCACCCACATCACATTGTCTTCCAGTCCATCTCTTGATGTTGTCCACCCACATCACATTGTCTTCCAGTCCATCTCTTGATGTTGTCCACCCACATAACATTGTCTTCCAGTCCATCTCTTGATGTTGTCCACCCACATCACATTGTCTTCCAGTCCATCTCTTGATGTTGTCCACCCACATCACATTGTCTTCCAGTCCATCTCTTGATGTTGTCCACCCACATCACATTGTCTTCCAGTCCATCTCTTGATGTTGTCCACCCACATCACATTGTTTTTCCAGTCCATCTCTTGATGTTGTCCACCCACATCACATTGTCTTCCAGTCCATCTCTTGATGTTGTCCACCCACATCACATTGTCTTCCAGTCCATCTCTTGATGTTGTCCACCCACATAACATTGTCTTCCAGTCCATCTCTTGATGTTGTCCACCCACATCACATTGTCTTCCAGTCCATCTCTTGATGTTGTCCACCCACATCACATTGTCTTCCAGTCCATCTCTTGATGTTGTCCACCCACATCACATTGTCTTCCAGTCCATCTCTTGATGTTGTCCACCCACATCACATTGTTTTTCCAGTTCATCTCTTGATGTTGTCCACCCACATCACATTGTCTTCCAGTCCATCTCTTGATGTTGTCCACCCACATCACATTGTCTTCCAGTCCATCTCTTGATGTTGTCCACCCACATCACATTGTCTTCCAGTCCATCTCTTGATGTTGTCCACCCACATCACACTGTCTTCCAGTCCATCTCTTGATGTTGTTCACCCACATCACATTGTCTTCCAGTCCATCTCATGATGTTGTCCACCCACATCACATTGTCTTCCAGTCCATCTCTTGATGTTGTCCACCCACATCACATTGTCTTCCAGTCCATCTCTTGATGTTGTCCACCCACATCACATTGTCTTCCAGCCCATCTCTTGATGTTGTCCACCCACATAACATTGTCTTCCAGTCCATCTCTTGATGTTGCCCACATACATGCAACATTATCTTCTAGTCCATCTCTTGATGTTGCCCACCCACATGTTACACTGTCTTCCAGTCCATCTCTTGATGTTGTCCACCCACATCACATTGTCTTCCAGTCCATCTCTTGATGTTGTCCACCCACATCACATTGTCTTCCAGTCCATCTCTTGATGTTGTCCACCCACATCACATTGTCTTCCAGTCCATCTCTTGATGTTGTCCACCCACATAACATTGTCTTCCAGTCCATCTCTTGATGTTGCCCACATACATGCAACATTATCTTCTAGTCCATCTCTTGATGTTGCCCACCCACATGTTACACTGTCTTCCAGTCCATCTCTTGATGTTGCCCACCCACATGTAACATTGTCTTGCAGCCCATCTCTTGATGTCCATCCACACATAAAATCTATCTCTTGATGTTGTCCACCCACAAGTAAAGTCCATCTCTTGTAGTTTCTCATCTACTCGTATTTCCCCTTTCAGCGCGCCTTTTAACATATGGCAGAAGTACCTTAATTACCTAATACAATGCAAATGCAGGAAGAGATGAAGACAATTCCAATGTATTCTTTGTATAATAAAGATGTTGAAATCAGTCACATCCATCTTGTTTAATATTTCGCCTAAAAGTGACATCCGTTGGATTGTGCTACGCCCGTCACTGATGTAGAACAATATAACCGATGACTTATTTATTAGAATTAGTTAGTTAGTCTTTCCTCTTGAGCCTAAAGCGGCGCACAGGGCAGAAGTCATGGCTTTCCATGTCTGGCGGTTCACCGCCACTTGTTGCAGATCTTGGATGTTTGTTTGGCCGTTGAATGAGCCCTCTCTGATGATGGTTCTACGCAGGGTCTCTCTTGGCCTTCCCCGTATTATTTTCTCTAACGGTGTCCATATGAGGGCTTGGTAGGGGAGTCCTGTCTTGTCCATTCTGAGTACATGGCCGATGTAGTTCCAACAGCGTTTTCTTATAAAATTGGATACAATATCTTGCTTAATCTCTTGTCTTATCTGCGTTTTGGTTCTAAAAATCTGTCCAGTGGAGGTGTAGAATTCGTCTAAGACATTTGTTCTCAAAATTATCTAATTTAAAAAAAAATCTAAAGCGACCGTTGACTTCCAACTTTTACATCCATACGTTAGCACTGGAATCACACAAGGGTTGAAGATTTTAAGTTTCGTGTGTTTGCTGAGTGTCTTTGACTTCCAGATGTTTAAATATTGAGCACAACCCACTACTGGCAACGTCGATCGCATTCTGGTATGAACCTAAGGCCTATCCACGTCAATATGGAAGCACTATACTTGAGTTTCGCCCTCGTTTGAGCTCGTCAGTAGTGCATATCCCTGACCGGATCCGGAAACAGTCCCGGATCACGCGTGTGAAGCGGGTGTGTAACCACGCGGCACACACTGGACACACCAAATTATTACAACAGAACATCACAACGCTACCCATCGTAGGCTATGCTCCAGATGTTTGACAGTTTATTGAAGGCACCAGATGTCAATGCGATTCTAAATGATATTTCTGGTGTTGAGTCCCCTGTAGATGTCATTTTGCTTCCTAGGTATGTGAAGCTGTTGACTTTTTCAAGAACGTAGTTGTTTAATTTGATGTCGTCTGAACTGTTAGTAAGATCAATAGTTTTGGTTTTGGCGGTGTTAATTTGGAGACCAATTTGTCCTGAAACATTTTGGAGATGGTTTATTTTCTCTTGGGCATCTGGGTGTTGAACTCAAAAGCACTATGTCGTCGGCAAAGTCCACGTCTTCTAGAATTTTGTCAACCCAATGGATACCCATATTTGTGTTGTTTGAGCATTTGCATTTTATTAGAAAGCAGCAAGTCAAATGGTTTGGCTATGCAAGTAGGTTACCTACTAACAGTATACCACAACAAGCAATGATGTACAGACCAGAGGGAAACAGAAGAAGAGGCCGACCACGTAAACGATTGACGCAGGGAATAACAGTCCATGGGAATATCGATACATGAAGCCCATAAGCGGGCACTCTCCCGCTGTTTATACTTCACCTCGACACCGCAAGGTACAAGAGGAACATGATGAGATTAGCATTTGCGCATGACCCAATCTATAGCTATTCCAAAGAGCATCGGTGATAAGACACAACCCTGCTTCACTCCTGTTTCTACTGAGAACCAGGAGTTGCCTGATTCTGTTCTTACGCAGCAACGTGTCTCTTTGTAGAAGGATTTTATGACGTTCGTATATTTGGTAGGGAAACCATAGACGTTAAGTAGATTCCAAAGTGAAGGACGGTGAATACTGTCGAAGGCTTTTTGAAAGTCGACAAAGTTGGTGATTAATTTCGACTAAAATTCTGCGGAGTCTTCAATGATTATTCTGAGAGTGAAGATTTATTAGAAAGAGTAAAGGTAAAAGGAGAGAGAGAGAGAGAGAGAGAGAGAGAGAGAGAGAGAGAGAGAGAGAGAGAGAGAGAGAGAGAGAGAGAGAGAGAGAGAGAGAGAGAGAGCGCAATGAATTGCCTGTGCATTCTCCAGAAAAGATAATGAACAATTCGTTTACAGTCAAGAGAGAATAATGACCAGGCTGTGTACCTTCCATAGAGAACAATGGTTGATTTGTGTACCATCCAGACAACAACAATCAGTCTGTGTACTGTCTATAGAGAACAATGGTCGGGATGTGTACCGCCCAGAGACAAGAACGAGCAGTGTATGTACTGTCTATAGAGAACAATGGTCGGTTTGTGTACCATCCAGACAACAACGATCTGTCTGTGTACTGTCTATAGAGAACAATAGTCGGTTTGTGTACCATCCAGAGACAAGAACAAGCAGTGTGTATACTGTCTATAGCAGTGTTTCCCAACGTGGGGCCCACGCCCCACAGGGGGGCAATTTGACTGTTAAGGGGGGCAATTCGAAAATGGAAGAAATCGGCTGAATATAACAAAACGGGGAGACTTGAGACTGAAGTTAACTAAATTGGAACCTGACATAAGATCTCTTTGCAGCAAGCATCAAGCGCAAGGATCTCACTAAATTTAAATAATAAATAATTACTAATAATTAAAATAATATAGAAAAATCTTTCATTAAAATTATTTTGTACTTGAATTTCAGTTCTCCATTATATGTTTTGAAAACTTACTTACTGTGTTTGCTCAATAATTACCTAGTGATTTCTTCCTAAAACCTATTATTCAAGTTTCTTCAGTGAACATTTCAATTTTTGAATATTAAAAATAATGTATATGTTGAGGGGGGCATGGGGCGGGGGAGGGGGGCAATATGAATTTTAGAAAGGCTTAAGTGGGGCATGGTACAAAAAAGGTTGGGAAACACTGGTCTATAGAGAACAATGGTCGGTTTGTGTACCATCCAGACACAACAACAATCAGTCTGTGTACTGTCTATAGAGAACAATGTGGTTCTGTAAGGTGGGTTGTCGATTTGATTACCGCCCAGAGAAAAGAACGATCAGTCTGTGTACTGTCTATAGAGAACAATGATCGGTTTGTGTACCATCCAGAGACAACAACGATCAGTCTGTGTACTGTCTATAGAGAACAATTGTCGATTTGTGTACCATCCACAGAGAACTAACAACTGTGTACCAACCAGAGAGAGCAGCCAGTGGTCTGTACACTATCCAGAGAGATCAACTGACACTGTGTGCTGCAGAAAGAGAGCCAGTAACAGTCTTTGTACAGCCCAGAGATCAGCCTGTGTATCGTCCCCGAGAGAACAATCAGCCTGGTGCTTGCTTGCTTGTGTTCGTTGGCTTGAGCTCCAACGCGAAGTCCTGTATGTCGGATGTAGGCATCCTGTTGTCCAACATCAGTGTGATGTCATAACGCACATGAGGTTGGCGTGAGTATCCGTTGTCCCATGTCTGGCTTATTGGTGTGCAGACTGGTGATACCTCGCCGTACAGGCTTCGGAGGAATCGGCGATCCTACTGACTTTAGCCAGGACCCCGAAGGGACCTGTTATCCAGGACGCTCGACGAGGACGCGTCAATAGGTCTTTGCCAGTATATAACCCGGCCCTGGTGCCTTGGAAACACCTCTGCGTCTCAACAATCAGCCTGTGAGATATGAGCCTATACACCACATGTGACAAACTCAAGGCCCGCGGGCCACATCCGACCCGCCGTACAATCATATCAGGCCAGAGAGGTCTCAACCGACGTACACACATATTCGGCTCAAGAGAGAATGTTAGGCAAAAATATTTTTTATTGTCACGATATACAGTGCAAATCAAATTCCCTAATTAGCAGCCTTCCGAATGATAGGCTACCTGAGAACGTTCTCGCCTCGACCAGAATACGCGAAAATAAAAGTTGTGTAGTGAGCTAGTGTTCGTCGTTATAGTTACCTAGCAACGTTCAATTGGATTGGCTCGTAAATTCAAATGGACTCGTTTTGGATTGGCGCATAAAAAATGAAAGTGTTGTTGTTTGTCCATCAAGAATGATGATGACCATTCATTTCATCCAGTGGGATTGAAGGTATGGAGCCGTGGGTTCTAAGATGGCTGATAAGGCCTATTTTGGCTCGAAATGTTCTTTGACAATGTGGGCAAAGAATGCTTGACGTTTCTGGAGGAGGATTTCCTGCAGTGGTTTTTCTGTCCTGCCTTTTCTTCACAGCTCTTGCAGTCCTGGTTGCCTCACATATGACTGCACCCTTGCGTAATGATGCACGCCACGAATTTCGGTCTCTGGCTGCAGCCTCCCAGGTGTCATGATGAATTCCAAAAGCATTCAGTGAGATTTTCAGAGTGTCTTTAAAGCGTTTCCTCTGGCCACCTTGGAAGCGTTTACCACAACGCAGTTCGCTGTAAAAAAATTCGTTTAGGGAGCCTGTGATCTGGCATGCGAGTCAAGTCACCAGCCCAGCGAATCTGATTCTTCATCAGTAGAGTGTGGATACTGGGCAAGGATACTCTTTCTAGGACTTCAGTGTCTGGAATCTTGTCTTGCCATTTAATCTTCAGTAGCTTCCTTAGGCAGACTGTGTGGAAGTGGTTTAATTTCCTAGCGCGTCGCTGATAAACAGTCCAGGTTTCACAAGCATATAGCAGTGTGGATAATACAACTGCTTTGTAGACTTTTAGCTTTGTTTGCAGGCTTATTCCAGTTCTGTCCCATACATTCTTGTACAGTCTGCCAAAGGCCGCACTGACCTTGGAGATTCTTGCATTCACTTCGTCATCAATTGTGACAGCTTGTGACACAGTGCTGCCAAGATAGGTGAATTTGTCCACAACACTTAGTCTATGATCATTCACTTTGATATTCGACACAGTGTGATGTTTCCCTGGAGCTGACTGGTACATAACTACAGTCTTCTCCAAGTTGATATTGAGCCCAAAGTTGGCACAGGCATGTGAGAAAGCTGAAACATTATGTTGCATGTCCGCCTCTGAGTTGGTGTATAGAGCACAATCATCAGCAAACAGGAGCTCTCTGACGGTATCGCTGTTAATTTTGGTTTTAGCTTTCAGCCTTCTGAGATTGAATAACTTTCCATCCATACGGTAGTTGATGTCTATTCCAATGTCGTCGTTCTCGAAAGCATTCATCAACATGGCTGAAAACATGAGGCTGAACAGTGTTGGTGCCAGGACACATCCTTGCTTCACTCCATTGGTGACAGGAAAGGGTTCAGACAGTTCACCACTTTCCTGTACTCTTGCCTGCATGCCATCATGAAATAGCCGCACTATTTGGACAAACTTTCGTGGACAGCCATATTTTGCCATAATCTTCCAGTCCTTCTCTGCTGACTGTATCAAAAGCCTTGGTAAGGTCAATGAAAGTGGAGAGCATTTCGCAGTTCTGTTCCTGACATTTCTCTTGCAGCTGCCTTGCAGCGAAAATCATGTCAACAGTTCCACGTTCTTTTCTGAAGCCACATTGACTCTCAGGAAGAAGACCTTGATCGAGATGAGCTGTGAGGCGATTGAGAAGAATTCTGGCGAGTATCTTCCCTGCAATTGAAAGCAAGGAGATGCCTCAGTGGTTGTCACAGGATTGGCGGTTTCCTTTACGTTTGTAAAGGTGGACTATTGACGCGTCCTTGAAATCTTGTGGCATGGTCTCGTTCACCCATATGTTTGTAAACACTTGGTAAAGCTGCTCTGTTAGGACCGGCCCACCCGCCTTGTATATCTCTGCTGGGATGGAGTCAGGACCAGGTGCCTTGCCGCTGGAAAGTTGCTGGATGGCTTTGTTTACTTCCACTATGGTTGGCAGGTCATCAAGTGTCTCATTGGTGGGAACTTGAGGAAGGCAGTTGATGGTTTCATCATCGAAGAAGGAAGTTGCATTTAAGATGTTGCTGAAATGCTCTGCCCAGCGTTGAAAAAATGAAAGTAGTGTAATACCGGATATTACATCACCTTTTTTCCCGCTACGGCTAACCTGATATCAATCAAGTGTCTGTTGGTAGACGCAAAATCTTTTAAAATCAAAACTAGCCGTTAAAATGGCCAAGAGAAAAGTTGATTCTGAAAACAGAGCCTTTCAAAGCCGCTGGGGGGCTGAATATATGATTACTAATAGTGGCGGTAAACCTGCGTGTCTAATTTGTAGAAATAATGTGGCTGTGATCAAAGAATATAATCTGAGACGGCACTACGAGACTAAACATCAAGACAAGTTAAACAGCCTGAATGCAGAGCAGAAGCTATAGAATGTAGAAGAACTGAAGAGGCATCTAACATCACAGCAGATGTTTTTCACCAAAGCAAAATCACAAACTGACGCTGCAGTCAAAGCAAGTTTTATTGTGTCAGAGAAGATTGCAAAATCAGTCCGACCATTTACAGAAGGAGAGTTTCTGAAGCGCTGCATGATGAAAGTGTGGGACGTCTTGCATTCAGACAAAAAGCAGATGTTTGCAAAGGGTAAACCATAGCAGAAATACGGTTGTTGATCGGGTTTGTGAGATGCCAACTGATGTGAAAAAACAGCTGATTGAAAAAGGCAAATTTTGTTGCATTCTCCCTTGCTGTCGATGAAAGTAATGACACGACTGACACTGCACAGCTCGCCATCTTCATCCGTGGAGTGGATTCCAGTTTGAATGTTACAGAAGAAAGATTGGACATGAAATCCATGCATGGGAGAACGACAGGAAAAGACATTTTTGACAACGTATGACAAAGTTTAACCAACATGAACCTGCCTTGGGACAAACTCGTTGGACTGACAACAGATGGAGCACCGGCGATGTGTGGTGAAAATAGTGGACTAGTTGGAAGGATGCGGTTAAAGATGCAGGAGAACTGTACTGGTGAATTGACAGATAGCATACGACTGCATCTGGTGAACTGACAGATAGCATACCACTGCATCATACACCAAGGATCGCTGTGTGGTAAAGTCCTCAACATGGAAGATGTAATGAGCATTGTAACACAAACCGTCAACTTTATCAGATCCAAAGTTTAAATCACCGCCAATTTCAGTCTTCTTTGCAGGAAATCGAGTCAGCGTTCAGTGACATGCCTTATCATACAGAGGTGCAGTGGCTAAGTCGGGGGAAAGTTCTCAGTAGATTTTTCCAGCTAATCGAGGAAATCTGTCAATTCATGGACAGTAAAGGAAAAGATTCCACTGTTTTAATTTATATTAATGTTTAAAAAAAAGGTTTAATTTTCGGTTTATTGAATGTTTATCCTGTCCGGCCTGCAACCTTACGTGTGATTTGAGTTTTGGCCCGCTGAGCAATGAGTTCTGACACCCCTGCTATACACTATAATGATCCTAATAAACTTGATTCTTACAGCAGCTGCTGTTTGATGCTACTAAATCTTCTTGATTATTCTCAGATCTTTGTCATCCATGTTAAAACGTTGAAGTGGTTGATAATTTCCTCATTTGTCACTCTGTCAATGCTTGCGTGTAGTCTGTGAAAGGACATATTTTTTCCTGGTATGTTAGTTAGCTGCAGTTCCAACTTCACGGCAAAGGATCGTCCCCAGCATGCTACGTTCCTCTGCCAGTGAATACCACACGTTTTATTTTTACTGTTATATAAGGATAACATATCAGAAACAGTAACAATCAAAAAAGAAGAGAGGTTACTCAGTACAGCATCTAACTGATATAACAGCAGTTCTGTAAACCCTGTCGTCTACGAAGGGAAGTCAATAAGTAAGTCACAAATGGCCATAGAAAAATAACTAAATATGATAACTTGAAACCAGTATATTTTTATTCATACATTGTCCCTTTATTGCTGTACATAATTTCCACCAACATTGATGCACTTATCCCATCGTTTTATCAGTCATCCCAAACCGCCTGCATAGAACTGCGTGCTCGGTTTTCTAAACCACGTTTTCACTTCACATTCAACTTCAGCATCATTCACAAAATGTCTCCCACCAAGGTGGGTTTTCAGTGGACCAAAAAGGTGGAAATTGCTATGGGCTGAGTCGGGACTGTAAGGTGGATGTTCCAGAACTTCCCACCTTAGTTGATTAATTTTCTCCTGAGTTATTCCAGCCGTATGTGGTCTGGCATTGCCATGAAGCAACAACACTCCTCTAGTCAGCAGCCCTGGACGTTTTCTTCGAATCATGCATTATGCTGAACCATGTGAGCACACTATTGCAGATGCTACAGAGTCTATAGTTACTTGCCTGTCACTTCTAATCATCTTCTCCACCCACTGCATGAATGCGTCTGTTGTAATCTCAACAAGACGACCAGATCGGATTTCATCAACAATTTAAGAGCGTCCTTGAGAAAAATTTTCTACCCTGCTATGCACCGCTTTACGGGACTAACATTTGTCAGCGTAAACAGGAAGCATGTCCTTATGAATGTCCTTTGCAGGCAGTCCTTTTGCCCACAAAAAACGCACAACAGTACGTTGCGCTTTGGTTGTACACTCCATAAGTACAGTCGCCATTTTGTTTATGTGCAGCGCATGAGACACCTAGCACCACCTGATGAACGGTAATATAAAGTTTGATGTTGCTGTCACCCAATGACACCTGTAGAAAACACCAACTACATTTACCTGCCATCGCACAGAACTATGTGCCTTACTTATTGACTCGCTCTCGTATATAAAAATCAGAGATTTTGGTCATTACAACAGCCAACCCTGACCCGACAGTAGCTCTGCATTCCCAGACTGGAGGTCACCAGTGACGAATGGATAGGAGCGCTTATTCTTAAGCATCTGGTGTGCCGATGCCAAGGTAGTAGGTTCAATCGCTACACAGGTCAGTTGGACTAAAATGTTGACTTCTCATTCTCGACTTGGGAATATAAAGTACATATACCTCTGAAGTTGGAGTGGGTTTTCCTGATGGCAAAAATCAATTCAAGTGCACTAGAAGTAATAGCAAGTATGTGGACTATGTTTGATTTAAAAAAAAGAAAGGTGTTGGTCAGTACACTATCTAACTCTGGCACAGCACTGTACCCTAGACTTGCTTAAAGAAAGCATTACTTCCTTATTTTCAAAAACCCATGTCTCTTTTATGCAGTCAGGGGTAATACAACCAGATCTGTGACTTGAATATCAATACAGGTTCCTCTATCAAAAGGTTTTTCTTTCTTTCACGGATTAATGGTGCTCCCGTTTAGGGCACTATATTAATTATTGAGGCTTACTGTCAATCACATTCTAGTAACAGATGGCGACAAAAAATGTATACACAAGGTGGGAATGACTTTCAAAGCACTAGAATTGGGTTTGAGTTTTGGACAAGGATAACATTCATTGCTCAAAGATTAACTTGACAAGTGCTGCAGTCTCCTTCCACACAAGGAGAAGCTCAGCACTGGTGAGGTCCCAAATTTGTGTATTTCACAATTACACCTACTAAACCTATTCTTTTTGTAACGAAGTTTGTGGGTAGTGTACTGGGGAGGCATAGAAGAGGAAGATCACAACGTTGCTGGATTCGAGATGTAAATAATTCACAAATCATGGCAACAGAGGCAGGAGATCTGGCTGGTGAAAGACAGACATTTAGGAGGACTGCTATTGGTGTGAAGTTCTGCACAGGAGTTAGTGGTATGTATATGCTTTACAGGACATCAGTCAACCCTGGCATTTTTTGGCCGTGAATTCTTAGCAAGTTTATGTTCAGTAGTTTGCCATTGTATTCTGAAAGACCTGTACTCATACCATTATGTGAAAACGAACGCAAAGCCATCTGCTGCCAAATCGCCCGCAGCTGTGTTTTGAATGTGGTATGACAATTGTGTCTGCCAACCACTTCGCCACAGGGCCGGTGGATGATGAGTAGTTTTCTCATTTTAAAATTCAGCTTGGGCAGCAGTTTATTTGTCCTCCTCATTGGACCAGTGTTTCCAACTGCTGAGAGATTTTAACATGCACACTGGCCCTCTGAGATTTTGGCCCACGTCCAAAAAGGCTAGACGTCTAATCCACTGCCCCTGGATCAGGAAGGAATATACAATCCTTTCCTTCTTTTGAACCTTTGCTGCAATCCAAGGTTGATTGTCTAGGCAACTTTACGCTAAATGGTTTAACATTGCAATGTTCAAGAGAAACTGACAAGAGTGTTATTTTATTTAAAAATCCATGCAGTGAAATGAATGAGGCCTACAAGAGCCAGAGGCAGATATTATAAGCTCTGTAGGAAATGTAAAAATTGTTAACAAATTTAAACCAGTGGCAAACTTAGAAATCTTTAACGTAAAAATCTGCACTGCTGTTTGGACCAGAAACATAGAATGCCAAAAACAATTACTAATAAATTACAAACAATGGCACCAGGCCTTACAAGTACGTGACTCTGACCAGACATGAGAAATGATAAAAAAGATAAAATTCACACCAAGACAGAAAACACATGGAATCCAGGAAGTGAAACACATGGCTCTATTTTAACAAGCAGCAAGAAACACCATAAGGGCCCCAATTATAACTAACCAATAGATCAACAGTTGAACACATTTTCATTACAAGCGAGTAGGCCTGCTCAGAATGAAAGGACTAAAATAGCATGCCAGAATCACCAATATGGAGTCAACAAAACAAATTCTGTGAATCAAGAGGTGAGCACAGGACACACGTAGAGAAACTTCAACAGCATGACTAGAAAGTTCATCACTTCTGGTCCTCAACATAGAGGATAGGCAGTTGAGCTGTTAAGGCCTCTGGAGTGTTTATGCTTGTTGCTATGGTTTGCTTACACATTTTCCTCGTGTTGGACTGGTAGTGCATGGTTCCGTCAGCCTGCTACTGAGATGAGTGTGTGGAGTGACTGTGAGCTGTGAATTTCGTGTGGAGTGCTTTTACATCAGTCTGCGGTCGTTTGTAGCGTGAACATGCAGTTCAGAAAAATGGCGGCCAGCCGGTCGCTGAACTAATAAGGTTGCCTTATGCAGTAATGTGTGGCTGCTGGTTTTCTAGTGACTTTGCTTCCCTCGACGATGAACTGTATTTTTTGTCGCAGACTTTTATGCTGACATTCTGGTAGTGGCATTACGCTTAGTATATCTAGGCAGGCTGTTGGTTTGTTGAGACTCCTGTCAGTTCCACTTTTCACATGGGGCAATGAGGAGCATTTTGTGTGATATTCACTGGAATGGAGCTTAATGGGGCAACCCTTTACCGTGAAGTTGGAACTGCGACTAACTAATTAGAAAGTTCTGCTTCTGGAATCGACAAGGAAATATACAGTTTAAACAACACATGAAGTATAGAATTAGAGACATTAATGAACAATATGTGAAAGACATGGAAGGATTTATAACAAACAATAGAGGAAAGAAGAGCATGGCATGACAGTACCATGGACCAACACACCTTTGAAAACAGAAGACATTCTGGTAGCAGATAAAAATACAAATTCCCCCATAAACATTTTACAATTCATTGTGTAAGAAAAATAAAATAGACAAGCCAATAACAAAATAATTAAAACTAAATTTATTCCAGGTCACACAAATTAAATACCATTGCTTAGGTTTAATTAGTGGAAAGTATTAGACACTTCAATAGTCTATTAATACAGAAATGAAAAACCCACTGTAATGTAGCATGTATATGCTAAATATATAATTGCTTGTCTGCCATGACAGTGGTCTGGGTTTAAACCCCAGCAGAAGCAGGATTATTTTTCAAATCAGTATGTATCTGTGGTTGACCCAGTCTTACAAAAATCAAAACCAGACAATTTTCAAAATTCTTTAAGGAATTGTCTAGGAAGGTAAGGTGATGAGAAAGAGAAATGGCCACCCCACCAAACATGTCACGGCCTAGAATATTGAAGGCCTAACAATTTACACCCCAACAGCAATATCTGCTTTGGTGCTACCTGAACCTTCATCCTAAACATCACCAATGTTTCAGCTGCCCAATCACTAGCCAGTTCTCTAGTATTTCCCTCATCATCATTATGTGACATGCAAATAAATGTGGGTGACCATAGTTCGCATCTCACACAATCACCAGTCTCGAATCAGGTCTAAACACCCAGGAAGATAACCCGGTCAACAAATGCCTGAAGAAATTGGATGCGTCGGCTTAAAGGTGCAAATATCGCAGCTCTGCTGTAAACAGGCACAATGCAATTACAACTAAAACAACATTCTGGATGAACGCAGAAGAAGATAAATAAAATCAGGTCCGTGTTCTTGTCCCTAGTATGCCATGTGACTAAACATTCAGGCATTTATCTCTATCTTCCTCTTTTCAATCAAGTTTATCAGTTTGTTGCTAAGTTTTCAAGTCTACTTTGCCCTCATAACATTCCCAAAATATCTTAATGGTGCACGTCTAATTTCTGTAATAAATTTATAGGCTGTTAATCACTTGTTTATAGTTTGTTGTATATTTTCAAAAAACAAATTTTTTTTCAAGGGGATAAATACAGTATACTGAAAGAAATTAACATTTTATTCCAGTTAACGCAGAGTTAAATAATCAATGTGAGGATCCCTCCTGTGGCATGCCAAAAAAAAACCAAAAAAAAAACCCAGCATCTACAAACTATGACATTAAATAAAGAGGCACCCTTTCAATATAGTCTAGGTAACGGTTTCCACATCTGTTATTCTAGCTACTGTCTTTAATGCCTTCCCGAGGAGGTCGCGTGGTAAACAAACCAGCCCGATAAAAGTTCAGGGGCAGAGGACCAAGTCTTGCATCCGTGAATAAGGCATCATTGTCTGCAAAAGCTTTAAGAGTACCACCAGTCATAGCAAACATGACTGAACACCAACGACCCGCTGGCACACTTTTAACTGTGGGTAAAGAAACACAAGAGTTTAATATTCTTATTGCTTGGCATATTTGATCTTATCAGGTGCATACTGCTGAGTTACATATCATATCAAATGAGTAAAAGAATCACATTTCGGGTGAAATACATAACATAGATTTACTGATACTGTTCACATGTGAAGCATGTGTTATCCCCACAGTAATCGCAGATTCACTATAAAGTCTTTCTCTCAGCACAACACTGGTTTTAAACACCTAATGGTTAAAGCCTCAGCATATATGAGTAATCGTTTGTTTGTCAAAATACAATATATAAAACACCTTCACTTTGTTAAATTTATGGCCGCAATTTAAAAGGTGTCAAGAGATGGACATGTGCAACCTGTTGTGTGCGGCTAATTTGTATAAATTCACAATGGGACTACATTGTTTTGAATCAATATTTTTACTGTTTGTTTGTTGCAATGGCATTGTGTATTTGATTACCAATACAGAGCTTTGGGTTCAATCCCCAGCAGCGGCAGGATGATTTCCTCTTGGCCATTAATGTTCTGGGGTTGATCCAGCTTCATAAAATGGGCATCGGATAATATTCAAATTTTCCTAGGAATTGTATGTGAAGGAAAAACAAAACATGCACATTTTCAAAGGGAAAAACATCCACTTCTCACGTGGGTATGTTACCTCTGCCTCTGACAGCAATTTCTGACTGCCACATTACTGGGTTCGAATTCCAGTTTGGCACCAGACATTTTTAAGAACCATTAATTTCTCATATCCCATTCTTATATATCATTTAGTGCAATTGGATACCACACAAGCACCTTGTCATCTTGAAAGATGAAAGTTTGTAAAATGGAGTTAGACCTCTCCATAGCACAAAGCCTGGGCTGAACTTGCATACATTGCGATAAATTGTCAATTACTCGGCCGTATTCCTCTGGGGATTTCCTTTATCTTTGATGTGATTACTGTTCAATCGTTTGAGGGTTGTTCTGGCACACATTATTCCTGAGATACACCTATAGATAAAAATCTAGGGGGTTCAAGTCAGGTAAATGCAGTGCCCACTCCAAGTCACACTTCATGCTGATCAGTCTCCCCTAAAAAATGCTCTCTCAGCCAGGATAGAAGAGTCATTTGAGGTGTGTGGGGTGGGCCCGGCTTGCTGGAACCACTGTTGAGCTCGATCCAATTCTCTGCGTTGTCCCAATGATGTCCAAAACTTTTTCAATACTGCCACATAGTGCTCTGTATTCACCGTTTGAGCCCTCTCATTTTTGTCCTTCAAACCATTATGGAACAATAATGCCATTTTAGAGAATGCAACCCATGCTGTGCATTTTTTTTAGTGTCTCTGTAACACATCCTCTGGTGCGGCGGTACGCCAATAAAAGTTATTTTTGCTGTTTACATGTCCTGACAAGTGTGCATCCAACGCTGCGGAGGCCATTTGGAGCATATTTTAGAAAGAGGATAAACTTTTATGCAAAGCGACCGAGGTAACTGAAACTTTTGGAATTGATTTTGGATACAGACTGAAGTTTAATTTCACCAAACTTGAAGAAATTTGCTTGACCTTTGTAGGATTTAATAAACTTTTTATGGGTTCTGTTTTTTTTGGGGTCACCCCTCCTTGAAAGAAAAGCAAGGAAGAAAAAGATGTTCTCCATCGTGATGAAGCTTGTCAAGGACTACGCACTTTTCACAAGTTACAAAACTGCAAGAAAGTCAGATCGCTTGTCAAGGATTACACACTTTGCAAAAGTTACAAGTAACAAAACTGCAAGAAAGTCAGAGCACTTGTCCAGGACTGCACACTTTGCAAAAGTTACAAAACTGCAAGAAAGTCAGAGCACTTTTCCAGGACTACACACTTTGAAAAGTTACAAAACTGCAAGAAAGTCAGAGCGCTTGTCCAGGACTACACACTTTGCAAAAGTTACAAAACTGCAAGAAAGTCAGAGCACTTGTCCAGGACTACACACTTTGCAAAAGTTACAAAACTGCAAGAAGTCAGAGCAATTTCCCACGATGATGGTAGGAAATTAGTGCCCAATTCTTGCATGGTACCCTGACAATTCTTGCATGGTACCCTGACAATTCTTGCATGGTACCCTGACAATTCTTGCATGGTACCCTGACAATTCTTGCATGGTACCCTGACAATTCTTGCATGGTACCCTGACAATTCTTGCATGGTACCCTGACAATTCTTGCATGGTACCCTGACAATTCTTGCATGGTACCCTGACAATTCTTGCATGGTACCCTGACAATTCTTGCATGGTACCCTGACAATTCTTGCATGGTACCCTGACAATTCTTGCATGGTACCCTGACAATTCTTGCATGGTACCCTGACAATTCTTGCATGGTACCCTGACAATTCTTGCATGGTACCCTGACAATTCTTGCATGGTACCCTGACAATTCTTGCATGGTACCCTGACAATTCTTGCATGGTACCCTGACAATTCTTGCATGGTACCCTGACAATTCTTGCATGGTACCCTGACAATTCTTGCATGGTACCCTGACAATTCTTGCATGGTACCCTGACAATTGTCTGGCACCCATATTTATGAGCTGGGTAGATGCCAGAGCCATATTAGCCTAAATAGATTATCCTACCCCTGCTGGGGCTTACACCCAGACTACTGTCTTGGCAGGCAAGTGTGCTAACCACTATGCCATTGCAGCTCCGAAATGCCTAAGAAATAAATAAAAAGTTCAGGGTAAGTCTTGTACATCTCTTGAAGACCCCATGAGCATGCTGAAGACCCCATGAGCATGCTGAAGACCCCATGAGCATGCTGAAGACCCCATGAGCATGCTGAAGACCCCATGAGCATGCTGAAGACCCCAGGAGCATGCTCAGAATGAGTGTGTTTCCTGCCTACCAGAATAGAATCGAACTGTCAGGCTCTAATTCTTCACATGGTGCAGAACCGGGCAAACTGAATCAACAATAGTTCTACAACTGTCTCAATAATGCACTGGCCTGCCATTGCAACTACCCAGGCTAGAATTTCATGTTAGTAGGAATTCTTCAGCCACTTAAAAAATCAACTCACTTATTCAAGAAGAAAGATAATAAATCACAACCCCGAGAAAAAAAAACAACAATGGATCGAGTTTAGTCTAGTTTAGTCAACGGATCAACATCACGGTTCACTGGTGTAACCCATAAGTGCTGCGTTCTACTCCTAACTCAAGCCTGAGTCTGGAGAAACCCAGCTTAGTGGGTGAACTCCATAGCACCGGCGGGGATCCTGAAATACTTTGGGTAGATTTTTAACTCAAATTTTTGCCCGGGCAGCGCCGTTAGGCTACTCTTTTTTGATTTCCAACTGCCAAGGGATTCTTTACAACAATACACACAGGTGTCTGATCTCACTACCCAGAGACTAGGGGAAATTTTTATTACTGGAAAAATAAAAACGTGAAAAAGTCCCAGCCTTCACTGGGGGGCTGAACCCGGGACCTCCAGCACTCGAGGCGGACATCATACCTCGACACCATCAAAGTTGATTGAGTATAATCTCCACTCTGACTCAAGCAGACTAAGTATAAACCATCACCGCGGCTCAAATAGACCAAGTATAAACCACCGCCGCAGAGTTTAACAAATTCAAGAACCCAAAGTTGTTATATTAATCTTGGTACTACAGCATTTAGTTGGATGCATAACTTCCCGGATAACGGTAAACAATTAAAAGGGTTAAAAAATTTAAAGGCGAGAGGATCAACTTCATTGCACCGGGTTTTATCCTATAAAGCTTGGCCTCTCCCAACAGGGCTGCCCACCGAAAGAGTTAAACAAAGCACAAACTCTGTGGCTACAATGACGACCCCCAAGAGCCTCCGAGAAAATTGCACACATGATCTGAATGACGGAATCAGGAATTGAACCCATGACATTTGGAGCGTGGGGCAGGCAGCTTAACCACTTCGCCACAGAGACCTCAGTTGAAAAATTAGAAAAGGTTTATGTGCATGATGCACACATGAAAACCATCTCAGCAGTGGAAAATCTAAGAGAGTGAGCTCTTTAATATGAGATAACCTACTGACGAAACGTTTCAATTCAGAAGAGACAGGGTGCCTGAGAGGCAGTTAATACATTAAGACTATTAGAAAAAAGAATGACTGAATAAGAAGAAACCATGTATGCTACACGGACTAAAAAAACAACCCTCTGACCAGATATTCTGGAGCACACTTTTTAAGATCTTAGAACAAACAATATTGCTGTGACAAAAATGTCAGAGACTTACTTGTTCACAGTTGCCTAATTAAGGTTGTCCCAGTTTTTGGTATACCCAAATGTAGTCAAACATTGCGTCTTAATTCAAGTACATCATCCAGACACAGTTGGTGATATTTCCAAAAGGTACCTTTTATTTGAAAAACTCGTCTTCCAGTGCATCTTGCAACCTCATATACGCTACTTTTTCTAAGAGGTGCAACATGAAGTTTATTGGATAGGCTGGAGGACGTCTAGTGGACCGATTTAGGGAACATCGCACAACACTCATACAAGTGTGTTTCTAATCATTTTAACTCCTCAGTTTATAAGGGCATTGGTGAAATGTATGTCAATGCTATAAAAGACACTTGTCTCAGAATGAAAATGGACAGCCAGTTAATATTGGTGATATAAAGTAAATGGAGAATGAATTAATACAATAAAATTTGCATATGTTAAGGCCACGATAGGGGAAACAGAACAGCCAATCCGTAATTGTAAAAAAAAATGTTAAACAAAACAGCAAGAATATACGACATGAAAACAGATGCCAAAAGCAATGACAACAGGTAGTATACAATGAGTGTTGTTTGTCCATCAAGAATGATGATGGCCATTCATTTCATCCAGTGGGGTTGAAAGTATGGAGCCATGAGTTCTAAGATGGCTGATAAGGCCTATTTTGGCTCGAAATGTTAGGTAGGCAAAGAATGCTTGATGTTCCAGGAGAAGGATCTCCTGCAGTGATTTTTCTGTCCAGCCTTTTCTTCACAGCTCTTGCAGGCCTGGTTGATTTGCAATGTGACTACACCCTTGTGTAATGATGTACGCCACAAATTTCGGTCTTTGGCAGCAGTCTCCCAGGTGTCATGATGAATTCCAAAAGCTTTCAGTGAGATTTTCAGAGTGTCTTTAAAGAATTTCCTCTGGCCGCCTTGGGAGCGTTTACCACAACGCAGCTCACCATAAAAAATTTGTTTAGGGAGCCTTAAGGTAGGATACAATAACTTAAAATAGAAGGACATAGAACAAATTAATAAATTTAGCTATTAAGGCCAAAGTGTAAAGGAAGATGCCTGATGTAAAACAGACATAATTAAAATCGTAATGGCACTGAAGGCATTTAGGAGAAAAACAAATGTTTTAAAGAATATAAAACCTGATCTAAGCAAAATAAGAATTCTTATGTACATTTGTACATCACATGATTCTGAAATATGAACAATGGAAAACTTGATGAAAAACACTTTAGGTATTGGAGATGTAGTGTTACCGAAAAATGACAGGAAGCAGCTGAAATAAAAATGTGACCAATGAACATCATCTCATCTCATCTCATCAAGTTCCTCTTGTACCTTGCGGTGTCGAGGTGAAGTATAAACTTCGTGAGAGTGCCCGGTTATGGGCTTCGTATATCGACATTCCCATGGATTCTGTTATTCCCTCCGTCCAACGTTTACGTGGTCGGCCTCTTCCTCTGTTTCCATCTGGTCTGTACATGATTGCTTGTTGTGGCATGCTGTTGACTGGTAGCCTACTTGCATGGCCAAACCATTTGACTTGCTGCTTTCTAATAAAATCTAGAGCAGCTTTAACCCCCACTTTAGTCCTGATTTCTTCATTTCTGATCTTATCTCTTCTTGATACGTTGAGTATTCTTCTCAGGAACCTCATTTCTGTTGTTGTGATTTTTCTTTTCTCTTTTTCTGTCATTGTCCAGGTTTGGCATTGGTAGCACAGAGTTGGTAGGAAGATTGTGTTGTAAAGTGCTTTCTTAGTAGTTATTGATACATGTTTGTTCTTTAGTATTGGTGCCATTTGTCCAATGAGTTGATTTGCCTTATTGCACCTATTTTCGATCTCGTCTTCTGATCTGCCATTTGATGATGATATACTTCCTAGGTACTTGAAGCTCTTTACTTGTTTCAAGGGATGTTCGTTTAGGTGAATTGTTGCTGTTTGTTCTTCTTTAGTTATAGTCATTACCTCTGTTTTGCTTGTGCTAATTTTCATGTTATGTTTCCTACACATTTCGTTTAGACTATTCATGTGGTCTTGTAATTCAGCTTCTGATTTTGCAATTAGTGCTTGGTCGTCCGCAAACAGGAGTTCTCTAATGGTTAGATTTGCAGATGGTTCTTCTTCGGTGTTCTCGTCATGCGGTATTCTTGCTGTCTCTGCTTGGCTGGTTTCTTTACATATGTTGTCTATATATGTTATGAACAAGAGAGGGGACAGGACACAACCTTGTCGTACTCCAGATCTTATGGTGAAGGGTTCTGAGTGTCCTCCAGTTGCTCTCACTATGCATTCACTGTTGTTGTATAAACTTCTACATAGGTTTGTTAGATGTGTACTCACTCCATATTGTTTAAGGATTTCCCACAGCTTGTTTCTATCTACCCTATCAAATGCCTTTCCTTGGTCGACAAAGGCTAAGTAGAGTGTTTCATTGAATTCGATTGATTGTTCTATAAGTTGTCTAAGAGCAAAAATGGCGTCTGTGCATCCTTTGTTTTTCCTAAATCCAAGCTGCATTTCGCTTAGCTGGGGTTCTAAAGTAGTTCGTAATCTTTTTTCAAGAATTTTACAAAATTTTTTCCCAGTATGACTCAACAGTGAAATGCCTCTGTATTGTGTGCAATCTCTTTTGCTGCCTTTGTTTTTCCAAATTGGGATAATTATGGCGTTTCCCCAGTCTCGTGGTGTCTTCTTAGTTTTTCTACGAGCAGTATCTACTGACTAATGAACAAGATGGAGAAAATAACAGAACAAAGGAAACTTTTGAAAGCAATCAAACGTGAAAGTGCATAAGGTTTGGTCACAAACTAAAACATGAAGAAACACCAAAGAGAGTGCTCGAGGGCAAAATACTAGGGGACAGAAGAAGAGGTAACTAATAAAAACATGTACACAGTAGGTACACATTAATCTATCAATACTGACACACAGATTAAGTGGCACAAAACAGATAAATGATGAGGAGCGGCTGGCCGAGTGGTTAGAATGCCGGACTCTCAATCGGGAGACCCGGGTTCGATCCCCGGTAAGGTGTGGGATTTTTTTCTGTCGGGGGCAAAAAGAAAATCCTAACCTGCACAGTTCGCGGCGACTGCACTAGCCAGGCGGCCTTTATTCCTCAGGCTCAAAGACCCCTCTGCCATACACCGCAAGGTACTATATTGGCAGTAAATGACAGTTTTGACAGATGAGGAAACTTCCTGGCCAACCTAAGGTTGAAATGATGATGATGACCACCCACACAAAAGTGTTGAAAATATATGTGATTCACATTGCGATATACACTCTTTACTATAGAGTTCGAGCACTGAAGTTAGATTCTCCTTGTATAATCTCAGGGAGGAGACTGGAGCATCCAGGAGCAATGAAGTTGCAAACATAAGGAATTTATACTTACACCAGCCACCTATGATCTGTCCACTGACCAAGCCTGCAGCAACATGGTTCCAGAAATCACTTTTCCCTCTCACATTGGCTGTGATGCCGACTGTTGACCCATACGCCGCTCCAACCAGAACTGTCAACAAAACATAAATTTTGTATTTTGAAAGAAAACGCATTGCAAGCGCACGATGTTTCAAAAAGAACATCGACAGTAGTCTGAACATGTCTGGCGTCGCTTGCAACTATGTTTGGTTTGCAACAAATGATAGGAAAACTGTCAGAGTTTGAACAAATCTTCTTCTTCTTTCACTCATTAACCCCCATTGGGGCATAGACCATCAAGCAACTCACTTTAAAAGCCTCCTATCTTTGCTTATCGCATACAGCTCTGTCCTTGTCCTTTCACTCATTAACCCCCATTGGGGCATAGACCATCAAGCAACTCACTTTAAAGGCCTCCTATCTTTGCTTATCGCATACAGCTCTGTCCTTGTCCTTTCACTCATTAACCCCCATTGGGGCATAGACCATCAAGCAACTCACTTTAAAGGCCTCCTATCTTTGCTTATCGCATACAGCTCTGTCCTTGTCCTTTCACTCATTAACCCCCATTGGGGCATAGACTATCAAGCAACTCACTTTAAAGGCCTCCTATCTTTGCTTATCTCATACAGCTCTGTCCTTGTCCTTTCACTCATTAACCCCCATTGGGGCATAGACCATCAAGCAACTCACTTTAAAGGCCTCCTATCTTTGCTTATCTCATACAGCTCTGTTCTTGTCCTTTCACTCATTAACCCCCATTGGGGCATAGACCATCAAGCAACTCACTTTAAAGGCCTCCTATCTTTGCTTATCTCATACAGCTCTGTCCTTGTCCTTTCACTCATTAACCCCCATTGGGGCATAGACCATTAAGCAACTCACTTTAAAGGCCTCCTATCTTTGCTTATCTCATACAGCTCTGTCCTTGACCACCCCTTATTATTCATTTCTGTTTCTCTTCTCTCTTCTCTCTTCCTCTATTTCTTGAATGATTATTTTTTTTGTTTTGTTCGCATATCCTTTACAGGACATCGCTGTCAACATCAGCATCTTTCAGCTGATTGTTGATTTCTTGGCAAGATTACGCTCAGTAGTTTGCCATTGCTTTCTGAGCGACCGGCTCACATACTCCGTAAGTTACCGACGCGGAGAAAACTGCTACTAATTCTCACGCAACATCACGTTACTTACGAGAGTATACGGGATTATGGAGAAAGTCGTGTAACCTCTAGACCAGGGAGCCGGGTCTTGAATGATTGCCTGACTAAAATTGTATTTTATTCCAGCTGATAAAAGCACAGGGATGATAATGAAATCACAAGAGATCAATTGGAGTGAGTGAGGACTGATGAGCTATCGTTTAAATGTGTGCCATGTAACACAAGGTGCTCATGGTGGTCATTGGTGACATGCTGTCCTCGTCTTCATTTAACATATGAAAACCACACATGTTTATTTATACCCAACATACAAGACTGTGAAATTCAAAAGAAAATATTCCTTTAGTGAGTTTAAAAACAAGTCACAAACAACAGATTGTACAATTTACTGCCTGGCATATTTTGCCGCAGATAGGAAGTGAATAGATTAATCATATTTTGGCTGAAACACAGAAACACTTCCAAGTGAATCTGTGACTACTGTGGGGATAACATATGCTCCACATCTGCATATTATTAGTCATCATCATTATCTTATACTTTTGCCGTCTAGTGTCACTGGATAGTCATTCCATGTGATTGTACAATGTCTTTGATGTTGTCAATCCATTTTCTTCTCGGGAGTCCTCTTGCTCTCGGCGTACATCTTTGATGTGTCGCCAGTGCTGGTAGCTGATGGTGGCCAAACCATTTGATCTTCTGCCTTTCAGTATATGTGGCACAAGGTGCTAATCCCACTGTCTGTTTGATCTGTATATGTGGCACAAGGTGCTAATCCCACTGTCTGTTTGATCAGTATATGTGGCACAAGGTGCTAATCCCACTGTCTGTTTGATCTGTATATGTGGCACAAGGTGCTAATCCCACTGTCTGTTTGATCTGTATGTGTGGCACAAGGTGCTAATCCCACTGTCTGTTTGATCTGTATATGTGGCACAAGGTGCTAATCCCACTGTCTGTCTGATCAGTATATGTGGCACAAGGTGCTAATCCCACTGTCTGTTTGATCTGTATGTGTGGCACAAGGTGCTAATCCCACTGTCTGTTTGATCTGTATATGTGGCACAAGGTGCTAATCCCACTGTCTGTTTGATCTGTATGTGTGGCACAAGGTGCTAATCCCACTGTCTGTTTGATCTGTATATGTGGCACAAGGTGCTAATCCCACTGTCTGTTTGATCAGTATATGTGGCACAAGGTGCTAATCCCACTGTCTGTTTGATCTGTATATGTGGCACAAGGTGCTAATCCCACTGTCTGTTTGATCTGTATATGTGGCACAAGGTGCTAATCCCACTGTCTTTTTGATCAGTATATGTGGCACAAGGTGCTAATCCCACTGTCTGTTTGATCTGTATGTGTGGCACAAGGTGCTAATCCCACTGTCTGTTTGATCTGTATATGTGGCACAAGGTGCTAATCCCACTGTCTGTTTGATCTGTATATGTGGCATAAGGTGCTAATCCCACTGTCTGTTTGATCTGTATATGTGGCACAAGGTGCTAATCCCACTGTCTGTTTGATCTGTATATGTGGCACAAGGTGCTAATCCCACTGTCTGTTTGATCTGCATGTGTGGCACAAGGTGCTAATCCCACTGTCTGTTTGATCTGTATGTGTGGCACAAGGTGCTAATCCCACTGTCTGTTTGATCTGTATGTGTGGCACAAGGTGCTAATCCCACTGTCTGTTTGATCTGTATGTGTGGCACAAGGTGCTAATCCCACTGTCTGTTTGATCTGTATATGTGGCACAAGGTGCTAATCCAACTGTCTGTTTGATCTGTATGTGTGGCACAAGGTGCTAATCCCACTGTCTGTCTGATCTGTATGTGTGGCACAAGGTGCTAATCCCACTGTCTGTTTGATCTGTATATGTGGCACAAGGTGCTAATCCCACTGTCTGTTTGATCTGTATATGTGGCACAAGGTGCTAATCCCACTGTCTGTTTGATCAGTATATGTGGCACAAGGTGCTAATCCCACTGTCTGTTTGATCTGTATATGTGGCACAAGGTGCTAATCCCACTGTCTGTTTGATCTGTATATGTGGCACAAGGTGCTAATCCCACTGTCTGTTTGATCTGTATGTGTGGCACAAGGTGCTAATCCCACTGTCTGTTTGATAGTGTCATTTCTTACTTGGTCTTGTATAGTTAAGTTGGCAGCTCTTTTCATGACTACAATAAATTGTAGCAATCTACTGTTTGTAGCTTCTGAATCCTGCATCTCATGCTGCACCCATATAAGCTTCTTCTAGTCCAGTGGTTCTCAATCTTTTTTGGTCCGTTCCCCCCTTCACCATATTTTAGGACGTCATTCCCCCCTCACCATATTTTTAGGACATCATTCCCCCCTTTCCCCCCTTTTGTATTTCCACCGGGCGCTGGAACGCTTGACGGCAGAAGTGGAAGATGATGATGATGATGATTCCCCCCCCTTACCATATTTTTAGAACATCATTCCCCCCCCCCCCCCCCCCTTTTGTATTTCCTCCCTAAAAATTTCCCCCTGCCCCTACACAGTATACGTAATAATTGAAGCTAAATTTAATAGCACATACTAAAACAAGTCTAGACATGTACATAAAATGTGATTTGCGGATCTACTTACGTTATAAAATGAATTTCAGAAGGGTGATGCGTACAGAAGCGTAAAGTATGAAAGGAAAAACAAGATCAAATAATCGGTTCTTGTATTAAAGCGATCTTGAAATAATCTTCATCCCCCCCCCCTCCCTCGGAAACCCCAAAATTCCCCCCTGGGGGGGAATTCCCCACCGGTTGAGAACCACTGTTCTAGTCCATCTCTTGAAATTGTCCACTCATCAGTAATGTCTTTCTCTTCCCCTTCAGAACATCCTTAAACAAGGAGCTGTCTTTTTATATGGCTGGAGTACAAGCGGCGTTCATAAAGTAAGCAAAACATTGTTTTTCTCAGGAGTTGTTTATTTAACAGCATGAAATTTATTCACAACATACATGGATATGTCAGGTAAACATTGTTATTATTCAAAATAAACCCCATCAACTTATGCGGCTTTCTGCTAGCGCAAAACAAGTGCATCTATTCCTTGCTCGTACCAGATTTTTGTCTTGATCACGTAGCCATTTCTTTGCTGCAAGCACCACTCCATCATCTTCAAACCTTGTCCCACAGAGTGCATCTTTAAGTGGAACAAATAGATGAAAATCAGAGGGTGCCAAATCGGGACTATAGGGTTGTTGAAGTAGTACAGTTCAAACCAATTTAGTGATTGGTTCCTGTGTTGCCAGACGTGTGTGAGAGTGCATTGTCCTGAAGGAGATCAGGTATGCTGGATTCTTGTGTGGCCGAACTCTGCAAAAACATTGACTGAGTTTTTTCAATGTCTTAATGTAAGCTTGCGAACTGATTATCTCTCCTCTTGGCATAACATCCACAAGAATCACACCTTTAATGTGATCATGACCTTCCCAGCTGAAAGAGTTGTCTTGAATTTCTTTCTTCTTGGTGATTGCAGATGATACAACTCCATTGACTGTATTGTTGTCTCATGCTAAAAATGATGTGCCCAGGTTTCATCACCTGTAATTGATCTTAGCCAAACAGTTCTCCATCAGCATTGAAATGCTCCAATAATTCAGAAGAAATTGCTTTCCTTTGTAGTCGGTGGTCATCTGTGAGACTTTAAGGAACTTATCTTGTGCAAACCTTAGAAAATCCTAGCGTTTTTATAACTGCATTTGCACTAAAATTGCTGACTGACTGTAAGGCTAACTGTTGAGTAGTGATTCACCTATCAGTAAGAATAATTCCCCCAGCACATTACAACATTTCTGCATTGGTGGCTGTGGCAGGAGTCCAGAGCGGGGCCAATCAAGCAGCTCTGAATGTCCACTTCCTGAATCTTTGAACCCAGTGACTGACTGTACTCCTGTCGACTGCAAAACTTCCATACACATCATATAGACTCTTGTGAATGTTCACGACAGTTTCCTTCTCTGCGATGAGAAATTCGATCACAATTCACTGCTTATAAGGCAAGTTGTTAATACGCTCCATTTCAATGGTTTAGGGCAGCCTTATTATTTGGCCGGTTGGGTTGCAATTTGGTGCACACAATCAGTACATGCCATATTTGAAGTGTGAAAAATTTAAAGCATATTCATTATTAACTGAGAAATACGAAGCGGTGCATTACTTTCTGAATGTCCCTCATATCTTAATTGTCTGACTGTAACCTCATTTAGTAATGCTGTCATAAATCACAGTGTCTGTAATTCTTCTTTCTTTGTCCTGCCATTATCTTCTTTTATATATACATATATATATATAACCACATTTCAAAAAGTTAAATTGCCCTGCCCTCCCCAGTGTTTAATCAATGTTTTTATTTGTTAACCATACAACAATTATAGACATACCCCAGGGTAATCCATATTTGAAAGTCTTATAGGGTGCAGTTGCAAGCATTTGGCCCTCATCTCTTGTAATCATGTATCCAGCTGCGGTAAAACCTGGGGAATACAGCATTCATTGAATGTAACCACTCAGCACTGAGCTTAACATGCAACAACACAGATCATTATGACAGTAACATGCTGCTCATCTTTTACATATCATCTTCCTAATCATCATCAGCAGAGGTTAAAAAAAAAAAAAAAGAAAGATAATTCTGGAGCCAATACCTATTTTCTTAGGAGCATGGGGTTGAAAAAAAAAAGGGGGGGAATGCAAAATACAGGCTGAAAAAAAAAATGAAAATTCAGGAGCCAGCTAAACATTACCAGTCGCGATGATAACTGCGTTTTTTCTACCCCTGATCACCACTTTTGTAAACACATCAACTTCACTTCCTCAAATGTTCCTCCCCACCAGACCTATGCATACCTTCTAATTCTAGCATCCTTACATATGTTGTTTCAACTGTTACTGTGACTTCAACTAATAGCTGTTTATGGTCTTATGTTAAAAGATGAAGGTATCCCCCATAGTAGATACAGCCATTAGGGTTTGAAGTATTGTGACTTTACATATTCTAGACCAGTGGTTCTCAAACTTTTTTTTTAGCCAATGCAACCCTTCACCATATGTTCAGAACGTCATTCCCCCTTATAAAGCCTCCCCCCCCCCCCCCTTGCTCTTACACAATATACATAAAATTGGAAGCTAAATTTAATAACACATACTAGAACAAGTCTAGAGTCTACATAAAATGTGATTTGCGGGTCTACTTACGTTGTAACATGAATTTCAGAAGGGCGAGAAGTACAGAACTGTAAAGTATGGAGGGAAAAACAATATCAAGTAATCGGTGCTTGTATTAAAGCGATCTTGAAATAATCTTAATTCCCCATAACCACCCGAAACCATAAAATTCCCTCCTTATTGGGTGGGTGGGTGGGGGGAGAATTCCCCACAGATTGAGAACCACTGTTCTAGATTATAACATAGGTGGGGTAGCCAATCCCTTGCTCCCATTCCTTCCCAGAATATTATCTTTTACGTTATTGTCTATTTGATCATTGCCATGTTTAGAATCATTATATCACTATCATCATTATTTTCTTATAATATTTATCATCATTTTACTCACCACAATTGTCATGAGCACCTGAACACCTTATTGGCCATCAACATCTTTTTCACCATATGCATATATTTGCACTGTAATCCAACACTATTGTTGTTCTCACCTTCTTGTCTTGTTTTTTTTTTTATAATTTGCCATAATTACCATCTGTTTAATTACCACATTTATCATCGCTGTTGTGACCGTTGCAACTATCACTATCTTGTTACTCATCCTCACAACCAGTATCAACTTCATCAGCATTGTAATCACCGCGGTTCTTATCAGCATCTTTTCACCTTGTTTCACATCATTTGTGTACTAATTTAAACACTACTACGTAATCATTATTGTCTGTGAAATTATTTTCGTCACCTTTTAAAAAAAATAATCACCATTATCATCAGCCTAGTTGTCACAGTGATCTTTTACACAATCATCACTTTTGTTTTTAATCACAACTAACGTAATCATAATTAGCTGTTGTAATGCAGTCGCTATTTGTTCAAATTCCCTTCAAGGTGGGGATTTTTTAAAAAATCGAGATGGTGATATTTTTCAGGTACAGGGGCTTCAGCTGGCTCCATGGCGAAGGGGTTAAGGACGCAGTTCATAATCCCACATATCGCGCTTGAAACACAGTTGCTGATGATTTGGCAGCAGACCATCTTGCCGTTGGTTTTTTTTAATGAAATGGTATGGGTGCCGGTCATTCAGAAAGCAATGGCAAACTATTGAACGTAAACTTGCCCAGGAATCACGAATAGCCAAAAAATGCTGGGGTTGACTGCTACATCCTGTAAAGTGACCTGGGCTCTCATGTTGGCCCAGCCTACAAAGGATACCAGGAAATGTAATTGGAGGTAAATAAAGCCAGCGTAAGACTGACCATATCATCCCCCGAGTGCTATTTGGTCTATAAAAATATGGCGTGAAAACTTTACTATATGCCGGCTCCGTGGCGAAGGGATTACAGACGCAATTCATAATCCTGCATACCGTGTTCGATACACAGCTGCTGGCGATTTGGTAACAGACCGCCTTGCGTTGGGTTTTTTATAAAATGGTTTGGGTGCTGGTCATTCAGAAAGCAATTGCAAACTATTGAATGTAAACGTGCCAAGATATCAGTCTAAAACGTAGGTATGCTAGTTGTGCCATGACCTGAACTGAAACCAGAAATTATATACTGCGCTACCCCCGAAATGATTCGTTGTGTCCCCAAACATGGCTATGTAAAGACTATTCATGCTTTCGACGTCATTCATTCATTAAAATATCACGTGACAATAGAAAGTGCCATCTTAGGTTCTGCAGAAAAGGTTAGTCTAATATTCTATGCACAGTGATTGGTTGAAATTATCGTGACTTTTAAATAAATGTAATTATTTGGCAAAACGTAAGTAAGTTTATTTTCTAGAGCTTGTGAATTTAATCAAACAATATTTCTAGATGGATATTCAAATTCTGAAAAGGAAAAAAAAAGAAAAAAACAAAACAAACTACCCGGCAGGGAATAGAACCTGGGTCTTCCGCGTGACAAGCGGGATATTTACCACTATGCTAGCGAGTTCACAATGATTGTCGCACAAAGATTTATAATATAGTCAAACATCAGCCGTCATTTTGGGTTTCCCATTCACAAAGGCACTCAAGGTCGTAACATCATCGTAGAAACTGTAAAATTGGATGCAGAAGTTAAAAATCCATCTAAAATTGATGGTTTTCTATTGAAAGAAACAGCAGATGGACAGATGGGTAGAGCACTATTTGGAGCTTTACTCAAGTGAGACCAACCTAGCAGATGATGCCCTCAACGCCATAGAGGCCCTGCCAACTCTTGACCACCTGGACACTTCCCACCATAACAGAAGTTAAAGTGTTCTATAAATGAACTTGCATCTAGCAAGGCTCTAGGTAAGGATGGGATTCCAATAGAGGTTATCAGGAGTGGGCAAGACACACTCACTCTACAGATCCACCAGCTAATAGAGCTATGCTGGCGAGAAGGACAAGTCCCATAAGATTTCAAAGATTCAAGCATCATAACACTGTACAAGAACAAGGGTGATCGGAGCGACAGCAACAACTATAGGGGTATCTCACTTCTGTGTATTGTTGGAAAAATATTTGCCAGAATTGTTCTGCGCAGACTTCAAGTCCTAGGAGATCAAGTCTACCCCGAATCACAGTGTAGCTTTCGACAGAACCGGTCTACCATTGATATGATATTCTCATTGCGACAAATGCAAGAAAAATGTCGTGACCAGAATAAACCACTGTTTATTGCCTTCATCGACCTCACAAAGGCATTTGATTTGGTCAGTCGTGAGGGTCTGTTCAAGGCACTAAAGAAGATTGGCTGCCCACCAACTCTTCTGTCCATTGTGGAATCAGTTCCATACAGGCATGAAGGGTATAATCAAGTTTAATGGTGCAACTTATGAAGAGTTTGAAATCAAGAGTGAGTTAAGCAAGGTTGTGTACTAGCTCCCACCCTCTTTGGAATATACTTTTCACTTCTACTGAAATATGCCTTTCGTGATCAGGATGGTGGTATATACATTCACTCATGCTCAGATGGCGGCCTCTACAATGCTCAGAGATTGAAGGCCACGACCAAAATTAGGAGGGTACTGATCAGAGAGTTGCTTTTTGCAGATGATGCTGCAGTTACGACCCACTCTGAGGAAGAATTACAATGTCTACTATCTGCATTCTCCAATGCTTGTTCTGAATTTGGTTTAACAATTAGCAAAAAGAAGACACAGATTATGTCACAAGGTGCACATGGGGTACCATCAATCTTTATTGATGACGCCGAACTAGAGATGGTAGACCATTTTACATATCTAGGATCAGTGGTAAATAGCAAATTATCCCTAGATCAGGAAATCAACATCCGGATTGGTAAGGCAGCAACAACAATGAACAGGTTAAGAAAAAGAGTCTGGGAGAACAGGAAGCTTACTGCCAAAACAAAAGTCCTTGTCTATCAAGCCTGTGTCCTTAGTACTCTTCTTTATGGCAGTGAAACCTGGACAACTTATTCACACCAAGAGAAACGTTTAAACAGCTTTCATATGCGGTGTCTGCGAAGAATTCTTGGTATTAAGTGGCAAGACAAAATCACAAATACTGAAGTATTGGAAAGATCAGGTTGTGTGACGGTTTATTCCATGCTCAGTCTTCGTAGACTTAGATGGATAGGACATCTTAGGAGGATGGATAATGGTAGAATACCAAAGGACATCTTTTTTGGTGAATTACAGATGGGTAAGAGATCTCAGGGTCGGCCTCTACTACGATACAAAGATGTGTGTAAACGGGACATGATTGATACAGGCATTGATAATGCACATTGGGAGCAAGTCGCCGCTGAACGTGTTGCATGGAGGGGAACTATCAGAAATGGAATAAAGACAAAGTAGAAAATTATTGCAGATAAGTCACACACCGAGCGTGTGAGACGTAAGATGGTGCATGATGGTGGAAATGACCACATGTTCACATGCACCCACTGTGAACGAACATTTACAGCGCTGAATTGGCCTTATCAGTCACATTCGCTACCGCCATGGGTAAAAGTTATTATGCCTTTTTGAAGCACAAACTATCATCTGTCAAGACGGCAAGGTGCCAATGTGTACGTCTATTGAAAGTGGCAGAAAAAATTTAATTATGGTTCAGTGTGTCCATTTCCATTTTTCTCAGTGTGTGAGGTTTTTTCAATCAACGGGTCATAGGAGGATTATGAAAAGTGACTTCAAAAATATGTTGAGTCATGTTAAATGATTAACCCTTTTAGGACGGAACAACATTGGGCCAAATTTAGGTTTCCCTCTGAAGAAGACGGAGCCATTTTTTTGGAGTACAGAAATGACTGAAGTGACAATTTTATAAATTCAAAAAAAAATATTAGAACCCTATATAGATATATACAAGTATATATATTCTTAAAGAGGATATAGTAAAGTTTATTTCTGTGTATGATTGAAGTTGTTTTGTTCATGTTTACGCAAATTTGATAACCGCATTTGTATTTTGTGAAAAATAAAATATTTCATACCACTATGTATGAATTGGTACTAAATATTTTTAAAAAAATGGTACTCACCTAAAATTTCCTCATTGAATACCTACACCACTTTAGAATAATTTTAAACACTTATGGTTAAATAAACAACACCTATGAAGTCCCTATTGACATTTGTAATAGGTTGGCTATCAACTGGTGACATGTTTTTTGGTCCGGCCATTGCCATGAAAGGGTATAGATAAAACGATCTTCTTATTCCCAACACACAAAACTACGGGGACACGAGGTTGAAATCCTCATGGGCACTTTCTGTATCACTAAAGTCATTATCTGACAGTCCTGAACTGACAAAATCGCTACTATCAGAGCTAGTCAATGCTAGTACGTCTTCAGGTTCAAAGCTGGCCATTTTAGAACTCAAAAATCCACGAAAAAATGGGTTACTTCAGAAAAAACTGCACAAAATAATGTCCACTTGACTGAATCATGCTAGAAACGGAAATGTGGTGGCTAAAATGGCTGACGATTGCAAGGAAGCATTTGATTGGTCTGTACTATTAAAACCATCTGCGTAGAACCATCATTAGAGAAGGCTCATTCAATGGCCAAGTAAATATCCAAGATCTACAACAGGTAGCAGCGAACCGCCATGCATGGAGAGACAGGACTTCTGCCCTATGCGCCGCCTTAGGCTCAAGAGGAAAGACTACCTAACTAACTATTAAAAGCAAACCAATCAAAGCAGTTCTTACAACGGGATCGGCCAAATCGGCCGAACCGGGTTTTTCACTATGACCGTGTGATGACGTCACGGCCAGTATATCGGCCTCGTCGTCTTAAAAGGGTTAAAACACAGTAAAAGTATACTAATAAATTATTATTAACCTTTAAACTTGTATTTTCTGTAACTTTAGTAGTTCAAATTGCATGTTTTGAGTGTTACAAAGTGAAAGTGTGCATGCCAATTCGATTGATATGCGCATGCACAGCCGGTATGGCCCATGACGATGGGTTTCCCCATTCAAAGGCACGTCTTCGCAGAAAATTTTGTTTTCATCCACAAGTGAAGCAAGTTTTGCGATGAAACTTTCCAAATCTATGTACTCTTGAATGCAGAATTCGAAAATCCATCTGCACTTGATGCATTTCTATTAAGAGTGCCAGAAAAAAATTAATTACGGTAAGTACAAAATATATTTTTATTTATATAAAAGGTCACGATGATTTCAAACAATCGCTGTGCACAGAATATTAGGCTAACCTTTCCTGGAAAACCCAAGATGACGTGTGTTATTATCATGTGATATTTGAATGAATGAATGACATCGAAAAAATGCATGGTCTATACATAGCGATTTTTGGCGACACAGTGGATTATTGCAGGGTGGCGCCGTATATCACTTCCGTTTTCATTTTGGGTCATGGTACGATCGAAGAATAACCTAACCATATAATATCTCCATCATGTCTCATTGCAAGAAAATTAATCCTTTAGTTACTATGATCATCATTTTATTTACTATTATCATAAATTATCTTCGGAGTGACTATACACAAAATTTTGTGAGTAGTATGAGCCGCTATACACAAAAATTTGTGGCTGGTCACGGGATTATTCAGCTGGTCACGTGATGTCTACTTCCTTTTGACTACATAATTAATGGTTGTGGATCTATCATTGTGTTCTCGGTAGTGTAGTGGTTAGTATCTCCGCCTGTCACGTGGGAGACTGGGGTTCGACTCCCCGCTAGCATTAAAAAAATTTTTTTTATCAGTCAATCAGGTGCTGTCTTCACAATGAAGGTTGGCTGCAATGGATCTCCAACACTGTCTTTCGCTTTGGCTGTAGATTCTGTCATTGTACATAGACACAGGCGGATATTACAGCCAAAGCCTATGTTACATAGACACAGGCGGATATTACAGCCAAAGCCTATGTTACATAGACACAGGCGGATATTACAGCCAAAGCCTATGTTACATAGACACAGGTGGATATTACAGCCAAAGCCTATGTTACATAGACACAGGCGGATATTACAGCCAAAGCCTATGGTACATAGACACAGGCGGATATTACAGCCAAAGCCTATGTTACATAGACACAGGCGGATATTACAGCCAAAGCCTATGTTACATAGACACAGGCGGATATTACAGCCAAAGCCTATGTTACATAGACACAGGTGGATATTACAGCCAAAGCCTATGTTACATAGACACAGGCGGATATTACAGCCAAAGCCTATGGTACATAGACACAGGCGGATATTACAGCCAAAGCCTATGTTACATAGACACAGGCGGATATTACAGCCAAAGCCTATGTTACATAGACACAGGCGGATATTACAGCCAAAGCCTATGGTACATAGACACAGGCGGATATTACAGCCAAAGCCTATGTTACATAGACACAGGCGGATATTACAGCCAAAGCCTATGGTACATAGACACAGGTGGATATTACAGCCAAAGCCTATGTTACATAGACACAGGCGGATATTACAGCCAAAGCCTATGTTACATAGACACAGGCGGATATTACAGCCAAAGCCTATGTTACATAGACACAGGCGGATATTACAGCCAAAGCCTATGTTACATAGACACAGGTGGATATTACAGCCAAAGCCTATGGTACATAGACACAGGCGGATATTACAGCCAAAGCCTATGGTACATAGACACAGGCGGATATTACAGCCAAAAGATGTCTTTTAACAATAACATGGCCGAAACATTTCACTTGCCTCTTCTTTATTTCTTCCGTCAACTCTCTCTTCATTCCCAGTTTTTCTAGAACCTCTGCATTTGAGTGTTTTGTTTCCATGAAATACGACATATTCATCTGTATATCCACATCTCCAGGGCTTCTAAGCGACTTTCTAGTTGCTCGTTTTAGGAACTAAAATATTGAACTGAGAAACTCGAAGCATCTGAATAATGTGTTCTCTATGGATCTGCGGTAGCTGCCGGGGGGCACATCCCCCAGTCAACGACGGAGTGATCAAGTCTCGGATGAATCCAATAGATGTCTTTGTTTAATGTGAATTTTATTTGCCAAATAAAACATCACTGCACTTAGAGTGTGTCCTTGTCGACAAATATTGTCTTTGTGAGGTTTGACAGATGAGAAGAGAGAATAATAGAGTCTTCTTCAAATTTTTGTGAATAGCGGCTCGTACTATTCACAAAATTTTTTGCCGAATAATCACGTGATCAGCCACAAATTTTTGTGTATAGCGGCTCGGACTAAACACAAAATTTTATGTATAGCTTCTCCCAATTATCTTTATCATCTTTGTGAGATTATCTTAGCTGTCTTAACTTTCCCCTTATTTTTGTACTGTAATTCAACACTGTGTACTGTTGTCATTTGCATTACCATCAATTTTTCACCATTATTTCATTAGGGGTTTTACAATGTATTTTAACATAATATTATTTAAAAGTTCTACAAAGCAAAAACACATCTGTACTTGCACTTCATAAGCTGAACTTGCACTTCTAATCAGACAACAAATATTTTAGCTATGTGAAGTACTGTAGAATTTCATTTTGTTATTTCTAACTTTTATCCAGCTGAGTAGTGAGTAAGTATCCCCCAAATAATTTTTGAAAAATTAGAGAAACTTCCTTACAATTGAATATGGTTACCCACATTCATGGTCATCATAAACAAACACTTAAAAGTCGCTTAAAAGTCGACAGGGTCGATTTCATTGCACCGAGCTTTTATCCCATATGGCTCAGTCTCTTTCCGCAGCGCTGAAAGCGTCGGACAAAGCACGAACTCCATAACTCCAGCGACGACCCCCAGGAGTCTCCGAAAAAAATATTTTCACTCGTGAACCGAAGGGCGCGGCCCCGAATCGAACCCACAACCTTCGGATCCCGAGTCAGACGCCTTGACCACTTCGCCACGGAATCTCCCAAAAATTATCACTATTTAATATTTGGCTGCCTGACATACAAGTGCTCAAACAATATTTTGCGGTTTGCTGTCTTAAAATTAAAATTAAATAAATGATTTGTCGTCTGCATCTTCTTACCGGACATTTCTTTTCACTTACCTGTCAAAAAGCCAAACTGCAACCATTTCACAGATTTGAACAACGTGTCTCTATCATCGCCACTGATAAGACCAGGTGTTCGAGGAGTTGGCGTTCTATATTTATAGAAATATTCATTCGAATACTCTGTGCTGTACCGCGGCTGACCTTCTTCTGCCATGGTTTGTCTTTAGCAACCGGAAGTGTTGTTTTCTGTGACTAGGTCTGCACTGAATAACGGCACAGAATAAATAGACCTGTCTGTCAAGACAGTCAAGAGTCGAAAATGAAAAGACACAATTAAAGCTTTTTTTGTGTGTGTGTTCACATATCCTTTACAGGACATCGCTGTCAACATCGGTATCTTTCATCTGATTGTTGATTTCTTGGCAAGATTACGCTCAGTAGTTTGCCATTGCTTTCTGAGCGACCGGTTCACATACCCAGTAAGTTACCGACGCGGAGAGAACCGCTACCGATTCTGGCGCAACGTCACGTTTTTACGAGAGTATACGAGGTTACGGAGAAAGTCGTGTAACCTCTAGACCAGAGTAGCCGGCTAATTAGAGATTATCATCATCATCATCAAGTGCCGTGCCGACTGGCGTAGGCGTTCATGACTCCACAGATCTCTGTCCTTGGTTTTAGGGATCAACTCTGTTGTTGATATTCCTCCATGCCACCGCCGCAATCCAGCCAGCATAATTTCTCTTGGTCTGCCTCTGCCTCTCTTCCCCTCGATCTTTCCAGTTGTCACGACGTTCTCCAGCGCCTCTCTTCTCATCACATGACCCAAAGAAAAAGCTGTGTCTCTTTCTTATTATTGCTGTATATAATGTTCTAGTTTCGCCAGACCCTTTAAGGCATTCGTCGTTAGTTACTTTGGCAGTCAAAGGAATTCGCAACATTCGTTTCAGGAACCACATCTCTGTTGCTTCTAATTTCTTCTTAATTTGTTCATTTACATTCCAAGATTCACAGCCATACAGCAAAGCAGGTTCTGTATAGCACCTCAGCACTCTCTTTCTTACATTCAATAATAGCGACTTATTGCATAAGATATTCTTCATTTTTTGAAATGCAGCCTTTGCTTGCCCTATTCTGCTCTTGATCTCTGATATGCATCTTCATCTGATGTTATAAATGTCCCTAGATATTTAAAACTATCCACTTGGTGAAACATTTTCCCTTCTATCTCTATTTCACATTTGGGTGTCACATGTTTCTTTGATACCACCATTGTTACTGTTTTCTTGATATTCAAAGAGAGTCCTTTCTTTGCACTCTCTGTTACTACAATGTCCAACAATTATTGTAGATCTGTTGCATTATCCGCTATCAATACTGTGTCATCTGCATAACGTATATTATTTATATTATAACCTCCAAATATTATTCCTGGTTTTTCTTTGATCTCTCTCATTATTACTTCGCTATAGAGGGAGAATAGATCTGGTGACAAAACACATCCCTGTCTTACTCCCAACTTTATGTGTTCATAATTTCCTTCTTTATTTCCCATTTTAATTGCTGCTGTTTGGTTCCAGTAAATAGTTTTTATTATTCTGAGATCTTTCCCATCAATGTTAATATCTTCCAACATTTTAATCAGTTCATCATGTTTTACTTGATCAAATGCCTTAGTATAATCTATGAAGCACAAATATGTGTCTTTCTTTGTCTCTACTGATCTTTCTAATAGTGTTCGTAATGTGTATATTGCATTGTTTGTACCTTTTTCCTTCCACATAATCCATACGGTTCTTCACCAATTTCCATTTTTATTTTATTCCTTGTTCTTCTGATTATAATTCTGAGTAGAAGCTTAGTGACATGATTCATGAGGTTAATTGTACGAAAAATCTCGCATTCAATTGCTCCTGGTCTTTTTGGTATAGCTATAAATACAGATTTCAACATATCACTTGGTATATATCCACTGCTATAAATATCATTCAACATTTTGGTTAATATATCTACTCCAAATTCTCCCATTACTTCTAATTCTTCTATTGTGATTCCAGCTGATTTTCCTTTCTTCATAGCGTCATCAACTTCTTCTTTTAGAATAGGTGGACCTTCTACGTTACTTTCTTCTGTTAATTCTGCCCTTTCTCCATCATATAAAGTCTCTTATATACTCATTACACTTTGTCATTATAGCATCTTCCTAATAATATATTTCCTGTTTTTGATTTTAAACAACCTGTATTTATTCTTATATTTCTTCCTGTAATCTCATTGATTTGTTTGTGCATATTGTTTGTATCTTTAATAGAATTTAATTCAATTTTCTTGCACTGCTCATTTAACCAACTTTCTTTTGCCTTCACACAATTATTTCTTATTTTTATTTATTTATTTATCTCATTATATGCATGCTTTGGCTACTAAAATTGACCAAGAAATGACATAAATATAAAATAACTGTAGACAATCGGTACAAAGCTATATGGTTGACCCTGCGTCGTAGTACATTTGTTGTTTCAACGAGGTCCTATATTGTCATTATAGGATAGGTTTCAATTATATATAGCATGGTGTAAAAGAAATGTGTTAGACTGCGGTAAAGCTGTGGAAATGTTAACAATGGGAACACACACAGTTAATTGCAACTGTATAAACATACCTCCCCCCACCCACTCCCACAAAAAAAAAATTATGTTGCAACCAACTTTCATCAGCAAGCAACAAGAAAACACAACTATGTCTGTCTGCCTCTTTAATCTTCCACAAGAAATCAAAGACACCACCAATCATTATAGATACATTCGCAACCTGTTTGAACACTACCTCAGTACAGACTGCATTCCCCCAAAAACAAAAAAAGACAATAATAATGGTTACTTATTTCAAACGACAACTAGCCAAAAAACATTACACCCTCCTTAGGTATTTATAATGCCCATGTTAAACATTGCCTTAGTGAGTCATTTGTTATTGATTATTTTTCATACATTATAATGCTATTGTTCTTTTGTTGTCAAAATTTGCTTCATAAGTGATGTTGAATGAAAGAATGTATGAGAGGAAATAGAGAAGAAGGGCAGAATGTCAGACGGGCCTTCGTGCCCAATTCTTAACCCTTTGAAAATAAAGACTTTCATTCGTTCGTTCGTTCGTTCTCCCCCACCCTCCCTCCCCCCCTCTCTCTCTTTCTCTCTCTCTCTCTCTCTCTCTCTCTCTCTCTCTCTCTCTCTCTCTCTCTCTCTCTCTCTCTCTCTCTCTCTGACACACAAAACGGATACGGGACTGAAGTAGCTAATGTAAGGCATACTATTGTGGAATCGTGTTGAATAAAAAATAAGCAAGCAGAATGGATACTACGAGGTGTTACTGAAGCTCAAAGTCGCGTCTGTGGCCACAGGGGATAGATAGAAATTTTATAATCCCAACACAATGGGTTCAAAGTCAGCCGCAGTCGATTTGAAAGCAGACCGATATGCGTTGATTATGACAATGGGTCAAACATCGGCCGCCCAGAAGTCAATGGCAAATTACTGAAATATAATTGCTTAGAAAGCAAACAAACAAATGCTGGGGTTGACTGCAACTAACTAACTTAACTCAGATGCTGCAAAAGGGTGAATGCCGACAGAACTCGCGATGTATAGCAGACCCAGTTGGTCGTTTTTTCCATTACCTACACCCCGTTTAACCTCATAAGAGAAGTTATAATTAGCGCCAATCCCAGCCTCAGATTAATAATCCTGTGACCAAATCAGCTACATTTCGGAAATTAATTTAAAAGGTATTGTTGTCTATATTGCAGACTGACATAAGTGGCGATATGTAGCAGACCGATAGAAGTCAGGATATATAACTATTATAACATACCGATTGAAGTGGCGATATGTAGCAGACCGACAGAAGTCGGGACATATAACTTACCATAGGAGTGGCGATATATAGCAGACCGACAGAAGTGGTGATATATAGCAGACGGACAAAAGTCAGGATATATAGCAGACGGACAAAAGTCGGGATATATAGCAGACGGACAAAAGTCAGGATATATAGCAGACGGACAAAAGTCAGGATATATAGCAGACGGACAAAAGTCAGGATATATATAAAAAAAAAAAAATTTTGTTGCGTATCCCTTACGGGACGTTGCAGTCAACACCAGCATTTTCAGCTGCTGTTGATGTACTAGGCAAGTGTTACGTTCAGTAGTTTGCCATTGCTTTCTGAACGACCGGTCTCTATACCTTTTTCGAAAATACGAGCACCGCCGTGTTTCGAACCCGGGTATACGGGCTCACAAACCGCGTTCGCAAGCCCTTCAGCCACAGAGACCGACCAGGATATATAGCAGACGGACAAAAGTCAGGATATATAGCAGACGGACAAAAGTCAGGATATATAGCAGACGGACAAAAGTCGGGATATATAGCAGACGGACAAAAGTCAGGATATATAGCAGACGGACAAAAGTCAGGATATATGTCCTGTTATTTTCCCGAGAGGAAGTGGGAATCAACAAGCACATCTTCAAACTTATTATCTGTTGGGATTATTGACTGACTTTGGTCTACACTCCTCCCTTCTGTCTTCCTTTCCATATACCTATTTCTTTCACTCTCTCTGTTATTCCCTCAACACATACTCCGACAACAGTTCCTTTCAACGATAAACAAAAGATTTATTAATAAAAACTATGTCTGGTGTATATATGGATTTTGTAAGCGTAGTTGATAGTGTATTCTATTGTTGGTGCTAGAAAGAACTCTGAATGTCTATCAGCGGTGTTGCTTCTCGCCCATTCATTCTTCAAGATCACAGGACAGCACATCAAACAGGACAGAGCTCACCCTGGATGATCCGTATGCTTGAATCTGATGGTAAATCCGTTATTGAATGAAACAAAACTGTTCACCACTGATTCACTGTACCGTAATAAAAGTCCCGTAAGTTTATGACTGCGCCCGAGTCTGTTTCATGACGGTAAGTATCCAACATCGAAAAAACACCACATCGTCACAGTTCTTCCTATTGTCTTTTATTACTAGCAATGTTTTTACTTGTCTATTCTTTCTTCCCTATGCATACAAGACGTATGTAGTTGTAAGTATCCCTGCTTGCCACAGGTTAACATCTTTTCCTTTTAAGTGTTTTAGTGGTATATTCGTTTGAGCATACAGTGTTCTGTATTTGACTTTACTTTATCCCTTCTTCATCTTAAAACATGTCTATGTTCTTTTTGGTTCTAAGTAAGTACTTTATTTGTTCAAGTGTAGTACTCTTCATCTCTTCTCTGATTTCACTAGGAGATTGGAACCTTATAATTATCTTTGTCTGAATTGGGGGTACTAATGCACAATAGATACACAAACGTTCTTCCGAACGCCGCACCACCCTTTTCATACTCCCTTGGAAATCAAGAATCACACTCACTTCCACAAAGAAGTTGCCACTCTTTATATGTCATGTTTGCCGCATAGTCCTTGACCTTGCTTGACACCTCAAGTCAATACTTCATTATCCCCGTTAGTGGAAAATTACTGATCTGAAACTTTTCCGTTATTTTATAAACCCTCATTGTTTTGTTCCTTCCCTCTGAGTCATATATAGACCGCAATATGCTGTGGAAATTTTCCTCAATAACCCATCTCTCCCCCTCCTTCTCAGCCCCAACTCTCTCTCTCCACACACACCTGACACGATCTGGGTTTTTCAATCCTGTCTAATAGTGCTGTCTGCCTTTGTCGCAAACCTATTTGTCCACGCGAAGGTTACCTGTGCTGTCGGTGGGCACTTCCGTGTCTTGACCTATAAACACATGCGCCTGGTCACTCAACCCGACATTTCGTGATGTTTTTAACCCGTGAATTAACCTCGTCATCCTACACTCTCATTGACCTGTGCCGCTGTAATTTCTACGTTAACACTTCAACCCGTTAACATTAGGGGTCATTGACTCCGGTCACACCGTTGTTGGTTATCCTTACTGTTTTGTTTGTTAACCCTTCTCCTACCTGGTTAGTCGGTGTATAAAGTCGTCTATCTGGGAATCATTAACTCTCAGTATTCCACGACATAGGCCCCCTCTTAAGAGATTAGACCGCGTCGAATCTTTCTAACTGTAGGTTTGATTCCCATGATCCACAACCCTAGTCTTCTTCCTCCGGAGCTGGATGTCTGGATAAGAAATCTGCTCCTACATTCTCCTTACCAAGGATGTATTCCACTGTGAAGTCCAGTTGCAGCAACAACGTCCATCACATCCACCGTGCGTTGAGCTTCTGCGAAGTAGCTATGACCATCACGTGTTGATGATATGATTGGATCCTCACATGGATCAGCCCTCATCCAGTAGGCTACCTCATATGCACCCTACCATACTACTCATGACTGAAACTAGTGTTGGCTCCTCGCTCCTGTACGTTCAGTCGACCTCCTTTCCACTGGCGTAAGCGATGGCTCACAATACAGATGGATCGTCCCATCCTGATTGTAACACTGCTTCCATGTCCTCTTGGTTTCCCCCGGCTTTGCCTCTGGGGATGTTCCACCTCGTCCTCGATGGACCGAGTCGTCTTTCCCAAATCTCCTGGACTTTTGCTTCCAGGACCATCTTGGGCGATATTGTATCTGGTCAGCCAATCTTCGGTTGGAGTCCTGGGTAATTCTCGCTTTTCCCGACGTTACCCACCCCTTCTGAACTTGGTTACCGGTGAAACTTTCACTCTTGTCCTTTCCCTGACTTGTGATTTCCCTCCTCCTGTCGTTGGGTAAATCTGACCTATCACGTACTGTCCCATAGGCCCTCCTATGTTGTACTGGCGATCTCTGGTCTTCGTCTGGACTGGTAACCTTTGTCCCAATGGCTGCCATCACCATAAAGTGCGAAGCTTTGCTCCCGGATCTCTCTTCATATTTCCTAATGAGATGTCTAGGGAGATTTTTCTTCTCTTCCCCGATCCGTATTTTGTAGATGTTCTTGGACACCACCTTTTCCACAGGATAAGGTCCTTTCCATCCTACTTGGAGTATATTGGTCTCTGCTGGACTCCACACTTCCACTTTGTCTTCCACTTTAAGAGCTAGTTTCCTCTTAATTCGCTTGTTGGGTGGTGCTTTCTGGCACTCCGAACAAGACTTCAACCACCGGCGTACATCTCCGGTCATTCCTGGCCAGCAATAATGGCCGGAAATTTGCTGCAAGGTCTCTCTGACACCCATATGTCGATTCTCGCCTATGATGTGTCCACTCTGAAGAATGTGAGGACGGTGGGTCTCTGGAACCACCCACTGCTCGTGCAGGTTATCTCCCCTCCCAGCTCTCCGATAGAGTAGTTGATTCTTCAGAAAGTACTGTCCCCGTTCTGGTGGCTCAGCACTTCTTTGCAGCTTCCTGTAGCAAGGATGCAACGTAGTATCCTTCCTCTGGGCAGTATGCAATTCTCCTATCCCTGAGTTGTCGCATAGTGTCTCTGCCTCTTTTTCCTTCCCTTGAGATCCACTGACTACTGTTCCCTTGTGGGCTGGCTGTTTGGGCATCCCCAAAAAGACATATTTCGTGCCAATGATCATGGGAAATAAGGAGTCAGATAATACAGCAGCTGGAATAATGCCCGTGACGTACCTGGATTTAATCTCCACCTTGGCGATTGGCAGCGTCATGGTAACAGCACTCCTCATTGCCGGCTGTATTTCTATGGTCTCCCCTGTAAGTTGGTCTGGGCTTACCAAGCTGGCGTCCACCACCGCTTCCCCATCCAAACCGGTATCGTAGAGACAAGCAACCTGTTGGCCATTTACTTCAATCAGTTCAACCACAGGTGGTCTCTCTTGGTCCTGAGTGTCTTTCATCTCCTTGACCGTTTCCTTGCCTTCCTCTTTTGATTCCTCGAGGTTGGTTATGCAATTGGCGTCTTTTGCCTTGCATCTGCAGTCCACAGTATTATGTGTTGTCGACTGGCAGTGTGTGCACCATGTTCCCTTCCTAGGTTTCCGTGTGTCCTTTTTGTTCCTTTCTCCTTCGCCGACCTCAGCCTTGTCTGTGATCACCGATGTAGGAATCACTTTGCATGCTGCGAAGTAAGAACTTTTAGGTTTCGATCTGCAGTCCTTCGTGTTATGAGATGGTACTTTGCAGAATGAACACCACCTCTCAGACCACTGTCGTTTCGCTTGAGAATTCGAGGTGCTCTGGTTTCCTACCTTCACCTTCTCTGAACTCTCCTCTGTGTGCTTTATATAAGGTTCCACTTTTTCTCCTTCCCAGTTTTTAGGTTTCTTTTTCTCTTGTTTCTCCTGACCTTTGGTTTGTGTACTTAGTTCCGCCGCCTCCCCATGTACCTCTACGAATCGTTCCGCCAGCTTATTCACAACATCAATCCGTTCCGCCCCTTGTTCTCCCAAGAAGGTTCTGAGAGGTTTCGACATTTGCTTTCGCATCTGGTCGACCACCATCATCTCTTCGAGACTCTCATAATCCCTCTTGAATTCTGCCAAGTCCATCCATTTCTGGAGATAGGATTTCAGCCTCAGACTGTAGGCGGCGAATAGTTCTCCCGGCTCTCGTCTAGACGATCTAAACTTCTTCCTATACGTTTGTGCTGTGATGTCAAAATGCTTCATCAAAGCGGCTTTTAATTCCTCGTAATTATTTTCCTGTCCTGGTGGTAAGCGTGTGTACACCTCAAATCCCGAACCTATTAATCCCTGGGATAATTTAAGAGCCCATCTGCTCCTATCCAGCCCCATAGCGACTGACATTGCTTCAAAGCGAGATGCGTACTGGTCAAAGCGTTCCTTAGACTGATCGTAGACAGCTAAGGGAAACTTCATGGCATGGTAACCATGTCCACTCATGTGGGTTGCACCAGGTGACGAAGAACTTCCTTCCACTCCATCTATTTCTCCCTTAGTTTGTGTCTTGAGTTCTAGCTCTTTCATGCGGTATTCATGTTCTCTGATCTTTGTGGCTTCTTCTGCCTCCAACTGGGCCTTACGATCTTCCCTTTCTGCTTGACGAAATTCTCGCTCTCTTTCCTGTATGTAATCAGTTAAGTCTGAACCAGCCAACCCAATTTCCTCTCCGTTTGCCCTCAGTTCGGCGGTAGTTATTTTGGGAGTGGTCATAGTTAAAGCAGGTAAGTCCGCACGTTGAGTAAAGACACCTCAAGGCAGTAAAGAAGTACTCACTATAAAATTATATTCTACCTAGAACCTATATCATTTATCTATGTCTATTAAATATTATTAATCTACAACCCCACACAGTACATCACAACCACTCTCTCATCCACAAGAGGAGATATAGGATAAAGACTTATGTAGACGTGTGACCGTGTGACTAGGTATGTAATGTGTCTTACTACCTATCCACATTCACTCTGTCTGGAACTTTCTCACTGTAAAGTCACCAGCATTAATGAAATGTTTCTACCATAAATGTAATGGCACCATATATCCAATGGACGTCCTTCCATTAAAAGTCATCAATATATACTTATATTTATTCCAATCAGTATGTCCCAACATGCAGGTACTCCGCTATGCCTGTGCCAATATGCAGGTACCCCTCTATGCATATGCCCTGTTATGCCTTCAGGTCATATGGGTATTATGTATGTACCCCGCTCGCTCCACCAATTATGTCCTGTTATTTTCCCGAGAGGAAGTTGGAATCAACAAGCACATCTTCAAACTTATTATCTGTTGGGATTATTGACTGACTTTGGTCTACACTCCTCCCTTCTGTCTTCCTTTCCATATACCTATTTCTTTCACTCTCTCTGTTATTCCCTCAACACATACTCCGACAACAGTTCCTTTCAACGATAAACAAAAGATTTATTAATAAAAACTATGTCTGGTGTATATATGGATTTTGTAAGCGTAGTTGATAGTGTATTCTATTGTTGGTGCTAGAAAGAACTCTGAATGTCTATCAGCGGTGTTGCTTCTCGCCCATTCATTCTTCAAGATCACAGGACAGCACATCAAACAGGACAGAGCTCACCCTGGATGATCCGTATGCTTGAATCTGATGGTAAATCCGTTATTGAATGAAACAAAACTGTTCACCACTGATTCACTGTACCGTAATAAAAGTCCCGTAAGTTTATGACTGCGCCCGAGTCTGTTTCATGACGGTAAGTATCCAACATCGAAAAAACACCACATCGTCACAGTTCTTCCTATTGTCTTTTATTACTAGCAATGTTTTTACTTGTCTATTCTTTCTTCCCTATGCATACAAGACGTATGTAGTTGTAAGTATCCCTGCTTGCCACAGGTTAACATCTTTTCCTTTTAAGTGTTTTAGTGGTATATTCCTTTGAGCATACAGTGTTCTGTATTTGACTTTACTTTATCCCTTCTTCATCTTAAAACATGTCTATGTTCTTTTTGGTTCTAAGTAAGTACTTTATTTGTTCAAGTGTAGTACTCTTCATCTCTTCTCTGATTTCACTAGGAGATTGGAACCTTATAATTATCTTTGTCTGAATTGGGGGTACTAATGCACAATAGATACACAAACGTTCTTCCGAACGCCGCACCACCCTTTTCATACTCCCTTGGAAATCAAGAATCACACTCACTTCCACAAAGAAGTTGTCACTCTTTATAGGTCATGTTTGCCGCATAGTCCTTGACCTTGCTTGACACCTCAAGTCAATACTTCATTATCCCCGTTAGTGGAAAATTACTGATCTGAAACTTTTCCGTTATTTTATAAACCCTCATTGTTTTGTTCCTTCCCTCTGAGTCATATATAGACCGCAATATGCTGTGGAAATTTTCCTCAATAACCCATCTCTCCCCCTCCTTCTCAGCCCCAACTCTCTCTCCACACACACCTGACACGATCTGGGTTTTTCAATCCTGTCTAATAGTGCTGTCTGCCTTTGTCGCAAACCTATTTGTCCACGCGAAGGTTACCTGTGCTGTCGGTGGGCACTTCCGTGTCTTGACCTATAAACACATGCGCCTGGTCACTCAACCCGACATTTCGTGATGTTTTTAACCCGTGAATTAACCTCGTCATCCTACACTCTCATTGACCTGTGCCGCTGTAATTTCTACGTTAACACTTCAACCCGTTAACATTAGAGGTCATTGACTCCGGTCACACCGTTGTTGGTTATCCTTACTGTTTTGTTTGTTAACCCTTCTCCTACCTGGTTAGTCGGTGTATAAAGTCGTCTATCTGGGAATCATTAACTCTCAGTATTCCACGACAATATATAGCAGACGGACAAAAGTCGGGATATATAGCAGACCGACAGAAGTGGCGATATATAGCAGTCCGACAGAAGTTGTAGCAGTGATGTGCGGTTGCGTAGGGTTTGAGCAGATACTGTTACATCGTAGAAGTGAAGGGGAATAAGCAACTGTCCGGCGAGCTTAGAGAGGGGAGTAGTCAATAGAGGACCAGGACAATCGGAGATAAGAAGAAGAAATGGAAATAGGAGAGTTTGAGTTTAGGAGGATATCATAATTGATGTTAACATACGTTGTGAATTTCTAATAGTGTAAAGGGTCATAGTACGGTCGAGATGGATGAACTGTGCATATATTAAGATGATAATAGTGAGTAGTCTAACAGTTTGCTTTTGTTTTGCGTATCCTTTACGGGACATCGCTGTCAGCATCAGCATCTTTCAGCTGATTGTTGATTTCTTGGCAAGATTACGCTCAATGGTTTGCCATTGCTTTCTGAGCGGCCGGCTCAGTTATCCCTCAAGTCACTAGCGCGGGTAGAACCGCTTCCAATTCTCGCGCGCTGCGAGACCCTGCGTGGATAAACGGGATTACGGAGAAAGTCGTGAAACCCCTCGGCCAGAGAGACCGGCAGTCTAACAGTAAAGAAACAAATTAAAAGAGTGAAAGAATAGAAGCAAATGGCGTAAAGAATATAACAACACTGTCATACGTCTTGTAACGCCTTGTGAAATGGATGGACCTCATTGTACACGGCTTTACTTTTACTGTACATTATACCATATGCGCAGTAAGTTGTTGCTGTACCGCGTATTGCCAAATCCAGCGTATTAATACAACACCCCATCGATCTTGCCAAATCCAACGTATTAATACAACACCCCATCGATCTTGCCAAATCCAGCGCATTAATACAAAACCCCATCGATCTTGCCAAATCCAACGTATTAATACAACACCCCATCGATCTTGCCATAATCCAGCGTGTTAATACAACACCCCATCGATCTTGCCGTCCAGATAGCAATAATGTGTGATACACTGTCACTGGAAGTATTTAAAGATTCTCCCTAGCTCTTTCTCAATCAGTTTTCAACAAGCATTTGAGATCAATTATCGTATATTTCATGCCTTACAAACATCTTGAACGCCTGCTTCCAATTTAACCAATTTACGGCGTTCCTTTTTTCACTATAGACTGTCTAATTCATCTTTTTTTTGGTCCCTACATTGAAGTGTTTGCATTTTCACAAACTACATTTCCGTCGCCATTGCTAGTTTCTCGGCTTCCCTGCTTATTGTCCGTAGTTCAGGCGCACACAACAGGATATGCTCCGTTTATTTGTGCGGAAGTTAAAGCTCGGAGCAGAGACTGGGAATATACAGGTGAGTAACCACAGGGATTGCCATTGAAGATACCATGATTGTGTCTGAGGTGGGTCTGCATTAATGATTGGAGGCCGAATAGAATGGCAATGAGACCCGGGGACGCAGACACTGCTATTGATCTAGCTTTTGTCACCCAGTCGGCGGTATTAAACACGAAATGGACAGTTTTGGGGGTTTCATGGAAGTGTCCACCTTCATGGAAAACGTTGCACAAAGCACGAACTCCGTAGCTGCCCGCGGCCCGGGATCGAACCCACAACCTCTGAAGCCCGAGTCAGACGGCTTGACCACTTCGCCACGGAGACTCCCAAATTGATTTCTACATCTAGCAAGATCAAGGCTATATGATCACGAAGAGCCTTCAAATACAAGCGGACCAACACGTTTATTGGACGCCTCCGATTGAAGGGGTGTTAGAACGAACAGGTTCACGTTAGTGCAGCCATCCCGGCGCGACCCTCGAAGACTCGAAGTAGAACTTATTTGGAAGTCAAAGACAGCCGCAATGACTCAATTACAGAAATTAAGGCAAACACCACAAAACACACAAGCGGTTCTGGAGAATGCGGAAAGGGTTAAAAAGGAGAAGTTAAAGCTCTCTGCAACACAGGATAGAAAAAAACTAAATGGATAATTTCATGCGTCTTAATTAAAAGCGATAAGATATTGGATAGATTATGGAAATTGCGCAGACAAAAGAGTAGAAAAGACAAGCCGATCATCGTGGGAACAATATATAAGGATAAAGACATGCCCATGACAATCATCTTATCTCATCTCATCATGTTCCTCTTGTAACTTGCGGTGCCGAGGTGAACGAACGAACTTTATTTTAAAAGGGTAACAAATTGGGCTCGCAGGCCCGTCTTACATTCGACCCTTTCGATCACTCATCTTTCATTCATCAAATGTGCATGTTACATTTACATAGGGAAAAAAAACATTGTCAAATTGATTTTGTAAGCATAAACAATGCATATTACGCATGGTACATTCACATGGGGGAAAAAAAACATTGTCAAATGAAAGTTGTAAACATAAACAGTGCATATTGCAATGTTGTGAGACACATCCCCCATCCACCCTCACACCCCGCAGCCACCCACACATCCCTCAGCCACCCACACATCCCCACCCACCACACCCCACCCACCCACACATACCTCCACGCACTCACACAGACTCAGGCAAACATACATGCCGCCACCCACCCACCGATCCCCCACCCACACACATTTCCCCACCCACACATACATCCCCCACCCATCCCATAACCGACACGCACACACCCACCCACATATTCTCCACCACCCACCCACACACCCGCAACCACCCAGCAAAACACACATCACAAAACCACACACACATACCCTCATCAACCCACACATCCCACACCTATCCATACATACATCTTGCACCCTCACAATTTTTCCCACCCACCCACACACACATCAGCCAACCTACACCCACTCACCCACCCAATATCTGCCACCTCTCAACTACACAGTCCTCCACCTATACACACATCCCCACCCACAAACACATCTCCCCACCTGCCCACAGAGGTGAAGTATAAACATAGGGAGAGTGCCCGCGTATGGGCTTCATGTATCGATATTCCTATGGACTCTGTTATTCCAAGCGTCCATAATTTATGTAGTCGGGCCCCTTCCTCTGCTTCCATCTGGTCTGTACATCCATGCTTGTTGTGGTATTCTGTTAGTTGGTAACCTACTTGCATGACCAAACCATTTAACTTGCTGACTTCTAATAAAATCTAGCATAACTATAACCTCCACTTTAATCCTATTTTCTTCATTCCTGATCCATGACAATGGACAAGAGAAAGTGGAAACCATCCGGAAGAGATTTATAACACGGATGACAACCAACAGTGATGCAATTAGAGAACATCTAGCCCAGTGGTTCTCAACCGGTTGGGAATTCCCCCCCCCCCTCCCGCCGTGGGGAATTTTAGGGTTTCCACGGGGGTGGGGGGACATTAAGCTTATTTCAAGATCACGTTAATACAAGAACAGATTATTTGATATTGTTTTTCCTTCATTCTTTACGGTTCTGTACTTGCGCCCTTCTGAAATTCGTTTTATAACGTAAGTAGACCCGCAAATCACGCTTTATTTAGACGTTTAGGCTTGTTCTAGTATGTTATTAAATTTAGCTTTCATTTTTACGTATATTGTGTAGGGTGAGGGGGGGATTGGTGGGGGGGGGGGGGTGTTTAAAGGGAGGAAATACGAAAGGGGGAGGGGGAGAGAATGACGTTCTCAACATATGGTGAAGGGGTGCATGGGCCAAAAAAAAGGCTGAGAACCACTGTTATAGCCGGTTTTATCAGGGAACATAGACGTGAAGAAGTCATACAGATAGAAGATACAAAATATATATTGAAAACAGCAGAAGACACTGGTCGGGGTGGGGGTGGGGGAGGGGGGGGGGGGTCAGCTACGTCGATATATAGGATATGTGTAATGGAAAAAGTGCACACGCGGCAACATTTGCTTTTGATGTTTACGAGTGGTTCTAAATTAGACAGGACACAATGGCAGTGACATCGGATCTCGAGGACGCACGCAACAGAATCAGATATGATCTCTTAATGCACACTCTTATAGAGGCAGGTATTAGTCCCTGGATGGTGCATAGGGTAGCGGCTAACATGCACTCTCGTAGAATCACCCTCTGTCTAGGTTCATGGAACTCGCAAGCGTGCATTATTACCCCGGGAATACCACAAGGCTCCGCAATCTCACCCGTGCTATTTAACGTATACACAAGCAAGATTGCAAGCATTGGAGAACAAGTGATTGGAAGAATACTGAAATTAGCAGCTGCTGTTCTTGCTTATAGGCAGGGGAGAAAATAAACAATGCAAGAGTTGCAAGAGACAGTAAAAAAGGTGATTGACTAGCGTACAGAGATGAGTGGTGTCATCAACTCAGATAAGGCGCATGTGTTATGGTCCTCTCGGGACAATGGGATTGTTAATGCTAACGCCCTAGGTCTCAAAATAAGCGGCAGAAATGTTAATAAAGAAAGTAGTCTACGGTACTTGGGAATCACCCTTGACGGAAGCTTGTAGTTTAAGGGTCACGTGGAAGGAGTTGTTATGAGATGTAAGAAAGGACTTGGTGCACAGAAGATTGGCAGCAATGACAAGGGCAAAAAATGTTGTTCAGAATCTATCAACATCTGATTATCTCAGTAACAGTGTCAAAGATTCAGCTAATTAAACTAGAGCGCATGCAGAATGAAGCTATGCGTGTGATCCTGAGATGCACAAGGGACACGCCGATATTGTACCTGAGCTACATCCAAACTTTGCCAACAGATAGCAAGGGGCTCCAGCTACCGTAGGTAGGTTTTCCTATGGTAAAAATGTTGACAGTACAGTGGCTTTAAGGACTACTCTTTGCAATCTTCAAATGCTCTGGAATTGTTAACGTTGTCACGAGATAAATAAACTTGTTAGTTGCGATCAATGACAACCAAGCCCGACATTGGTCTGCAAACACAATAGACCCTGTGTTGTTGAACAGACTGAGAAAATACGGCGTTGGAACTGTCTGCACCTGGTCGGCTTTTTTGTATGAGATCAAAGTGAGTCACGTCACGATGTCTACACCTGGTTGACAGTTTGTTGACAGATTGTTGTTCGAGAGATGTGCACTGGCGTCATCTGTTTACACAGCGGCAGTTGGCCGTTGCAAGTGATAGACAGAATGTCTGCCAGAGGTCAGAAGGATTCTGTCATATGGGGGAAAGGTCTCTGGCTCACAGACAGCCCGGATATTTGTTGGATGAGACAAAGAACTCCCCAGATGAAAGGAAACTTGACAGCTAATTGACTCCGGTTAGTCGGGAAACAGGAGGACAAAGCCAGATTCTGGACTGATTGGCGTCTGGACGTTTTGGTGACGTCACTCAAGCACCCAGATAAAACCCAGTTGCGGTAAACAGGTGGAGGGAGTCGAGAAAAACATTCTGAAGTGTTAGGATAGGTGCATTATTCCGAGTTGTGATACATGAGAGAAACTAGGGGTGTCAAATTGTTGATAGTTATCGGCGGACATAGATCCAGTCTGTGATCGCCTAGTTTCGATTAGCAACAGGAATAGACATATGGTAGGCAATTAATTATATCTAACTTAAGAGTATGATTAGGAATAGAGTGCAGTACTGTGCAGTGATATAATGTATTATGATTAGTGATAGAATGTTCTATTAGTGCGGTGCTATAAAGTATCATAGGAGCGTCGGCACTGGTATCCTATTGTGTGGCTTCAACTAGCTTATGTGATATAACATTTTACTCAGGGAGTTGAGGACAATGTAGTGGAATAATAATTAGAGAGATTAAGGATGGTTGAGAGGGAGGAGAGGTATGTGAAATGGTAGGATCTTCCAGTAGGGCATCTGCTGGGTTTCTACCCGTTCCTCTATTCTTTCTTGGTGTTGCCATGTCTCAGATCATAAGATTGAATTATTTGGCCGTATGACAGAGATCGGATCTCTGTTATAGATCTGAGTGCTGTTATTGGCCTACACTTACCTAATTCTGGCCAGGACGGAGTTGCCCTCACCATGATATTCTCTATTCTACAGGTTCCATTTACAGTTCCCCTTGAGTGTTCCACTTGAGTGTGAGCTGATTTATTACGAAGAAGCAGTTCAAAGTTTTATACAAGGATGACTCATGGAAAGAAGACAAAGGTTGCTGAGAGGTTTTACACGGGGCTCAGAACCTAGTTGTTCCGGAGAAACCTGGCTTCTGCTGAGTAGGACTTAATTAAACATATGTGTTGTGTTTAATGAGTGATAAGCTACATCACCGAAGATTAATAACTCACATACCAAGGACATATATATATATATATATATATATATATATATATATATATATATATATATATATATATATATATATATATATATATATATATATATATATATATATATACACACATCTACCTAACAAACATTAATAGGTTGTGTTCTAAAAGAGGGGAAATGTTATAATCAGAGACTTATGAACATTAAACTTTCCCAAGTGACATTTCAGTTAATTGGAAGATTATCAGTTCAACAAACATTATGAAACAGAGTAACTTCACCGTGTGGTAGAGTGAAGACCAAGATCAACAGTGTCTATCGGATTACCAGCATCCTGTTTGTTCGAGTGATTGGAGAAAGTTGTCATCTTCTGGGTGAGGTTCACTGTCCGGAATAAATGGTGCTGTTGTGTGCCAAGCACTATGATGTTACAGACTTTGCTTCTAAATCACTGGTCTACCATTAGAATACACGTCACCCCTCTGCTGTGTGTCCACCGTGACGAGGTAGAGGGGCTTGTGCGTCCCAATGACCCCAAGAGCTATGCCGACGGTAGCACAGCTACTGGTAGGGCCACCCATGTCGGACAGGTCAAGGGAGAGGGACCAGACGAAGAGACACACAAACCTGCTGCCTTGTAGGTAGACTGGGGACAGTCAAAGGCTAGGGAAAGCACCCCGAATACATGCTTGTCAAAATCGTATGTACTGAGCCACAGGCTTGACAACGCAGTGCAACGTAAAATCTGCTGCCTTGTAGGTAGACTGGGGACAGTCAAAGGCTAGGGAAAGCATCCCAAATAAATGCTTGTCGAAATCGGATGTACTGAGCCACAGGCTTGACAAAGCAGTGCAACGTAACTTAATTCATGATGTCACAAATCAAAATTAATCGTTATGGTGCTAATCCCGTGAAGTCCCATCAGGCGGCGATAGTGCCGGGCCCCCTGCCTCGAAGGGGTCCACCCATGACTACTGGTGGTCACCTTCCCCTGTGCTGTGGAGTCAAGGCACAGAGGAGTAGGTTAAGAGCTATTGACCAAATACCAAGGACACTCACCATACTACAGTGGAATGCCGAAGGAGTTTACAAGAAGAAAGACTCCCTAGCACAGCGTCTTCATAAAGATAGAATAGATGTGGCATGCATTCAAGAGACACACCTCAACGCCAATCACAAATTCTCAGTCAGAGGATATCAGGCCACACGTTTCGACCGCGAAGGACACAAAGGAGGAGTTCTAATACTTACACGAAATACAATACCTTGCAGCGAAGTATCTGTGATCTCTGACAACCAAACGGAAATTATAGGTGTTGATATAATGATAAAGGACGTGAAAATAAGAATCTACAATCTGTATAGCCCAGCAGATAAGGACCTTACACTCTCAATCATGAAAATAACTGACACAAACTGCATTATTGTCGGAGACTTTAATAGCCGTTCAGAAAGATGGGGATACCCAGATACTGACAAAAGAGGAGATGAATTGGAGGACTGGGAAATAGACTCAAATCTCCATCTACTCAACAAAGCGGATGACACACCGAGCTTCTACTCCAGAAGATGGCTTACCACTTCTACTCCAGACTTAGCTTTCTGCACAGGAGACATCCTCCACAAAATCGATCGCCATGTGCTGGATCAATTAGCAGGTAGTGACCACAGACCAATCAAGCTTGTAATGAATATGCAGTATGTTCCACAGGAGCAAAAGCCCTTGCCCCGCTGGAATTACAAACGAGCAGATTGGGACAGATTTGCCATACTTCTTCTTCTTCAGCATTCCGAGCCATTGAGGTTCTTTGCTGCAAATACAATCTGTCTCCATTCGTCTCTCTGGTGGACCTTCTCTTGCCAGTCGTTGATTCCAAGTGCTTGTAGGTCTGTATGTATATTATCTCTCCACCGCCTTCTTGGTCTACCTCGGGGTCTACGGTCATTTATTTCCTGAGTGTAAGCGAGTTTTGTTTCCCTATTATCTTCCATTCTTTCTATATGCCCCAGCCATTGTAGTCTATTAGCCTTCATGATACCAGTGATTAGCGGGGACTTAAACAAATCATAAATGTCTTTGTTACTTCTTCTTTTCCACTCTCCACTTTGTGTATCCCTAATGGGTCCAACATACTAGCAGACAAATATTGTGAAAACATAAATACACGATATGGCAACATAAAGCAAATGGTGGAAAGTCTAAACAGAGCGATAATACAGGCAGCCACTGAGTCCATTCCAAGAGGAGCGAGGAAAAATTACAAACCATACTGGACTGAAGAACTACAAGTTTTGGAGGACAAAGTTGAAGATGCCAGGAAGACAGCAGAGAGAGAACAAACAATTGAAGCGAATATCTCTCTCAAAGCCATCTCAGCAAAATATAAAAGAACAGTAAATCAAACAACAAGAGATTGTTGGAGGGGAAAAAAAACAGAAAACCTGAATTTTGACAGGGATGGAAACAAACTATGGAAACTAGTGAAAGCCATAAACAATGAAGGACCTAGAAACAAACAAATAACAATTAAACAAGGAAATGCCTTGCTTACAGGAAAAAGGGCTGCAAATGCACTAATGGAACACTATGCAAACGCAAACCACATTGATATTACAACCGAACAGAAGAAAGCAATCAAAGACAAACAGATACATCATAGAAATACAGAGACAGCAGCAGAATATATGATGGCAAATCTAACAATGGAAGAAATGGAACAGGCAATGAATACCCTAAAAAAAAAAAGAAATCACCAGGAAAGGATGGAATCCCAATGAAATGCTAATAGGACTAGGCACCAAGGCAAAGAAGAAACTACTAGCAGTCCTAAATAACAGCTGGAAGAGAGGAATAGTCCCACAGGCATGGAAGGAAGCTATACTAATATCAGTCCCAAAGAAAGGAAAAGACCTGGAAGAACCAAATGCCTATCGACCTATCAGTCTACTTAGCTGTGTAGGAAATTAATGGAACGCATTATCAATGGCAGGCTAACATGGCATCTGGAAGAAAACAAACTCTTAACACCACACCAAGCAGGATTCAGAAAGTACAGATCCAATGAAGATCAAATAACCTATATAGCTCAGGAAATAGAGGATGCCTTCCAAGAGAAAAAGCACACACTAGCAGTCTGGATAGATTTAGAAAAAGCATTTGATAAAGTATGGAAGGAAGGACTGAAAGTAAAACTGCAAAACATGAAAAAAAAAAAAAAAATGTATAAATGGATCAGCCACTACCTTGAGAACAGAACTGCCAGGACAAAAGTACAAGGACAAACAAGCAAAATGATGCTGCTGGAGCAAGGTGTCCCCCAAGGAGGAGTTCTTTCACCAACATTATTCCTAGCATATATAAATGACATCACAGAAAATTTTCCAGCCAGAGTACACACATCCTCCTTTGCAGATGACCTAGCCATATGGACATCTGAAGAATATATTAGTACAGCTAACAGCAGAATACAGCAAGCCTCATTAGGGCTAGAGGACTGGTCAAAATCATGGCTAGTGAAGATAAGTGAGGAGAAAACAACATGCACAGTGTTCTCCCTCTCAAATAAAACTCAGCAACCTAAACTGGCATTGAATGGAAAAATATTGCGCCATGAAGAAAATCCAAACTATCTAGGAGTCACCTTTGATCGTCGCCTGACATGGAAGACACAGGTTGAGAAAAATCGAACAAGAGCAAGGCAGAGAATGGCAATCATGAAAAAGCTTGCTGATACAACGTGGGGAGCAGATGTGAAAGTTCTCAAGAAGTTATATACTGGACGGGTGAGGCCAGTACTGGAATATGGCATTGCAGCTTGGGCAACAGCAGCTAAGTCAAACTTTAACAAAATAAGTAGAGTCCAAAACCAAGGAATGCGAATCATAACTGGAAGCCTGAAGACAACGCCTATTAATGAACTAGAAAAGATCACTTGTTTACAACCAATGCAGGATAGAAGAGATAGCAGAGCCCAGCAACAAGCAGAAAAATTTAGAAGATTGACAGACCACGCTATGTACAACAGATTTAATGGTTTTGGAAAGGGAAGACTGAAGCGTAGCAACTTTGTAGAAACTGCAAAACGAAGGATTAGGGCAGATCCTATACTTAACATATCAACAGTCAAGCCCATACACAATGCACACAAGTTTCCAGCTTGGAGACAGCAGCAACTGCCTGAGATGATAGAAAACATTCCTGGTATTGAGAAAAAGAACACTCAGCATGAAACCGAAAGAAGAGAAATAACCCTAAACTACATAAAAGAACATTACCCAAGCAGGAATTGGACCCATGCATATACAGATGGATCAGCCAAAAATTCAATAGAGAATGGAGGAGGAGGAATTCTCCTAAATTTAAAAAATGGAGTGAAAAAAACACATTCAATGGCAACTGGAAAATTTTCAAGTAACTACAAAGCGGAGGTAGAGGCTCTGAAAACTGCAGCAGAAATGCTCCTGATGGAGGAAAATAAAGAGAAGCAAAATAGCTATCTTCACAGATGCAAAGTCAGCTGTCTCAATACTGAAGAGCAATAACAGCACAGAACTAACTGACCTAAGAGCAGCACTCCATGGTCTATGCCAGAAATCCAAAAAAGTTGTAATACAGTGGATCCCATCACATTGCAGTATACCTGGAAACGAAGAGGCTGACAGACTGGCAAAAGAGGGCGGACGACTACCACAGCCTGACATAGACACAAACCTATAATGAGGCAAAGAGGTTGATAAAAAGCACTTATAGAAACCAAATGGGAATCAGAGCATCCAGGCCATCAGAAGGATGATGCATATTACAAACTCGACCGAAGAGAACAAGTAGCAATCTTCAGACTCCGCACAGGACATAACAGGCCGAAATACCACTTGTTCAATAAACTAAAGATAGGAGATACCGATGAATGTAATTGTAGAACTGGAAAAATGACAGCAAAACATTTGCTGCAGGATTGCCCAACGTATGCAGAACAGAGAAAGATATTTTGGCCCACACCTGCTTCATTTGAGGACAAGCTCTATGGAGATATCAACAAGCTTAAGTTGACTGCAGCTTACTTTAACTACATACAGGTTGACATTTAAAGGTGCATGAAGACCCAGAGGCATGAAATGGAATATTGCTTGGATAGCAAATCCATTATGTGGAAAGTCCAAATCAAAAGCCCACTGTGTGGGCTTCATAAAAAGGTGGAAAAGTGTCCTAGTGGCACGAAATGGAATATTGCTTGGATAGCAAATCCATTACATGGAAAGTCCGAATCGAAAGCTCAATGTGTGGATGTCATCTGCAGACTGCATACTTCTGGTTTCCGGAAGAACAGCCTATGGTGAACGGAAGGCTCAATATACGGAAGTGAGGCTAAGCAGCCATGTGCAGGACGTGATGATTCCTTGGGTGAGCCCAGTACCAGAGCGCTATGTATCGGCTCTGCAAGTATGGAAGCCTCCTTGGATGGCGGGGAATGCCCATGGTCTGCCCCTGCCTTCCCTTGAGGGCTGACCAGGATCTTTGGCTGTTCTATATGGACCAGCTGGGATGGGGGATAACACCACAACAGTGAGAGTCAAACGTCCTAAGAAACCCCCGGGAAGGTTAACCCGGTCAACAAATGCCCGCAGAAGTCGGATGTGTCGGCCTAACGGCGCAAGAACGCAGCTCTGCTGTAAACAGGCACAACGCAATCACATCCGGAAAAAAAAAAACGGATGAACGAAGAAGAAGAAGAAGAATACACGTCACACATTCTACACCTTACACACACACACACACACACACACACACACACACACACACACACACACACACACACACACACACACACACACACACACACACACACACCTCTCCTACATATACTCTTTGCTTTAATAAATTTCTTGTTTTTATTTGTTGAGGCTAGAGTTGTCAAGTATGTTATGTTGGGGAAGAATGAGAGGGGGCATGATCCAAGAGTGAGCAAGAGTGAGAAGAAGGTGTCCTCAGATTGAGGGAGTGTGTGGACGGAGTCTGCTGGATATCTCCAGGATAGAGATATTGGATAAAAAAAATAATGTGGGTGTTGATTCCCTTCACTCCAGGGACGACACTAAAGTGGTAAAGAAGAACAAGTAACTACTACTACATTCATTCTTTACACACACGACAAACGTGCACAATTTGTACACGGGACCTCCCCTTTTCGCCCTTACCCGAGGTTTGATATCCGATCTTACTACCCAAGAGATCAGTTGGACGTGTGATCATGTTCACAGTAGTGTTAAAAAATTAGAAATCACAAGACTTTACTGACTTTATAGGACTCAGTATACCAACAACAAAAAAAACAAAAACGTATGGCTATACGTGCGCCAAATTCGAACTATTAAATCTTAATACAAGTTGTTGCACTAAAAAAAAAAAGACTTAAATGTCGAGTGGATCGACTTCATTGCACCAGGTTTTATCCCACATGACTCGGTCTCTTTCCGGACGGCGGCCTGCGGAAAGCGTCGAACAAAGCACGAACTCTGTACCTCCAGCGACGACCCCCAGGAGTCTCCGAGGGAAAAATGCACTCGTGAACCGAAGGACGTAACCCAGAATCGAACACACAACCTCCAGATCGCGAGGCAGACGACTTGACTAGTTCAAGGCGCTGTACTAACGGAACTAATTTACTCAGCTACTCATGCTAAGGACGCTCTAAGCTAGAAGTTCTATTTTTCAACCCTGGGTTGCAGAAGTATCTGTTGGTTTGGTTTGGTAGTTTTGCCTACACACTATCTTGGTTTGCCGAAACCAGCCTAGTACGATGCCTTACAAAGGATGGAACTCGGGGTGTGTGTATTAGGTAGCAGCTGGTGGTATTATGGCTCTGTCACGAAGACCTGGTGATAAACTAAAAAAAACTAACTATCATTATTGAATTTGCACCACTGCTGGTGCCTGTCGGGTTGAAAGTCAAATGTCGCTTGTCGAAACATTAGCCACGCAGCACAATGGATAAAAAAATCGGGGGTGCAAAACAGGATCGTATAATTGTAATTTCTCCCCCGGAATACAAAAGCCTCTTATTCACAAAAGAATAGAACACATTTTCCGCAGTGTGAGAGGCATGGGATCTAACCCCTCGGCTACCAGCTTCTCACATATATATTGTAGTAGCTGTTTACAATACTTCAGAACACAATGAGAACTAAATACTGTAGGCAATGAAAAAACAAGTACAATAAAAACCATAATATCTCAACAGTCTGTTCCCTTTAACAAGATTTCCCACTCCAATTCTGGCCTTACGCCAACTTAACTCCGATAGAGCAAACATTTTTCATGACCCAGACGAATCCAAACACTAATTCATTAGATTTAAGAGTTGAAGCTGAGTTTTTCAAATGATTTATCAACCAGTTAACGTAACCAGTCCAGAAAATATATGTCGAAATCTCATGCTAAAAACCAACGACATCGAAAGAGAAGAAGAAGAAGAAGAAGAAGAAGAAGAAGAAGAAGAAGAAGAAGAAGAAGAAGAAGAAGAAGAAGAAGAAGAAGAAGACAGCTTGGTGTTGTTCTAGTATTGTTAATCTTTTCTGCAGTTTGTATTCTTATTATTATGTTTACAAATTAATGTAGAAAGCAACAGAGTTCTTAATCATAATATTTACATTCGTATTCTTACGCTCAAGAAAACAAAAGAAAGTAATCTCTACAACCTTAGAACTCTCAATAGGAACATTAATCTCTTAGAACTTTATTAAAATGTTTAATAGGAATATTACTTTCTAGAGCAGCAGTTCCAAAGCTTTTCAAGCAGAGGGCTATACCTACTATTTTCGGTAGTTAAGCGGGCCACAACGTTATACAATTATAAAAGTCGTGCAATATCATTCTTACCTTTCTTAACTTTCGTTAACAAAATTCTAAAACAATAAAGGCAGTCATTGCCAGTAGTACTACACTGCCGTGATGCTTTGGTTTAAAATCAAAAGTTCGTTTTAACAATAAATTTTTAATCTGTTTCGAAAATCGCTACTAATGTAATTAATTGACAATTGTAACTGTTCTTCATAACCAGTTACTTAAGTTCAGAAGTCAGTTTATCAATGTCTGGGCACAAATCTGTCGTGCCCAAAGTCATAAGCGCAGCTAGGTTACTGTCGGTGAGTCTGGAACGTTGCTTGTTTTAAATAACGATTATTGCAGAAAATGACTGCTCGCATCTGTAAGTCGAACCAAAACGACACATGCATCTCTGGGCGAATGAACGCAAGTGTTCAAATTGTTCAACAGGCAATAGTCGCCAGAATGAAATCATATGATCAGCTGAAGGTGATGCATGCAGCGCCATAAATTTACATCTCAATGCAGAATTGCATTCCAAATCAGTTACTTCGTGCTGAAGGTTTGGTTGTAATTGACAGAGCTTGACATCAGGAAATACGAACGGATTAATAAGAGGACAACATTATTCTCCTCTATTGTGAACTCTTGAAATCTCGAATGCTTGCTTGCTTGCTTGTGTTCGCTGGCTGTGAACTCCAACGTGAAGTCATATATGTTGAATGAAGACATCCTGTTGTCCAACATCAATGTAACGTCATACCGGACCTGAGGTTTGCGTGAGTATCCGTTGTCCCATATCTGGCTTATTGGTGTGCAGACTGGTGGTTCCTCGCCGTACAGGCAGATACTCTCCGGTATTGGTGGAGTCATCGATCCTACTGATGTTAGTCAGGTCCCCGAAGGGACCTGTTGCCCAGGACGCACGGCGTGGACGTGTCAGCAGGTCTTGGCCAGTATAGATCCCGGCCCTGGTGCCTTGGAAACACCCCTGCGTCCCAAAATGAAAGATATCCAGAAGACGTTCAACTTTTACTTTGTACTGTAACAAGTCACATTTCTTTTCCACCACAAGCGTCTTCAGAGTTGGAAACGCCTCTAAAGTCCCACCAGTCATCTGTGCAATAAACAATCGTAGTCTCGTTTTAAGTGAAGAAATGTCATCGCATAAATTTGTGAATAGTTTGATTGTTTCCTGGATCCTCGCATTTAAAGAGTTTAAATGAGACGTGTTGTCCACCAAAAATGCCAGGTGATTAAGCCAGTCATCGTTCCGCAGACATTCGCGTTCTGTAGGCAATTAATTTATTTCAGACAGGAGAAAAAAAGAACACTTACTATTTGTCAGTGCCCAGAAAAGTGACAGAACTTTCCCTTTAGATAGCCGTCTGACATCACAGTGTAACAATAGCTCACCGTATTCCTCGCTTAGGTCTGATAGAAACTGTCTGAACTCACACCTGATCAGCTCATTACATCGAATTTTGTTCACACATCTCAGAACAACACCCATGACGTGTTTCAGATTTAATGCCTTTCCACACAGAGCTTCTTGGTGAACGATAAATAAATATTTTTATATAGTGCGGTCATGAAACTGTTCAAATAATGCTAGCAAGACATCCAGACATTTTACCCGTCGAAGCCGGAGGACAGTCGGTGCATACACTGTCCAATTTGATCCAGTATATGTTGTTTTTCTCTGCACACAACTTCAGAGTTTTCAAACAGATCAGTCCCTTTGGTAGTTGCATGCATCGATTCAAGTCCTAGAAGTTCTTCAATGACTTCAAAATTATCGTTTCTTCTTCTTCTTCTTCTTCTTCTTCTTCTTCTTCTTCTTCTTCTTCTTCTTCTTCTTCTTCTTCTTCTCTTCTTTCTTCTTCTTCTTCTTCTTCTTCTTCTTCTTCTTCTTCTTCTTCTTCTTCTTCTTCTTCTTCTTCTTCTTCTTCTCTTCTTCTTCTTCTTCTTCTTCTTCTTCTTCTTCTTTCTTCTTCTTCTTCTTCTTCTTCTTCTTCTTCTTCTTCTTCTTCTTCTTCTTCTTCTTCTTCTTCAGCATTCCGAGCCATTGAGGTTCTTTGCTGCAGATACAATCCGTCTCCATTCGTCTCTCTGGTGGACCTTCTCTTGCCAGTCGCTGATTCCAAGTGCTTGTAGTCTGTATGTATATTATCTCTCCACCGTCTTCTTGGTCTACCTCGGGGTCTACGGTCATTTATTTCCTGAGTGTAAGCGAGTTTTGTTTCCCTATTATCTTCCATTCTTTCTATATGCCCCAGCCATTGCAGTCTATTAGCCTTCATTATACCAGTGATTAGCGGGGACTTAAACAGATCATAAATGTCTTTGTTGCTTTCTTCTTTTTCAATCTCCACTTTGTGTATCCCTAAATGGGCCCAAAGATGCGTCGTAGACTTTGTTCTTAAAGGTTTGTAACAAGGCTTCGTCGCCTTTAGTTGTACTCCAGGTTTCAGAGCCATACAGCACAACTGGTCTGATCAGTGTTTTGTATATTGTGATCTTGGTGTTACGAGTAGCGCATTTGAATTTAGCAGATGTTGTAGTGCATTAAGTATATCTTATTTCCAGAGTTGATTCTAGCTTGTATTTCTTCCCTTATTATGGTTGGAGCAGTTGAAGAATTGGCTAGGTATTTGTATGTTTGAGTTCTTTTATTGTTTATTGCTCGAACAAAAACTGCGACCTGTGCTGTGTCAGAAATGTTAGTGGATTCATCCATTGCCACCAGGAGGCGCACCACAGAAATTAGGATGCCCCCAATTACGCAAAATGGAATATGTCGACTACTGCTAAATGTTATGTTGCTCGCCCTGCTTTGGACCCCCAGCTGGTGCATGGCGGCCCTATGTTCTCGAAAGGTTCGCAACCCAACTACTGGAGGTCCTTCTCAGATGTCTCTGTCTAGCCCAGGGGACATGAGAATATAACGGCTGGCATACTAAACAAAGACTTAACATAATGCACTGAATGCGTAGGGAGTCAGGAACAAAAAAAAAAAAATAGAATTAGAAAACATCCTGGACCAAGAAAAATTAAGTGTATGTTGCTTGCAAGAAACTCACCTCAACGAAAAAATAGCCTTTCAAAATCAGAGGCTACAAGTGTTACGGATCTGACCGAAAGGACAGGCGAAAGGGTGGGATACTGACCCTTGTCAAAAATAACATCACTGCTTCCCAATCGAAGTCTAAATGAAGGGGCTGAGTATCAGACACTCAAACGTAAGACAGGCAATACAGACCTACATCCTGATCAATTAATACTGTCCAAGCGACCGCCCACAGGCACTGAGAACCTTACCATATAACAGAAACAATTATTGTGTGTGGCGATTTCAACAGTCCCTCGCAGAGCTGGGGCTATGATCACAATGGACCAGAGAGGAGAGAGACTGGAAGACTGGCAGGATGAGAAATAGATTCATCTTGATTAACAAGCCGTCCGACCCACATACTTTCTACTCGAGATCATGGCACAACTAAAACTACACCTGACCTGGCTTTTCATTCAGCAGACCTTGGAGTGGAACATTACACGAATTGTTGGGAAACAACTTGGTGGCAGTGATCATCGGCCAGTCTTTCTAACTGTAGAAAATGAGCTTGTAAGTGAAAGCAGCACCCTCTCGAGTGGAACTACAAGAAAGCAAACTGGGCAATGTACAAGAATCGCACCAGCATACATGGTTAGAAACCTGAAACACTGAGAAAGACATAAATAAAGTAGTTGAAGAGTTTGGGAAATGCAATATTGCAGGCAGCGGCGAGAAACAGTACTAAGGAGGAGCCCCGTAAACAATATAAACCCTACTGGAGTAGTGAACTGAACAGTTGCATAATGATGTGGAAGTAGTGTAGAAAGCAAGCAGAGGCAACACCCCAGCCATAGAGCACCACAATAAATTCCAGCAACAAAAGCCAAATTCAAAGGGCCAAAGCTGCATGCTAGACGGAAAGCTGACACGAGAAAACGGAGTCTCTGAACTTTGAAAGAGACACAAAGATTGTGGAAGCTAATAAAACAACTTAAAGATGAGGGCACAGGGAGAAACTCAAAAATTGCACTACACTAAAGATGGAAACCTCTTAACAAGAAAGCAAGCAGCTGACCATTTTGCGGACTCATTCGCACAAGATAACAATATCAAAATTAGTCCAGAGAAAAAACAAGAGATTCGAAAGAAACAGCAACATACGGGACAGAAGGAAATAGTACATGAGGTTCTGGAGGCACCCATCACAATCAGCGAACTGGAGCTAGCCATATCAAAACTGGAAAATGAGAAAGTCACCAGGAGCTGATGTATCTCCAATGAAATGATCAGAACCTAGGAGCAGAGGCCAAAAGCAAAGCTGTTGCAGATCTTTAATGACAGTTGGACCTTAGGCAGTGTTCCACAAGCCCTGGAGAGAAGCAATCATGATACCCCTCAAAAATTAGGGAAAGATAGTTCCATTGCTCTAGCTACAGACCAATTAGCCTCACCAGATGTCTCTGCAAAACACTAGGAGCGCATCATCAATCACAGACTTGCGGTGGTACATTGAAGTAAAAACATCCGTGTGCACAGCAGGCTGGCTTTAGGAAGTGCTACTCTACGGAAGATCAGACAACCTACTTCTCTCAAGAAATTGAGGATACATTCAAAGAGAAGAAACTGGTGCTTGCAGCATGGATAGATCTGAAGAAGCCTTTGACAAAGTCTGGGAAAGAAGGTCTGATGAAGAAACTGAGAAACTACAAAGTCACTGAAGAATGTACGAATGGGTGAAAGCATACTTGCACAACAGAGAGAGCCCGAGTAAGATAGACGGACTGAAGAGCAAGAAAGTACTACTGCGCCACGGTGTTCCCCAGGGCGGAGTCTTGTCCCCCACACTTTTCTATCTTCATCAATGATTCTCGTTGCTAATCTACCGCATGGAATTAAAGCAGCAATGTACGCCGATGACCTGGTTCTATGGAGCACAAATGAACATGCATCAGTGGCCACCAGATAGCTACAAAGAGCTGTAGATACATTTGTTGCATGGGAAAATAGATGGTGTGTCAGCATAAAACACTGACAAGTGCAGCACCATTCTATTTACCCTCTCTCCAAAACAAAAGGCAGGGGTCATCCAGATAAATGGAACACCCCTAAGAGAAGATAAAGAACCAACATATCTTGGAGTAACATTTGATGGCATACTGACATGGAAAAAGCACATCGACAAAGCAGTAGCAAAAGCCAGAAGGAAAATAGCCATCCTGAGAAAGCTAAGTGAACCACATGGGGAGCCAGTGGGAAAATACTTAGCAAAGTTTATCAACAGAGCATACGACAACACCTGGAATACGTGTCAACTGCGTGGTGTTCGGCATCAAAAACCACACTACAAGAGCTGGACAAAGTGCAAAATCAAACACTTAGAGTCACGACAGGAGGGATGAGATCAACCCCTATAGTGGAAATGGAGAAGATGGAGAGGACACAAGCACTGAGTGAGCGCAGAGATACGAAAACGCTAATACAAGCAGAAAAGTTCCTCAGCTTGCCAGGCCACCCTATGAAGAACAGATTTCAGAACCTAGCTATGGGGTGGTTGAAAAGAAGTAGTTTTATCCACCAGGCCAAACGACTCTGCAGAGAAACCGATCTGCCCACAGTTGGTATCCCCCTATCCGTATTCCGGAGCGAATTCCATGGAAAGATGAGCATAGACTATCATTACAAATCCAGACAAAAATGAGAGGAATATTTGACAAGGAAGAACAGAACAGTGTGCAGCGCAGAACAGCCACTCTCAGTTTCCTTGATGAAGAATACCCACAGGATCTCTCGATCCGAGTCTACACAAATGGGTCAGCACAAAATGCTGTTCGAAATGGAGGAGCAGGAGTGTACATAGAATACCCAAATAATACTAGGGACACAGCCAGAGTACCGACAGGAGAGTACTGCCATAACTATGATGCTGAAATTGAGGCAATCAAGATAGCAACAGGGAAATTACTGGATGCCAGCAATGGTACACAACCTGTGGTGCTATTGACAGATGCAAAATCAGTACTCGAGTCGCTTCTGTCTGGGAATTTGCCAGTACTAAGGACACTACTTTCTGAACTTAGCAGTCAGTATAAGGTCACCATACAGTGGATACCATCCCACTGTGGAGTACCCGGAAACGACAGAGCTGATCAATTGGCTAAGGAAGGAGCCAAAGAAGAACAGCCTGATGTGCCCGTTACATACCACCAAAAGAAAAGAATGATCAAATCAGTCAGAAAGCCACCAAAACCTGCTCAAAATGACTACCACGTTATGGATAGACCAGAACAAGTAATTATTCTGCTCCTCAGAACAGGACACAATAGATTACGCAACCACATGTATACAAAATTCAAGATTGGTGAAACAGCCATGTGCACATGTGGATTGGCGTCGCAGACAGCAGAGCACATACTCCAAGACTGCCCAAAATATAACATATCTAGGCAAACCTTCTGGCCTAGAGCGACGACAGTGGAAGATAAATTCTATCGACCGCTGTGTGAACTGAAAGAGACTGTTAGATTTATAAAAGGGACAACATTGCAGTTATAGACATATTTCAAACGAACGAAAGAAGAAGAAGAAGAAATCCATTTCCAATGGTTGATATGTCCTGCTACTTGACGATGAACATCGGTGGCCAATTCTTCAACTCGCCTGGCCATATTATTATTAGACAAAGGAATCTGATCAAATTTCGTTTCACACTTTTTATAGCCAAGCATTCTAGCAGCAATTTTAAGGGAAGGCTTGATTATTTCTTCTGCATCGGTAAACGGCTTCTTTTTGCGAGCCAACAGACAAGCGACTTCGTACGACGCAACAACAGCACTCTTGCTCTGTTAGTGAGCCTTGGTGAAGAATGGCTGCTGCCTGGTCAGAGAACTGACTTTTTTAGCTATGAAATGTTTTCTTAGCACCGAATTGATCGGATATTGAGCATTTGTGCCTGAATGTGTGGTCGTGAAGTGTCATTCCAGATTAAATTTGTTTGTAACAGAAACACAAAATCCGCAGGATAAAGAAAACTGGTTTACCACTACGGCTAGGCATAAACATACATTTCTCCGTCCAATCTTCGTTGAATTCACGACAAGCAACGTCTTTAAATTTTCGCTTTTTACGATTGTTTGATTTTAGATTTTTCACACTCATTCTTATAGGCTTTAACGGTATATTTTTATCTCAAAAAATCTAATTCCAATACAATACTACCAACTCTGCTGAACAATTGTAACAGATGACAACATAACGCCTTGCGCACTCTGACTGGTCGACAGGCTGGGATATATAAACTTCATAACGTGAAGACAGTGCATTTTGGAAATTATTAAAATATATTATATTAAATAACGTGGCCTCGCGTGCCACTTTCTGACAGCTGGCGGGCCACAAATGGCCCGCGGTCCGTAGTTTGGGAACCACTGCTCTAGAGCCTTAGAACTTTCAATAGGAATATTAAAATATGCCTCAAGTGGCAAATACAGCGAATGACCCAAAGATAGACCGCCCCCTCATATTAAGAAAATTGATAACTCTAACACGTGACGAACTGCGTACGTTCGGATTGCGTTTTCAGTTTGTCCTTAATGCGAGGAAGGAAACCCTTGAGGATAAATGCAAAAACACCGAAAATGTCATTTCTAAGATTCTCATTCACTATGAACTTAACACCCACTCTGTTGTGCATACCATCATGCAGAGTGTACCCTATAACCTAGACGTTTCCGGGTACGTGGGCCGTAAGTTTTATTTACGAGATCAAACCAAAACATGTGTTCTTCTTCTCAGCACTTGCGTCCATTTTACCGAACCTTTTCTGCGTATTTGAGTATCTTTGTACTTGTTTGTTGCGTATGTGCCAATGCCACATTTGTTCCAATTATCGTGTATTGCTGCGCCGAATTCGTAATAATTAATTTTTTTTTTTTTAAATCTACACAATATGTTTGTGTGAGTCGCGGTAATGAAATGGCTAGCACGGGTAACTTCCCGCCAGGTGGTCATGTGACAGATCCCTCTTGAGGGGGATTATTTTCATGGATCTGGTGGCCCAGCCTAAAGTGGCTACCAGGTAAATTTTCTGGGAAATAAAGGCTACCGACGTGATGCTGACCACACTCTAGTGCCGAGTGGCCTAAAATATGGGGCCAGGACCTTATTTCCAGTACATCTATTGGCACGAGACGGGGTATATACTTTGTTTACTCTTACATGTTTGTACATAACTGTATAGTATTTATTTACATTTTTTAAATAGTGCATATCCCGTGCAGGACGTTGCTGTCAACACCAGCATTATTCAGCTGTTGTTGATGTACTACTAGGCAAGGTTTTTTACGTTCAGTAGTTTGCCATTGATTTCTGATCGACCGGCTCCCATACCAGCCCGTTATAACACAACGCGACACGGTCTGCTGCACAAATCGGTCGCGGCTGAGTTTCGAACGCCTGGTACCCGGCTCACGAAACGCGTTCGCAAGCCTTTGGCCACGGAGCTCGGTCAATTTAAATAAAAATAATTTACATTATTTTCATAATATCTTTCTAGTTTGTCTCGCTATAGATATGTATGCTTAACTGTGTTCACTTGTGTTCTTAATTCTTTATGTACATTCGCGAAATGCATGATGTATTAGTTTGTAATTTCATTATATCACTGTGTGTATCTCATTGCTGTAAGACTGTTGTCTGTCAGTGTGTCAATGTATCGTTACATACGTTATGTCCAGGCCTGTGTCATTCTTACGTGGATTGTATACCAACATGGTATGGTCGGGACAAGAAACCAGCTGATCCACGACTCTGGCGATCGTGTAAGATGGCGAAACATGACCACCCAGGCTTACCAGCATGACATGTAGTGAATTAATACCAACATAAAGATGTTTACAAGTTCAACATAGTTGTTGGTAATTAGCATCATATAACATTCAGGATACCGACGTTCTTGGTAGAGCTGCTGTCTATGACATCTGACCCCATTCTGATACAATCACAGATTGGGTGGGCTGGCCGCATAGTTCACAAGCCAGACCTGCAGTTACCAACCATACTCTTTGATGACGAGCGGCAAAAGGGTAAACGCTCCCATTGTGACCAACAGAGGGGCTTGAAAGACACGCTGAAGACTGCAAAATACGTCCCCGGCATAACCTCAGCCACATGGGAAATTGCTGCACAAGGCTGTACCACTTGGCGAACTTCTATTCGTAAAGACGTTAGCGGCATATTGGTTATCAAGACAAGTAGCAACGGAACGGCCAAGGAAGACTAGAATGGCTCCCGAAATAATATTCACATATGAATCAAAAATTCAAAACCAGCACGGCACACTGTCTTGTTAGCCGCGCATCGACGTCAATAGTGACCTTCATATCTACAAACTGAACAAACTAGTGCGGACTGGATGAACAGCGATTTCCGCCACTTATGGTTGGTGATGAGCAGTTCTTAGTCTTGATTATCTTTGTTTGCCTTTCTGACAACATTTATTTAGCCCTTGTTCAGGCAGTATTGCATACACGTGTTCTGTCTTTAAATATAGTTTGTACATACGTTACTCAATTTATTTGTCTTCATGTTGAAGGAGAGCGGCTGGCCGAGTGGCTAGAATAACGGATTCTTCTTCGGGAGACCCGGGTTCGAATCCTCGGTAAGGTGTGGATTTTTGGGGCAACATGAAAACCTTAACCTCCACAGTTCGCAGCGACTGCACTAGCCAGGTGGCCTTAATTCCTCAGGCTCAAGAACCCCCTGCAGTGGCGTCACTGGGGTTGGTGTCACCCAGTGCGGTAAACTCTTGGTGTCACCCCTCTAGACTTTCACCATGGTCTTCTTCCGAGTGTTCCTGTACCATATATAATCGCATATAGTAATGTTTGTAAAATAAGTCAAAAAGTTAATAAGGACATAAGAAAGAAAACAAATTGAACAATATAACTTCAATACTTCAGGTAAAACATAAATAAAGAACTTCGACAAACTCGGACAAAGTTAAATTGTTGTTATTTAACATTAAAATTTCTGTTATTTAAAATTAAAAGTTTCCCATCCTGGTCTTCAAAGCTGCAAACCTGTCAATCACATCATCAAAATCAATATCTTTCACCATATCACTTTCAATTGATAATATAGCCAGATCAGAAAGTGTTGACTGTCCCATGGTTGATCGCAAATAGTTCTTTATAAGTTTCAGTTTTGAAAAGCTCCTCTCACATGAAGCCACAGACACACAGATCGTAAGAAATAGTTGTAGGCTTAGTGAGAGTATTAGGAGAGATTCAAGGAAATCCCAGTCAACTATGAATTTTAAAATATCAAATATTGACCAGTCTTTGGCTTTGTGGATATCAATATCTGCTGCCTTCAGGTGTCTTCTCAGCCTTGGTATTTCTTTTAAAAGCTCTACTTCGGATAGCTCATCATAGAAAGTGGTCAATTTTGGAACTGACACCAGCAACTCTTCTTCAGTTGCTGATAGAAGACACTTGGCTTGAACAGCCTCATACATATTTGCTACTTCCTTGATCGCTGTTGATCTGGTCTGGAGTTCAGAATGAAAACGATCAATACACTCCAGCATCGCCCTATTGTTTTCTTCTTGCATAGTGAGTCCAGCATCTGAAGCATCTCTGAGTTGTTCCCCTGCCATTCTCTTCTTGAACCTTAATCTTCTCTCTACTGTTATTCCAAATTGGTCTGCTTTTAAAAGTGCCTGTTCAATTGCATGCTCCACTAAGTGATTGCGCTTCTCCTGCAGAAAACGTCTTAATGCCTCTAACTTGGTCACAACTTTGTCAAGAGTTAAGCCTTTAGTCTGCAGATACTGTTGTGTCAAATTAACTTCCTCAAGTACAGTAGCCCAAAAGTAAAGGTAGCACAGAAACGTGAAATCACAGACAGCAGGTAAAAGACCTTGTGCTGCACCTCTTGTTTCCACATTTTCACGAGGATCACATAGAGCTTCAATCGCCGCCACACATTCATCAAACTTATCTTTCACCGGTTTAACAGCAGCATGATGTGCACTCCAGCGTGTTGTTGATAGCCTTTTAATCGACATTGCAGTGTGTTCAATTAAAATATCCCATTGATGGGTGGAAGCAGCAAAGAAGGAATACATTCTCTCAAGAGTTCCAAAAAATGTTACACATAAAGCATTTTCAGCAAAAGAGTGTTGACCACACAAGTTAAGCGAATGGTCCACACATCCGTTAAAAATAGCTTTCTTATTCTTTCTTTTCAGAATGGCTTGAACACCTCCATGAATTCCAGACATTGTGGCAGCATTATCATAACCTTGAGCTCTGCACATCATTATGTCAAGTCCATCACTTTCTAGATTTTTTAAAATGTCTGAACTGAGGTCATCAGCTTTTTTCCCCTTTAAAGGGAAAAATCCTAGAAACACTTCTCTCACTTCAACTTCCCCATTGTGGATTTTCACATATCTGATCACCTCAGACATCTGGTCAGTGTGTGATATGTCAGGTGTGCTGTCGAACATAATTCCAAAATACCTTGCAGCCTTTATATCATTTACAAGAATTTCCTTCACATGATTTGCCAGAACAGTTATAAATTCATTCTGAGTTTCTGGTGAAAGATAAGATACGGATGCTTTTACTGTTACAGATGTAGTTCGCTTTAATCTCATTAGGTGCTCTTTCAACACAGGGTCATATTTAGAAAGCATCTCAACCATCTCAAGAAAGTTTCCTTTATTCAACGAAGATTTATCTTCCTTATGGCCACGAAATGCCAGATTTTGCTTAGCAAGAAACAATGTGATATCAAGCAACCTGTGCAAGATATCCCTCCATTTTTTTTTTATCCCTATCCATTACAGCAACACTGTCGGCATCAATTGTTTTGTGCAGCTTAAGGCCTGCTGCCAATGTTTTCCATTTTTCAAGGCAACCTAGATGGTCATCCGATATCTCATGATTATGTAATTTTGGGCTCAGCTTCCACCACTGCTGAAACCCAGTGACAAATTTTGATGTTTGTTCTGTTACATTAACAGCAAAGAGTCAGCAGCAAAAGCAGTATAATTTCTCACTGACGAGCGAGTAAACCATCCATGACCGCAGTATTTTCTCACCATTTGGCATCGTCTTGTAGAACCATTCTTTTGACAGCTGGCGCACATCTCCTTTAGTCTTTGCACCTTGCCTTGTCACAGTACTGAAAGGCCCATCCTTGTTCTGAAAAGAACAACTTCCTCTTTTGATAATTTCAACTCGAAAATGATCTGGAACTGGTGCATTCCAGAAAGAAGCATCAGATAAAATATTCAAATTTTTCTCATCCACTTGACTCATCACATTTACAGTATCATGACGAGAATCATCTTCAGCATGCATTTCTGTTTCAACTTCATCCACTGCTATTTCATTATGTATTTCTGCATCAATCTCATTTATTCATTTAAGCACCAGACGCTCTGCATGGTGGCACCCTGTGCCTGCTCATGTATTTAACAATGAACGGTTATGAAACCCGACTAGACAGAGCTATGTCTGCTTTGTCAAGTTTGCAATTTTTTTATTTTGGTGTCACCCCTTGATGGTGTCACCCGGTGCGGCCCGCACCCCCCGCACCCCCTTAGTGACGCCCCTGCCCCCTGCCATACACCGCAAGGTGCTATGTAGGCAGTATGTGATAGTAAGTGACAGTGACAGTAGCATATTGGGGATGTAGTATTAAAATCTAAAGTAAAGGACCTTTAAAGTGAAGGGAGTGTTTTGGGACTCAAGGTGCAGTTTAAAGGATTCCAGTCTCAATGAGGATTGGAACAGATGACCACCAAGTAGACAAGTTATGCCCCTTGCAATTTATTGCTAGGAAGTACATGTTCGCTTGTCCAAACGGCACTAGAAGGATGCTTTGCTCAGTGCCAAATCCAGTAACCCTTATTAGTTAGTTGCATATCCTTTACAGGACGTTGCAGTCAACACCAGCATGGTTTGCTGTTGTGATCTCTTGGCAAGTTTACTTTCAGTAGCTTGCCATTGTTTTCTGAACGACCGGCACCCACACCATTTCGTTAAAAAAACCCAACGCAACGCAGTGTGCTGCCAAATCGCGCGCAGCTATGTTTCGAAGACGTGTATGCGGGATCACGAACCTCGTCAGTAACCACTTCGCCACGGAACAGGCCCGGTAACTTTACTTAACTGAAAATGTTCCGTCGCCCATGTTTTGAGGTTACTCCGGAGCCATTTGGTTATGGAAAACAAAACCGTGGGGTCGACAGGCAAAAGCATCAACCGTGACTCACGTGTATGTGTGTTAGAGCGAGTGTGAATGTGTGTGTGTATGTGTATATGTGTTTTTATTCTTGTGCACCTAATTGATCTGAGGCAATTGGACTGAAACAATTGTTCTCCGCCAACTAATGTTGTAGGAAACGGTATTGAATCAACAGTTCTCCATCAACTAATGTTCTAGGAAATGGGACTGATCCAACTGTTTTCCACTAACTAATGTTCTATGAAATTTGACTGAATAAACAGTTGTCCATCAATTAATGTTCTGTTTGAACATCCACTAATGCCGTTTGAGGTAGCCTTGGCACATGACCGAACCACCAGCTGACCATATGTCTGCTTTCTTCCTGATGCCATAATTTATGTTCCCGTCTCTTCTTTTCAGATTAAATATTCTTCGGATATAGTTAATCTCTGTTGCTATAATTCAAGAAAAGTAAAGAAAAGAAAGGTAACTGTCAGTCAACATATAATTAGCACAATTAGCCTTTCGATATCAAAGGATTTTAAAGACAGATATAGGAGCGACAGAAGTGCATTCGAAATGAACGTATCAGAATCGGTTTGGGGTATAGAATGGATGCCCGGACAATGCAATAATGCGATATATGTTCGCTATTTTGTTAATAAGATCCAGGCATACACTTGTCCCAGACCAAGGCATATATCTGTGTAGATGCTGGCAAATACCTTCCTTTACAAAATAAATATAGACGACTTAAGGGAGCTAAGAATTATGCGAAGAAGATCATGGATGACACAAGGAGGGACTATATTTGGACGGGTTACCGCTGCAGCACGTGTATCCAGGTGGGGTGAGGGGGGGGGGTGCAGAATGGATACACAGTCACAGTGAAAGTAACAGAAACAAGTGTCATCAGTGGATCATAACTTGTGGAAGATAGTGCATAATGATGACATGGGAGGGCAACCCTGGAAATTAACATATAATAATAGATTATAATGCTTCTTTCACCTATTCAAGCTTTCATAGTTACAATCTTACATAGTTACAATCTTACATAGTTACAATCTTACATAGTTACAATCTTACATAGTTACAATCTTACATAGTTACAATCTTACATAGTTACAATCTTACATAGTTACAATCTTACATAGTTACAATCTTACATAGTTACAATCTTACATAGTTACACATATTTTAAAGCTAGTTGCACATTTTTTATAGAACGCTGCAGTCGACTCTAACATTGGGGGGGGGGGGGGGGCTATTTGTCATTGATTCCTGGGAAAGTCCGCGTTCAGTAGTTTGTCACTGCTTTCTGAATCGCCGGCACTCATACCATTGTAAGAAAAACAACACAAGGCGGCCTGCTTCTAGATCGAACGCAGCTGTGTTTTGAATGAGGTATGTGGAATTACGAATTGCATTCGCCACAGAGTAAATGTTATAGACACCAAATTTGTTCACACCCACTTGTAATTATATGGATGGATTTCCTGCACTTATACTCGTTATTGTACGTATTTGTGCAAACGTCCTGTGTATCCAGTTTTCTGTTCGTGTATCAATAGAGATACAGAGATGTGGTTTTACAGACGAAAGATAAGAACCACGTGGACACGCTCACACAGAGAGAGATAGAGAAATAGAGAGAGAGAGAGAGAGAGAGAGAGAGAGAGAGAGAGAGAGAGAGAGAGAGAGAGAGAGAGAGATAGAGAGAAATAGAGAGAGATAGAGAAATAGAGAGAGAGGGAGGGAGAGAGAGAGATAGAGAAATAGAGAGAGATAGAGAAATAGAGAGAGAGAGAGAGGGAGAGAGAGAGAGGGAAAGAGAGAGAGAGAGAGAGAGAGAGAGAGAGAGGGAGAGAGAGAGCAATGAAGATATCTTGAAGAAGCTACTCAAAAGAGAAATAAATGGTTATTCCATCAGAAGAAGGCAGTCCACATTCTTGTTTTGTGCATGTCTTGAGAAGAGGTAACCCGCAGTATGTTGTCATAACGGAAGGCTGGAGGGGAAAGGCGGCAGCGGGAGGGGGAAACCAAGAGAGAAGATGCTGGACAGTTTGAATCCATGTTATGATGGAACGTCATTATGGGAAATGACTGGGCGTGCAAGAGACAGGGGGCTGTGGATATACATGATCACCATCACCATACGGTTTGTACTATAAGAAGGTGAAGAATAAGATAAACTCTTCCCGGGGTATCGAGTTCAAGCCTACACCGGTCAATTGGACTAGAATGTTGAGTCCTAGTTCTTGACGTTGGGACGTAAATTACAACTCAGAGCGGTTTCGTCTGACGTCGAGGTACACTGGTAACATGGAAACCTACTCCACATGCAAAAAATAAGTCCAGTGCACTAGAAGTAGTAATGGTAGAATTTGTATGGACTGCGCTTGAATTCAAAACGATCGTACCAAAAAAGACACACACAAAAAAAAAAAACAGTGCGTTTCTTGTGGGCATGGATACGCGACTAGTTATTCTATTCTCTACTCCACACTAACATAATCATTCGACGGACATTCTTTCCTACTCCATGAATTCCCATTCAGAGTAAGAGCATATATAATCTAACTTACGCTCACTGACCAGTGGTTTAGATGGGTACCAGACGCTGGAACGCGGGACCGTCTCTCCTTTCTCGTGCACTGCTGTTTATCAATGGGCTTCAAATGAGCCAGCCTAGCTAACTCATTGCGACTAGACTCCCGCGTCATGAAGCCAGCAGTTTCCTGGCCGATAGCTGGGTCAGAATAACATAGGCTAATATCAGGAGAATTATTTACAGGGACATTTGGATGTGAATGTATATGGAACCCTCCACCAGGTGCCATATTTACTGTTTTTGCTGTCAGCGAGTTGTGTGTTAAAATGTAGGTACATTGAAAGTGGTGTGCTGGATCAGTATAAGTAAATTATATTTGCGCAGCTGTTTACAGTTATTGTTATGATCTATAGAAAATACAAAGTTTCATAACACAGCCATAGGCTATATATATCACATTACTGTTTTAAATAGCATAGACTTAAGAATATGAACAATTAAAATATTGGCACGTCTATTGGCTAAATATTGGAAAAAAATAATTAATAAATGCAAAATCTGAATGATATGTTGAATGATATGTTATACTTATGAATGTGTTATTCGTAATAGAACTCGCTTAATTAAGACATCTAACACATTGAAAAGTTTCTTATATAATTATTTCTACCGGTAATACATATGTTTTGTTATGAAATAAGACGTGGTTTGTTGTTATAGAACACTCGCTCTCAGTTCCTTGTGGAATATCGAACATTCATTGAGGCTGATACCTCTACGAAAGGTAAAGTATCTAATGTGCTTACATTGTCTTGTACTAACAGAATAACTGGTTATGTCTCAAGCAACGTACGGTTTGTGGTAAAGCAATATCTAGTGTGTTATTATAAATCTTTTTACTTTTGATCTGACCATACTTAAAAAAAAATATGGCGACATATTTAACACGTAGTTATACAAGGTGTATATATGTTGTGGCCGACCTCCCTGGTCTAGGGGTTACACGACTTTCTCCGTAATCCCGTATACTCTCATGAGTAACGTGGCGTGCGCGAGAATTGGTAGCGGTTCTATCCGCGTCGGTAACTTAGGGTTTGTGAGCCGGTCGCTCAGAAAGCAATGGCAAACTACTGAGCGTAATCTTGCAAAAGAAATCAACAATCAGCTGAAAGATGCTGATGTTTTCAGCGATGTCCTGTAAAGGATATAGTGAGGATTTTTTTTAAAGTTTGACTTGGGTTTACTAGTTGACCTAGTATAACATTGGTACTAGAGATTTTCCAGGGAAGCAAAGGCGGCCTGGTGATATTGATCCATTGTGTGCTGGCTGGTGAATAAAAACATAGTGGTAACACCATATACACAATACGCCCCAAGCGTGCACAACTGGTCCTAGACCATACTTTACTGTTTGAAAGCCCTGGCCATGCTGGAGTGCAGGGAAATGAACAGGCTGATAGGCTGGCAGGGGATGCACCTCTTGGTAATAGATTACCTATGGACAAGGGAGAGGTGGTTGTGCGCCTGTGGGGCCAGGTGGTGAAGGTGGGGGATCAGACCCCCACCCGTATGTGGAAAGAATGATATTGCTGGGGATTGGCCGGGGTTCTGGAAGAATATAAAAATTAAGAGGGAAGACAAGGAGAACTTTCAATCAGATATGTGTGGGAGCGATTAGTAGTATGACTCTGCGCTGGCTGTTGAACGAGGGGAAGGAGAGCGCATGGGAATGTCCTGAGTGCAGTGATGTCGGTTCTTAGCTCAACTCAACGGATCTAACTGTTTGAAAGCGATACACACAGGCTTACCTTCAGTATGCTTATTACCTGCACCTATGACCGAAAGATTTAACTGATTAAGTGCCGTGGGATGATTGCCGTCTATAGCGACTTATCGTATCTGCCATGTGATTTATATCGCCGAAATTTTGTCATTGTGTTTTAATACAATATGTCTGCTACCATATTAACAACTTTTAAGTCATAACTGTGACGCACCCTTACTTCCCATTTTCCTCCATCCATTTGTGGATGTTGTCCATCAATTAATGTTCTGTTTGAACATCCACTAATGCCGTTTGAGGTAGCCTTGGCACATGACCGAACCACCAGCTGACCATATGTCTGCTTTCTTCCTGATGCCATAATTTATGTTCCCGTCTCTTCTTTTCAGATTAAATATTCTTCGGATATAGTTAATCTCTGTTGCTATAATTCAAGAAAAGTAAAGAAAAGAAAGGTAACTGTCAGTCAACATATAATTAAGCACAATTAGCCTTTCGATATCAAAGGATTTTAAAGACAGATATAGGAGCGACAGAAGTGCATTCGAAATGAACGTATCAGAATCGGTTTGGGGTATAGAATGGATGCCCGGACAATGCAATAATGCGATACTATGTTCGCTATTTTGTTAATAAGATCCAGGCGATACACTTGTCCCAGACCAAGGCATATATCTGTGTAGATACTGGCAAATACCTTCCTTTACAAAATAAATATAGACGACATAAGGGAGCCTAAGAATTATGCGAAGAAGATCATGGATGACACAAGGAGGGACTATATTTGGACGGGTTACCGCTGCAGCACGTGTATCCAGGTGGGAATGAGGGGGGGGGGGGTGCAGAATGGATACACAGTCACAGTGAAAGTAACAGAAACAAGTGTCATCAGTGGATCATAACTTGTGGAAGATAGTGCATAATGATGACATGGGAGGGCAACCCTGGAAATTAACATATAATAATAGATTATAATTGCTTCTTTCACCTATTCAAGCTTTCATAGTTACAATCTTACATAGTTACAATCTTACATAGTTACAATCTTACATAGTTACAATCTTACATAGTTACAATCTTACATAGTTACAATCTTACATAGTTTACAATCTTACATAGTTACAATCTTACATAGTTACAATCTTACATAGTTACACATATTTTAAAGCTAGTTGCACATTTTTTATAGAACGCTGCAGTCGACTCTAACATTGGGGGGGGGGGGGGCTATTTGTCATTGATTCCTGGGAAAGTCCGCGTTCAGTAGTTTGTCACTGCTTTCTGAATCGCCGGCACTCATACCATTGTAAGAAAAACAACACAAGGCGGCCTGCTTCTAGATCGAACGCAGCTGTGTTTTGAATGAGGTATGTGGAATTACGAATTGCATTCGCCACAGAGTAAATGTTATAGACACCAAATTTGTTCACACCCACTTGTAATTATATGGATGGATTTTCCTGCACTTATACTCGTTATTGTACGTATTTGTGCAAACGTCCTGTGTATCCAGTTTTCTGTTCGTGTATCAATAGAGATACAGAGATGTGGTTTTACAGACGAAAGATAAGAACCACGTGGACACGCTCACACAGAGAGAGATAGAGAAATAGAGAGAGAGAGAGAGAGAGAGAGACAGAGAGAGAGAGATAGAGAGAAATAGAGAGAGATAGAGAAATAGAGAGAGAGGGAGAGAGAGAGATAGAGAAATAGAGAGAGATAGAGAAATAGAGAGAGAGAGAGAGAGGGAGAGAGAGAGAGGGAAAGAGAGAGAGAGGAGAGAGAGAGAGAGAGAGAGAGAGGGAGAGAGAGAGCAATGAAGATATCTTGAAGAAGCTACTCAAAAGAGAAATAAATGGTTATTCCATCAGAAGAAGGCAGTCCACATTCTTGTCTTGTGCATGTCTTGAGAAGAGGTAACCCGCAGTATGTTGTCATAACGGAAGGCTGGAGGGGAAAGGCGGCAGCGGGAGGGGGAAACCAAGAGAGAAGATGCTGGACAGTTTGAATCATGTTATGATGGAACGTCATTATGGGAAATGACTGGACGTACAAGAGACAGGAGGCTGTGGATATACATGATCACAAACACCATACGGTTTATACTATAAGAAGAAGAAGAATAAGATAAACTCTTCCCGAGGTATCGAGTTGAAGCCCTACACCGGTCAATTGGACTAGAATGTTGACTTCTCGTCCTTGACGTTGGGACGTAAATTACAACTCAGAGCGGTTTCGTCTGACGTCGAGGTACAATGGTAACATGGAAAGCTAATCCACAAGCAAAAAATAAGTCCAGTGCACTAGAAGTAGTAATGGTAGAATTTGTATGGATTGCGCTTGAATTCAAAACGATCGTACCAAAAAAGACAAAAAAAACAAAACAGTGCGTTTCTTGTGGGCATGGATACGCGACTAGTTATTCTATTCTCTCCTCCACACTAACATAATCTTTGGACGGACATTCTTTCCTACTACATGAATTCCCATTCACACTAAGAGCATATATAATCTAACTTACACTCACTGACCAGTGGTTTAGATGGATACCAGACGCTGGAACGCGGGACCGTCTCTCCTTTCTCGTGCACTGCTGTTTATCAATGGGCTTCAAATGAGCCAGCCTAGCTAACTCATTGCGACTAGACTCCCGCGTCATGAAGCCAGCAGTTTCCTGGCTGATAGCTGGGTCAGAATAACATAGGCTAATATCAGGAGAATTATTTACAGGGACATTTGGATGTGAATGTATATGGAACTCTCCACCAGGTGCCATATTTACTGTTTTTGCTGTCAGCGAGTTGTGTGTTAAAATGTAGGTACATTGAAAGTGGTGTGCTTGATCAGTATAAGTAAATTATATTTGCGCAGCTGTTTACAGTTATTGTTATGATCTATAGAAAATACAAAGTTTCATAACACAGTCATAGGCTATATATATCACATTACTGTTTTAAATAGCATAGACTTAAGAATATGAACAATTAAAATATTGGCACGTTTATTGGCTAAATATTGAAAAAAAAAAATTAATAAATGCAAAATCTGAATGATATGTTGAATGATATGTTATACTTATGAATGTGTTATTTGTAACAGAACTCGCTTAATTAAGACATCTAACACATTTAAAAGTTTCTTATATAATTATTTCTACCGGTAATACATATGTTTTGTTATGAAATAAGACGTGGTTTGTTGTTATAGAGCACTCGCTCTCAGTTCCTTGTGGAATATCGAACATTCATTGAGGCTGATACCTCTACGAAAGGTAAAGTATCTAATGTTCTTACATTGTCTTGTACTAACAGAATAACTGGTTATGTCTCAAACAACGTACCGTTTGTGGTAAAGCAATATCTAGTGTGTTATTATAAATCCTTTTACTTTTGATCTGAACATACTTAAAAAAAATATGGCTACATATTTAACATGTAATTATACAAGGTGTATATATGTTGTGGCCGACCTCCCTGGTCTAGGCGTTACACGACTTTCTCCGTAATCCCGTATACTTTCGTGAGTAACGTCACGTGCGCGAGAATTGTAGCGGTTCTCTCCGCTTCGGTAACTTAGGGGGTATGTGAGCCGGTCACTCAGAAAGCAATAGCAAACTACTGAGCGTAATTTTGCTAAGAAATCAATAATCAGCTGAAAGATGCTGATGTTTTCAGCGATGTCCTGTAAAGGATATGCGAAAAAACAAATGTTGTGAGGATTTGTTAAAGTTTGACTTGGGTTTACTAGTTGACGTAGTATAACATTGATACTAGAGATTGTGCAGGGAAGCAAAGGCGGCCTGGTGATATTGATCCATTGTGTGCTGGCTGGTGTATAACAACATAGTGGTAACACCGTATACATAATACTCCTCAAGCGTGCAAAACTGGTCACACACTATACTTTACTGTTTGAAAGCCCTGGCCATGCTGGAGTGCAGGGGAATGAACAGGCTGATAGGCTGGCAGGGGATGCACCTCTTGGTAATAGATTACCTATGGACAAGGGAGAGGTGGTTGTGCGCCTGTGGGGCCAGGTGGTGAAGGTGGGGGATCAGACTGAAAACCCGTATGTGGAAAGAATGATATTGCTGGGGATTGGCCGGGGTTCTGGAAGAATATAAAAACTGAGAGGGAAGACAAGGAGAACTTTCAATCAGATATGTGTGGGAGCGATTAGTAGTATGACTCTTCACTGGCTGTTGAACGAGGGGACGGAGCGAGCATGCGAATGTCCTGAGTGCAGTGAAGTCGGTTCTTAGCTCAACTCAACGCATCTAACTATTTGAAAGCGATACATACATGCTTACCTTCAGTATGCTTATTACCTGCACCTATGACCGAAAGATTTAACTGATTACGTGCCGTGGGATGATTGCCGCCTATAGCGACTTATCGTATCTGCCATGTGATTTATATCGCCGAAATTTTGTCATTGTGTTTTACTACAATATGTCTGCTACCATATTAACAACTTTTAAGTCATAACTGTGACGCACCCTTACTTCCCATTTTCCTCCATCCACTTGTGTTTGGTCCAAACCCACTTTTTGTTTGGCGCATAATCTGTTAACATGCAACAGTTAAACAAGCCAATTACATAGTATTAAACGTATGGCATAGCACATTTTTAAATTCGCATATCCTTTACAGGACATCGCTGTCAACAACAGAATCTTTCAGCTGTCTGTTGATTTCTTGGCAAGATTACGCTCAGTAGTTTGCCATTGCTTTCTGAACGGCCGGCTCAGTTATCCCGCAAGTCACCAGCCGGGGTACAACCGCTTCCAGTTCTCGCCCGCTACGAGACTCTGCGTGAATAAATGGGATTACGGAGAAAGTGGTGTAACCCCTCGGCCAGAGAGACCGGCAATAGCACATTACGTGGTATTAAACTTATGGTGAAGCCCATTACTGGTATTAAACTTATGGTAAAGCCCATTATTTGGTATATTAAACTGAGAGCGGTAGGTAAGGAAATGACGGGCGCGTTAGTGCAGTTGCTAGAGGATGCGTTGATAATGTCATGAGCGCCGTTGGACGAGGGTCGGACGCCTGCACTCGTCGTCCCTAACAGAGACGAAGACCGACAACCTAATCCTTCGTGCGTTCAGGCTCACAAAATGTTATGGCCCTTTCACATCACAGACTTAATCATGCTCTTGCTTCGGTCCACGTTCTTGTTGTTGTCACATACAAGTAAAGGACTCTTCACACGCTTTAACGTGAATTAGGCAAATGGTGCTAGGCTCATACCTCCATTGACCAACCGGTAGTCTGTGGGTGATGTGGTCAGCATCTGACCAGCCGTCTTTACTTCCCAGAACATTTCCTGGGACTCATTTTAGGCTGGGTAGAGTCAATTTTAAAATTGTGGTCGATGCGGTTTCGAAACCACTACCGTACCGCGGCTCCTAAACGTATGTGTTAGGTCAATAATTTCGACAGAGCGGTACATCTGGGGTCATATGACCTATAACGAATTATATAAGGTATGGCATGATTTGAACAAAATCTTACTTCGTGGGCTACTCTAGCAGTCACGTTATGGCTCTGAATTTGCAGTATGTGGTGTAGTAGTTAATACATTCAGCTATCAATACAGTGGTCGCGGGTATGATCCTCCGTGGCATCAAGGTTGAACTTTTCTCATTCAGTTCGGTACAGGGGTGGACCCAGCCTCCATTACTGTACATCATATACTGTTCAGAATTGACTGGGGCGAAAAGGAACATTGTAACACACATTTGCCAAGGTCTAATGTATATGAAAGCCCAATAGTTCACGACGCAACATCAGTATCTGCTACGCGACTACCTTTCCTGCGAGAAATAAAATGGGGTGAAATTGTGAAGATACAATGAGAGAGAAAAAAGTAGAATTGGTCAGCTTTATAAAAGGCACAAGTGAAAGAATGGACATAGGCTAAAATGACTAAAAAAAACAAAAAAACACCCAAAAACTAAAAACACTGATACAATTATAAAAAAAAAATGCAAAGGAAATCAATTAGCTTAGATCCAGGAGACGTCACAATACTAGAGCATAACAATTAAACTGTTTTTCGGTTAACAGGCGGTAACACAATGGGAAAATATAACCTTGGTTGAAATAAATATGAGGTGGGGGGAGTGTTGTGAGAAAGGTAAATCTTTATAGGGAAGTTACGGCAAAGAACGGGGAGTGTACACAAACAGAGGAGTAGAGATGATAGACCAGTGAGGGGATGAGAGGATCTGAATTTAAAAAACAAAACAAACAAAAGTATTGGTTAAATGAAACTGTGTATTGAGGTCTTACGTAGAAAGAAAACCCAACTGAAAAATGAGGCAATTTCCCGGATTCCTGCGAACACTTGCATGCGGTGCTTACAATTTAATTAATAGCCGTGACCTGGATATCATCTTTGTCAATTGATGTGAGGAAAAGAGTTCTTAAGTCTGGATTGAACCAATCATGATGTGTGGGAGTGAATCATGGACAATTAGCAGACGAGTGAAAAATTATTTGGAGACTGCGGAGATATGGTTTTATATAAGAATCATGAGAGCCCCTGGTTCAAATGGAAAGAGCAGTGAAAATCAGTATCAGAAATGACTGGCAACATAAGAAACTGAGTGCTGGTGACAGACATGATCACCAACACCACACTACAGGAAATATGAGAAGAAGAAGCAGAGAAGAAAAAGAAGAAGACCAAAAAAGAAAAAAAGAAAAACAAGAAAAACAAGAAGAAGAGGAAGAAGAAGAAGAAAAAGAAGAAGAAGAGAAGAAGATGAGCTCGATATAAGACATTCCACAGTGATACGAACTTTAGAAATGTGTTGACAGCGGTTTATAGGGACTACTATTTACGTCCAAGAGATGTTTTCTAAATCTGTCGGACAAGCGTACTCCGATATTCTTTTTAGAGCATACTATGAAAATCTCAACTCAGTGCGAGAAATCAGTACCACCAGCGAGGATACATATATTTTCTTCAGTAGCAAGGTTGTGGCCGAGTCTCTTACTTCTTCTTCTTCTTTTCGTTCATCCGGAGTGTTTTTTCAGATGTGATTGCGTTGTGTCTGTTATGCGCCCTTGGGCCGAAACCCGTAGGCCAACACATCCAGCTTAGCGTGCTTTTTTGACCAGGTAGCATTCCTGGGAGACTCTCACTTTTGTGGTGCCATCTACAACACAGCTGGCCAAGGTTGAATGGTCGAAGACAAACGGTCATCCCTCAAAGGAAGGCAGGGACAGTCCATAGCATTTTCCGCCATCCAGGGTTGCTTCCATAGTTGCAGGGCCGACACATAACGCCCTGGTTCTGGGCTAACAGATGGAATTGTCACGTCCTGCTCATGGCTGCTTTAAATCCTCACTTCAATATATTGGTCATTTCGTTTGCCCCGGGCCATTCCCGCACATACCAGACAGGTTTGCAGACGGTATCCACTCAGCGAGTTTTCGGACATGTGCTTGTCGTTACGCCCGTCAGAGCTGTTCCAGGCACGACAGACATTCGGAAAACTACCTAGTCAGAGCTGTTCCGAACAAGAGCGGCATTCGGAAACTAGGTAGTCAGAGCTGTTCCTAGCACGAGGGACATTCGGACGAGACATTTCACTCGGACGTAATTGCGTAGTGTCAATTTTTAGTTTGCCACCCGTAGGACGACACTTCCGACTTCTGGCGGGCATTTTTTTAATGAGGTTAGCCTTCCTCGGGTTTCGAGGCACGTTAGACTTATTGTCGTGGTGTCGCCCACATCTCAGCTGGTCAAGATAGAACGATCAATGACATCGTGGTCGGCCCTCACGGGAAGGCAGGGGCAGACCATGGGCATTCCCTTGCTATCCAAGAAGGCTTCCATAATTGCAGAGCCGGCACATATTGCTCTGATACTGGGCTCACCCAAGGAGTTGCCACGTCGTGCTCATGGCTGCTTTAGTTCCTCACTTCCGTGTGTTGGGCATCCAGCTTGCCACTGGTCGCTAAATCACACACCAGGAACGGTCAGACTGCGGGCGACATCCATTCGGTAAGCTTTTGCTGTTGCTTCGGACCACGCAATGGATTCGCTAGCCGTGCGTTCCATTTCGTGTTATTGAGACGTTTTTCCACTTTTGTCTACACTCTCTATGAGTTAGATACAGACAGTTTTCGTAACCATTTCATTCGACTGGGGCACTTTTCTGACTTTTTGTACTCGCTCACGAGGTAGGCTACATGTGCTGCCGGCTCAGCACCTTACCTCCGTGCAGCAGTGAACGAGAAACGGCCAGGCCCTCTCATCCGGGAATCCCTCATATCCCCCAGCTGAGAGCCTTCGAACAGGTATCAGACCTGGGCTTGTAGCTTGCTCAGTATCTCACCTCTATTTTCGAGGGTGGGTATCGGCCCGGCTCTCAGATCCGAGGGTTTGTGGCTTAGAGCGTTCAGCCTCAACCCTCGACAGAGAGCCTTAGAGTATTGTCCGGACCAAATCTTTTGCCTTCGTGCGCCTGATTTAAACTTCTGACTGTTATCCTAACCTCAGTCTACCCGCAGAGCAGCAGGTTGTGTCTCTCTTAGTCTGGTCCCTATCCCATAAGCTGTCCGATATGTAGTTTTCATACATCGGCAAGCACATGGGGTCAGAGGGACACACAAGCCCCCCCCCCCCCCCCCCCACCGCGGCAAGGTGGAGACACATCGGGGGAGAGTCTCTTATTTGACTTTTGCTTGATTAATGTCTCAAAATTGAGCCTCTTATTTCACTTTGCTTGATTAATGTCTGAAAACCAATTCTCTTATTTGACTATTGCTTGATTAATGTCTGAAAACGAATCTCTTATTTGACCTTTGCTTAATTAATTTCTTAAAACCGAGTCTCTTATTTGACTGTTGCTTGATTAATGTCTGAAAATCGAGTATCTTATTTGAATATTGCTTGATTAATGTCTGAAACATATTTCACTGAGATACCTATATTTGGACTCTGCACAAACTCCTCTGTAGATGATCGTTCAAATAGACATTAGATTTGAATACTAATGACACGTATTTTAGTTGTCCAGTTTGTCAGGCGTATCAATAGCCAGATCACTCACGGTGGAGAATGCATTCATACAGCAGACCAGCTTGCTGACTACTAGGTGAAAACACAATGGTACACGAAGCAATTTATTTAAGGATGCTAAAGCTTGGATTGTAGTATGGTTCCATCAAGGAAGTGTGCATGAGGCGACGAACTCGACATGTCTTCACCCAGGGCTTTACTGGAAAGACCAGCATAAACACCTAACGACATTTGATGAAGGAGACTAAACACATATTAGCTTGTCCGGAATGTTATAATGCTTAGAAATCAATAAATAAAGCTGGCGGAATGTTAAAGTACACTTGTTCTTCGGTGAGACCAGAATTCTAGTGTGCTCATGGTTGTCACTGTTTCTGTTTTCCAGTGTATCTTCTGATTTCTACTTCTTGCCTCCAATTTTCCATGAGTGCACGTCTTTACCTGAGCATTTATTTCTCACGTCTGTTGGGAATATTTACATTCGCAAATAGAACTGTTTTTAAATTTTAGCGATATTGACGATGATGATGATATATGCGCGCGCGTGTGTGTGTGTGTGTGTGTGTGTGTGTGTGTGTGTGTGTGTGTGTGTGTGTGTGTCTCGCAACTCTGTGTTGACCAGCCTGTAGTCTAAATATGTCCACTCTCTTTACTCTTTACACATTAGACTGCCTTAGAATATCCCCGTGTGGTGAATATTTGGAGTTTTGTTTGCTTTGTAGTATGCTTCCCTTTAGCCTGACGGTTGGGAGGTTGCGGTTAGCCTTTTGTTTTCCCAGCTGATTATCCTGTTTATTTCCTGTTATTCCACAGTGAGATGGTATCGAAAACAAGTGTTCTAAACAGACAACAATGCCACTCACATGTACTCTCTTGTGTCGCTCAAGTGTTTATGATGCTAATCCAGTGTGAGATGCAGCTTGACCAATTTTAGTGGGTATTTGTAGTGGCTGTTGGGGGTTTTTCTGGTAAGTGTCGTTGCCGGAATCTCAGCTGTAAAGCTGTACAGTTAATGAACTATGAATGATTCACAAAAAAAAAAAAAAAAAAAAAAAACGACAAGTAGACAGTGAGCTTTACTAAAACACGATTACAAGTAATAAAATGAACGCTTGCGGCTAAAGCTTTCGTCAGCACAGAATAAACAAACCGACACAACTACATGAAAAACACTACATGAGAATATAAATATAAACGTTACTTATCTGTATCCTTGTTGTGGACTAGGTACGTCTCTCAAACGATCAGGGCATATGATTACTTACAATGAAGTGTCTAAAGTTAATGGAGCATGCTACACATACAGTAAATCTTCTCACATAGATTCAATCAAATACAATAGTTTAGCTCTTGCTCCACAATGTTAAATGTTAATTATAAATGACCCAAGGGTATAGACATTACTTCAAGCTGTGGAGCGAAATGTTTCCTTTTTATAATCAGCGGTCTCTCCGGGAATCAAGCTGGAGTATGTTGACAAAAAAATACCTAACACCCGTGGATGAACCATTGCCAGCTTGGATATGATCCCAGCTTGTCTGTACTTGCCGTCTTGATTCTTGATCTCGATACAACCTGATATGTCCCTCGGCAGAGTTTATGTACAGGTCTGGCACAGCCCATGGTTTCTGAGTTTATGTACAGGTCTGGCACAGCCCATGGTTTCTGAGTTTATGAGCAGGTCTGGCACAGCCCATGGTTTCTGAGTTTATGTACAGGTCTGGCACAGCCCATGGTTTCTGAGTTTGGAGAGGGGACGGATAGCGCTACACTACAATCCACGTAAAGATGGCGCTTTCAGTACCGGATCGGGAGAAAAGTGGTCACGCCCTTAAACTTCCGGTGTGCTGATGCTGAGGTAGCGGGTTCAACCCCTCCACAGATCAGTTGAACTACGATGTTGATTTCTCTTCCTTGGCTTGGGGACGTAAATTACAAGCATCTCTAAGTCGGGGTGGGTTCGCCAGATGGCGAGGGACATTGGTAGTAGGGAAAGCTAATCCACATTAAACAATCAGTCCAGTGCACTAGAATTAGTAGCACGTGTATGGTCTACGTTTGAGGTCAAAGCGAAGGAAAGAAAACAACAACAACAACAACAACAACAACAACAACAACAACAACAACAACAACAACAACAACAACAACAACAACAACAACGTGGTTACAGAAGTCTCGCGGCTATAAATACAAGTTTTCTTTCAGGGATCAGATGACCTGTACGCCATTGCCAGGAACATAACAGATTAAATGCCGAGCAAAAAGTAGGTTTGGACCGAACACAAATGGATGGCAGAATATTAGAAGAATGGGTGTCACAGTTATGACCTACAAGTTGTTATAATGGTGGCAGACATGTTGTATTATATAGCAAATTAAAGGATGTTCCTTAGCGAAAACTACTGTATTGATATTTTAAGTGAGACAACATTTCACAATGACAACATTTCAGCGATATAAGCCCATGGAAGATACAGGAAATCACTTAAGACGATAAATCATCCAATGGCAATTTCGCAGTTAAGAATGAGAATTGGGTCGTCCACAGTCACAATATCCCTACTTCTATTGCTTCCATGTGTGCTGTTTAGTGCTATCATTGACAACCAATGCATTGCTGTCGTTTGTATCAACGCTGCTCTTGTTTCTTTCGGCTATGTTGCACTTTATAAAAATTCCCCAGCCTCATCGTGCTGTATGCTAGACAGTGCTAGCAACCACGTTCCGCCACAACCACCGGTCTTCTGTGTTCTTGATAAGTTCGACTGCAATGGTCTTCTGTGCCACTTTGGAATCTCATTTAGTGCTTTCTTCTTCTAGCTACCACTGTCTGCAATTTCCTCAGTTTCACCGATTGTCACAACTTTCTTCACATAATGTAACGCAAAAGTAACAACTGATAGAGCAACGACAGTTATAATGCAGAGAACATGCGCATCTTCTGCGGAAACATCCGAGTGTGAAGCTTGGGCATTTCACAAATCAGCTGAAATGCACATATCGAACATCAAATCCCGTAGTTGGAACTTGCTGTTGATATGTGAAGTTTTAGGGCCATCATATTTTTATACTTTAGTGCACAGAGGAATAGGTGGTCAGTCTGTCCATCCTGTAGCGAACGACGATAGCCGAACGAAAAGCACATAAGCTCCTTTGAATATAAGCGTCTCAGAAGAGTATTAACAATTCTTTGGGCGAAAAATAGAAGAATCAGATCTATCTCCCAAGAGCTTATTATTACAAAATATTCTTTATTAAGATAGATTAAATTGGGAAAATTGAAATGTTTCGGGCATGTGAAGAGATGGGAATGGCTTGAAAAAAATGTTTATACAGGGAGGTTACCATGAAAGCAAAGAAGAAGAGAACCACAACGTAGATGGATTCATGATGTCATAAATAACTTACAGATGGCAACGACAGAGGCAGGACATCTGGCTTATGATAAAGGTCCAATGTTAGTCCACAGTCGCTTATTAAACATATTCTCGACAAACCTCTCTATATGTGGACACTACTTCACCACCACCCACCCGGCGGAAGCGCCCAGTTGTAGGACATGATTCAGCCCTAAATCAATAATAATAACAACAATAATATTAACGACGATGTCGATTATGATAAAAGTAATAATAATAATTGAAGTTGTAGTAGCAGCAATATTGTTGAAGTATAAACAGATGACACATTATTGACAGACAAAACGCAACAGATCTGCAACAGCTGTTGGACATTGTACTTATAGAGTAGACATAAAAAGAAGCGTTTCTTGAATGTCAAGAAAATGGAGTCAGCGGTTTTTAAAAAAAAAAAGAAAAAAGAAAAAAAAAATAACACCGAAATGTGGTTTTACGATAGAAGGAAGTTCATTAACTAAATCAATGCATGTAAACATTTGTAGTCAATCATAACATCAGATGGAAGAAGCGTGACATTCACTGAGAGCAGAATAGGCCAACCAAAAGTTGCATTTCAGAGGGAAGAAAAGTATCTTATGTGATAAGTCATTTCCATTAAATGTTAGAAAGATAGTACTGAAATGCGATATCGAACCTGTCCTGTTGTGTGGCAGTGAATCTTGGAATGTCAACCGACAATTTAGAAAGCACTTTAAGGAAGAGGGATATGGTTTCTCAGACGAATGTTCTGAATTATTATTATTATCATAATCCAGTGTCTTGCCGGCTGGCGTGGTGATCATGTCTATTCACAAACTGAGATCTCCAACTGCATTGATCAATTCGTGTGTTGACTTCTTTCCGTGCCATGACACAAGACTGTCAAGAATCTTCTCACGCTGTCTTTCTCTATATCTCTTTCCGCAAATCTTTCCGGTTGTCATAACATGTTCCAGTGTTTGTCTTCTCATAACGTGACTAAAAGACGATGACCGCCTCTTTCGGATGTTTGTGATAAGTTGTCTTTGTGACTCAGCTTACGTACTATACAGAAATATCAAACGTGTATTTCGTGTATATCAGTAAAATAAGAAAGTCAAGCAAAGAACCCATTCGCATGCCGTGAAACTCCCGGGGTTTGTGGGTACTAGCCCCATATTTGTATCGACCAATCGGCACTCAGTATGTGATGTTGTCAATATCACAGCGGTAGCTTTACCTTCCCAAGTCATTTTTCGGCACTTATTTTAGACTGGGTCAATCTGGGAGCGTTAGCCAATTGTAAAATTCCTCCTGTAATAGAAAGACAAAAGTCATGGTGGTATCAAAGAAACAGATTGTGCCTAAATGTGAAATTAAAGTACAGGACGTTATTTTTGGGCAAGTGCGTAAATTCAAATAACTAGGCACACGGGTAACATCAGCTGAAAGATGCATCACTGAGATAAAGAATAGAAAAGGACAGGCAAAAACTGCATTCTATGAAATGAAGTATGTTTTGTGCAATAAGTCACTGTCTTTGAAAGTTAGAAAAAAGGTTCGTGTGTGTTACATAGAATCAGTCTTAACATACAACAGTGAATCTTGGACAGTTAGTAAACAGGCGAACAAATCCTCGGAAGCCTTGGAGATGTGGTTTTATAGAAGAATGTTGAAAATTAACTGGACAAGCAAATGGAGCTATCAAGACATTTTAAGGGAAGCTGAGTCGCAAAGACAACTTATTACAAACATCAGAAAGAGGCAGTCGTCGTTTTTTTGTGTGTGGCCACTTTATGAGAAGACAAAAACTGGAACATGTTGTGACAACCGGAAAGATTTGCGAAAAGTGAAATAGGGGAAGAAAGCGTGAGAAGATTTTTGACAGTCTTGTGTAATAGCGCGGAAGGGAGTCAGCACACGAATTGATCCATGACATCGGAGATCGTAATTTGTGGAGAGGCATGATCGCCCACGGCAGCCGGCAAGGCACTTGATGATGATTGTAACAAGTGATTACCGGGCAGGCAGGCAAGCGGGCTAGCCACTGAGCTGACACGGCTCCTGTTGGGTTATAAATAATTCACAGAAATACCAAACCTGTGTAGTTAAACTTACTTTAAGTCTTTTACAGTACGTTGCAGTCAACCTCGGAATGTATTGGCTGTTTGTGACTTGCTAGACAATTTTACGCTCTGTAGTTTTGCCATTTCTTTTTGAACAACACGCCTCATATCATCGAAATCAACGCAAACGACCTGCTTTCAACTCTCTGGGGAATGATTTTGATTTCTCGACTCAGTATGTCGGGGAATCTTGAAACTGCGTTTCATTATCCCCTAAATCGCAGACGCCGACATACCTGTTTAATATCCCCGGAAAAAAAGAAAAGAAAAACTTAATGAAGACAACAACTGAGAAAACTTTACAAAGTCCGTTACGGATGACGTTGCATATATCACGTACACAATTTGTGCTGACGCAAAATGGCTGTCACAAGGGCGGAGTAATTTCAGTTTACCAATAAATTTAAGCGATGTTCCCACGTGTATATCTGAAGTGCTCATGGCGAGAACGACATTAAGATACGTGCTCGGTTTACACACTTCCTTTCAGTGCTGCTTGATTTACATAATTACGATCAGCTTACGATATTCTTTCATCTTTGTGGCTATAACTAATTTTAATAGTCGTATACAAGATAACTCTAAATGATTATAGTCTCAGAATAAAAATTCCCTTGACACGGTAACTACTCAAGTACTTGTCTGAGTGGGGCGGTTACAAGTTTAGTTCTATGTGTTTATATGTAGAGATTTCTCAGTCATACTGCAGACTGCAGCAACTATCATTTACAGTCATAGTGCATAGCTGAACCTACCACTTACAATCACATTGTACTCCTGCATAAGTCTATTAACCAACGTGAACACATCTGAATGACTTATTCAGTCATCTTGCGCACAACTCCACCAATCTTTCAAACGCGTGGATTATACCAGCATCACACTTTCATTCATCTTGCACACATATACACCAATCATTCAGACATGTGGCATACACGATCATTGAACTTTCAGCCATCTTGCACAGATCTGCACCAGTCCTGCAGTCATCTTATAAACGGCTGCACCTATCCCTTCCAATAATTTTACGAGACATTTGCACCTATCCCTTCCAATCAATTTACAAATATTTTGCACATATTCCTTCCAATAATTTTACAGACATTTGCACATATTCCTTCTAATAGTTTTACAGACACTTGTACATATTCCTTCTACTCATTTTGCAGACATTTGCACATATTCCTTCTAATTATCTTACGAACACCCGCAGTTATCCTTTACAATCATTTTATAGTTATTTGCACATATTCCTTCCAGTCATTTTACAGACAGATACACTTATCCTTTACAATGATTTTACAGACATTTGTACCGAATCCAGCTATAAGGCGCACAACCACTTGTCCTATCTCTTCCAATCATTTTACAGATACATGCGTCTATCCCTACTAATAACTCTACATACATGTAAAGTTATCCATTTCTATCATTTTATGGTCAATTTAATCTAGTTCTTTCATAATTTTATTGACACATGCACGTATCTATTGCATTTATCTGACAGACACTTCACCTATTTCTCTCAATCATTTTAATCTTACAGATTCTTGCGCTGATCCTTAAGAATAATGTTACAGACACTTGTACCTCTCCATTCCAATAATTTTACATATATTTATAATACAATACAATACAATACAATACAACACAACATTATACGATACGATACAACACAACACTATACGATTCTATACAAAACAACACTATATGATACAATGCAACACTATATGACACGATACAACACGATACAACACAACACTATACGATACAATACAACACAACACTATATGATACAATACAACACTATATGACACAATACAACACAATACTATATGACACTATACAACACAACACTATACGATAAAATACAACACAACACTAAACGATACAATACAACACAACACTATACGATAAAATACAACACAACACTATACGATACAATACAACACAATACTATATGATACAATACAACACAACACTATACGATACAATACAACACAATCATTGGCACCTTGCCGTCTTGACAGACGATAGTTTGTGCTTTAAAAAGGCATAATAACTTTTACCTATAGCGGTAGCGCATGTGACTGATAAGGCCAATTTGCGCTGTAAATGTCCGTTCACAATGGGTGCATGTGAACACGTGGTCATTTCCACCATCATGCACCATCTTACGTGTCAAACGCTCGGTGTGTGACTTATCTGCAATAATTTTCTCCTTTGTCTTTATTCCATTAACACAACACTATACGATACAATACAACACAACACTATACGATACAATACAACACAACACTGTACGATACAATACAACACAATACTATATGATATAATACAACACAACACTATACGATACAATACAACACAACACTATACGATACAATACAACACAACGCTATATGATACAATACAACACAACACTATACGATACAATACATTACAACACTATATGATACAATACAACACAAGTTTTCTTACTTTCGGCTCTCTCTCTCTCTCTCCCTCTCTCTCTCTCTCTCTCTCTCTCTCTTCTCTCTCTCTCTCTTTCTCTCTCTCTCTCTTTCTCTCTCTCTCTCTCAGTCTCTCTTTTTTCTCTTTACTTTTCTCTTTCGCTCTTCTCCCTCTCTCTTTCCCTCTCTCCCTTCCCTCTCTCTCCTTCTCTCTCTCTCTCTCTCTTTCTCTCTCTCAGTCTCTCTTTTTTCTCTTTACTTTTCTCTTTCGCTCTTCTCCCTCTCTCTTTCCCTCTCTCCCTTCCCTCTCTCTCCTTCTCTCTCTCTCTTTCTCTCTCTCTCTCTCTCTTTCTTTCTCTCTCTCAGTCTCTTTTTTCTCTTTACTTTTCTCTTTCGCTCTTCTCCCTCTCTCTTTCCCTCTCTCCCTTCCCTCTCTCTCCTTCTCTCTCTCTCTCTCATCTCTCTCTCTCTCTCTCTCTCTCTCTCTCGCTCGGTGTGCTTCTGAGTCACCCCCAGAGTCTCATTAACAAGCCAGACATGACTACAACAATGACCAACAATAGGTGTGGATGTGGTGATCGTATCGGTCACCGTTCTCCAGTCTTGACCTAGCCACAGACTGCATGCCCGGACAATACGCTACAATGGTTAATTAGCCATGATGTCACTAATTAGCTATTTCTCATTCATGTGCCGTAGATCCTCCAAGGGGTGTGTATGCTGATGACAACATACATCTTCAAGGGGAGCTTGTCGTTTGCAAGAACTTTCTCGACAATCTCTATCTGAAAGACATTTGGAGTAATTTCCACTAAAGAACTTGAATAAGCCATTCAGCTGAATAAAACACTGTTTGATAGATATGATGCTGCTGTCTGAGTCACTGGTGAAGCTTCTTTTATCTGTGTGGATATGTTTCTTTGGCGCTTTCTGGACAACTACAGCATCACCCGTCAAGACAGGTAAGATTTGTTTTGAATACTTGTTTGTTAAAACATGTAAGTGTAATATTGAATCTTGTTAAAGGTATTTATTTTAGATTAATTGGATGAATTGTATCGCAGGTGAAAAGAAAACTGTATCGCACACGCTGTAATTGAAAAAAAAATAATTCAATACTTAGATTAATCATCATCATGTGCCATGCCGATAAGCATGGGCGGTCATGGTTCGCATTCTCACACGATCACCAGAGTTGTGGATCAGCTCTGTGTTCTTGTCTCGACCAAACCTCGTCGCTAAGCCACCAAGGTATTTAAATCTCTGCCTTCCCCTTGATCTCTTCCCCTCAATCTTACTAGTTGCCCCCAATTTCTCAAATTTATTTCTTCCCATAAATTTGTTTACCTTAGATGAACTGGAGGAATTTTATCGCAGATGAAAAGAAATCTGTATTGCAAAAGCTGGGATTGAAGAAATCAATACTTAGATTACGTCAGACAATTCAGGTATTTCTATCATATAAAGAGACACAGCTCCTTCTGGTATGATGTTCTGGAAGGAACACTGAGGTTCAAGGGTAACATTAAAGTAGAGGACTCATTTACACCACTTAAAATGTGATGGTGGTAGACCCATATTTTCATAGGCCCATTGCCACTCCAGGTGTAATGTAGATGATATCATTTCGGTCGCCTTCGCTTAACTAGATATTTCTTGGTACCCATTATAGGCTAGGTCGTTGGCGACTCATCTCTCTCTCTCTCTCTCTCTCTCTCTCTCTCTCTCTCTCTCTCTCTCTCTCTCCCTCTCTCTCTCTCTCTCTCTCTCTCTCTCTCTCTCTCACACACACACACACAAACACACACACACCCACCCACCCACCCACCCACACACATGAGAGTTCCGAACAAGGTGGCGGCTGGCGGTTGTGTGATATTGTAACCGCTCCATTTTTCACGTAGGAGGTGGATAATTTCATCCTGTGCGTGTGATTTCTGGGCTAGGATGTAAACCAGAAGTTTCTACTGAAGATTTTCGCCGGCACTACGGAGTTCGTGCATCTGAGACGAAACCTAAAATTTTATTCATTGACCTAGCCTCTCAGGTCGACGAAACCTAAAACGACTACCAGGACATTTCATGGGAAGTAAAGGCACACGATGTACTATCGACCAAATCACACACGGAAGTGATTTGTCTAGAACGAACGAAAGAACAAACGAACGAACGAACGAACGAACGAACGAACGAACGAACGAACGAACAAACGAACGAACGAACGAATGAACAAACTTTAGTTTCAAAGGGTTAAGAATTGGGCACGCACTCCCGTCTGACATTCTGCCCTTCTTCTCTATTTCCTCTCATACGTTATTTCATTCAACATCACTTGTGAAGTAATCTTAGACAACAAAAGAAAAATATGCATTAAAACGTATGAAAAATAATCAGTAATACATGTCTCACTAAAGCAATTTTTAACATGGCCATTATAAATACCTAAGGAAGGTGTAGCGTACCATACATAAGGGGATGATTATTAGCTAGTTGTCGTTTAAGGTAATTTTCCATTATTCATGTTTTTGTTTTTAGAGGGGCATGTTGTCTGTACTGAGATAGTGTTAAAATAAATTGCGACTGTATGTATAATGATTGGTGGTGTCTTTGTTTTCTTGTGGAAGATTGCTCCACAACTGAGCAGCCATCCAGTAAATAGAATATACGGCTAGCACCAGCTATCCAATGACCCTCACGGCACGAAAAGATCTCTTGACCCTTACTTGTTTTACATATATAGGATGGCCATCATGGACGCTGGTGGTCAGTAGCGATACATCGGAAACTGGCGGAAGAAATATTCTCCAGGAAATAGAATTCAGAATCAAGATAACCCGAAGTCAACGCTCATTAACTAACTGAAAGCGATCATATGTCTGCAAACCAATACAGGATTGGACAATGTAGATGTCTGAAAGAAAACCCCAAGTGTCAACGGTTTATTGGTCTTGGGGGGAGAAGAGTAAAGTTAAACAGCTGTATAGAATCCGTACAAAAAATATTAGAACACACCCTGGTTCGTTTGTTACCAGGCCCATATGGGAAACAAGAATAGTGACAATGCAACCTAACCATGTATGTCGTAAGAGGCGACTAATGAGTGTTAGCATTGGACTGGCTACTTAAAAAATGTTTTTGCCGCTCTCTTTAAACTCAAACGTAGTCAACACATATGTTACTACTTCTAGTGCATTGGGCTGATATTTTCGTGTGGATTAGCTTTCCATATAACCAATGTTCCTTGGAATCAGGCTAACCATCTCCGATTTCTGAGATACTTGTAATTTACGTCCCCAAGTCTAGTATGAGAAGACACCATTTTAGTTCAGCTGATCGGTGTAGGGGTTGAACTCGACATTAGCACACCCGGTGTTTCAGAACTAGTGCTCGTATCTATTCGGCCACGCCGACCTACACTGGCTACTTAATCCCGTAAAACACGTTAGCTACAAAATCCAACTAACAATGAACAAGCCTAAAGAAGTGGACAGAAAAATTCCCCAGCCAACCAACACGAAAAGAACCTCTTCTCCAAGAAGAAATATGATGCGACGCGGAGAAGGTCGTAAGGAGTCTGGATTGCCGACTTATCTCCTTTCCCCTAGGGAAGATCTCCGAAGTTGACACCTTGGAATGTTAGAACTGTGTGCGCATTTGGGATGACATGCACAGGTGAAAACAAAATGAAATATAAAATTAGTAGTTTAGCTTTATTCGAAACACGACAGAGGGGGAGCAGGTAGACCGTTTCTAAGCACGAGAGAATCAGTGTTGTCATCAGGCCTTACATAGGAAAATGCCTGTCACAGTGAAGAAGTGGTCCTAGTGCTATCTAAATAGGCAGGGACATGACTATTAAAGATTAAAGTAGTAAGATTTAAAATAACAGCAGTGATTAGATGCAGAAAAAAAAATAATGTAAGCACGAAAGTGATCGACCAAAATATGATAAGACTGAATTCGTTAAGAAGTAGTTTTACATGAAACTTCAAGGAAGTAATGTAATAAAAGGTATTACAATACCAACATGTTAATGTGCTACATGAATGTCAAGATTTGACTGGATAATACAGGTTATACAGAGATAATAGAAAAAGACTGACATGGGGTAATGAAGAAAATAGAGAATTATCCACCAATTTTGCGCAGTGAATCAATATGTCATATGAAGCAGCGTTTTTACACATACAAGAGTACAGAAAAAATGGGTATCACCAGACCAAAATCCAAAAAATCAAATGAATTATATTTGTATCGACAAAACAGTTATACCATCTCCACAACACGCAAACGTTTTTAGAGGTGCAGGTGCAGTAGATTCAGATCGCAATACATTGACATTGGCACCTTTCCGTCTTGACAGACGATAGTTTGGTACATTGTGCTTCAAAAAGGCTTAATAACTACGATCCATGGCGGTGGCGAGTGTGGCTGGTAAGGACAATTCTTGCTGCAAATGTTTGCCCACAGCAGGTGCATGTGAAAACATGGTCATTTCCACCATTTTGCACCATCCTACGTCTCTCACACTCTGTGTGTGCTTTATCTGCAATCATTTTCTCCTTTGTCTTTATTCCATTTCTGATAGTTGCCCTCCATGCAACACGTTCAGCGGCGACGTGCTCCCAATGTGCATTATCAATGCCTGTGTCAATCATGTCCCGCTTACACACATCTTTGTATCGTAGTAGAGGCCGACCCTGAGATCTCCTACCCGTCTGTAATTCACCAAAAAAGATGTCCTTTGGTATTCTACCATCATCCATCCTCCTAACGTGTCCTATCCATCTAAGTCTACGAAGACTGAGCATGGAATACACCGTCACACAACCTGATCTTTCCAATACTTCAGTATTTGTGATTTTGTCTTGCCACTTAATACCAAGTATTCTTCGCAGACACCGCATATGAAAGCTGTTTAAACGTTTCTCTTGGCGTGAGTAAGTTGTCCAGGTTTCACTGCCATAAAGAAGAGTACTAAGGACACAGGCTTGGTAGACGAGGACTTTTGTTTTGGCAGTAAGCTTCCTGTTCTCCCAGACTCTTTTTGCTAACATGTTCATTGTTGTTGCTGCCTTGCCAATCCTGATGTTGATTTCCTGATCGAGGTATAATTTGCTATTTACCTCTGATCCTAGATATGTAAAATGGTCTACTATCTCCAGTTCGGCGTCGTCAATAAAGATTGATGGTACACCATGTGCACCTTGTGACATAATCTGTGTCTTCTTTTTGTTAATTGTTAAACCAAATTCAAACAAGCATTGGAGAATGCAGATAGTAGATGTTGTAATTCTTCCTCAGAGTGGGTCGTAATCGCAGCATCATCCGCAAAAAGCAACTCTCTGATTAGTACCCTGCTAATTTTGGTCTTGGCCTTCGATCTCTGAGCATTATAGAGGCCACCATCTGAGCGTGAGTGAATGTATATACCGTCATCCTGATAACGAAAGGCATATTTCAGTAGAAGTGAAAAGTATATCCCAAAGAGGGTGGGGGCTAGTACACAACCTTGCTTAACTCCACTCTTGATTCAATCTGAAGTTGAGCCATCAAACTTGATTATACCCTTCATGCCTGTGTGGAACGATTCCACAATGGACAGAAGAGTTGGTGGGCAGCCAATCTTCTTTAGTGCTTTGAACAGACCCTCACGACTGACCAAATCGAATGCCTTTGTGAGGTCGATGATGGCAATAAACAGTGGCTGATTTTGTTCCCGGCATTTTTCTTGCATCTGTCGCAATGAGAATATCATATCAATGGTAGACCGGTTCTGACGGAAGCCGCACTGTGATTCGGGGTAGACTTGATCTCCCAGGACTTGAAGTCTTTGCAGGACAATTCTGGCAAATACTTACCCAACAATACACAGAAGTGAGATACCCCTATAGTTGTTACAGTCGCTCCGATCTCCCTTGTTCTTGTACAGCGTTATCATGTTTGAATCTTTGAAATCCTGTGGGACTTGTCCTTCTCGCCAGCATAGCTCTATTAGCTGGTGGATCTGCAGAGCGAGTGTGTCTTGCCCACTCCTGATTACCTCTATTGGAATCCCATCCTCACCTGGAGCCTTGCCAGATGCAAGCTCATTTATAGCACACTTAACATCTGTTATAGTGGGAAGTGTGTCCAGGTGGTCAAGAGTTGGCAGGGCCTCTATGGCGTTGAGGGCATCATCCGCTAGCTTGGTCTCACTTGAGTAAAGCTCTAAATAGTGCTCGACCCATCTATCCATCTGCTGTTTCTTATCAGTGATGATTTCTCCAGTCAAGGTTTTCAGCGGTGCACTTCTTTTGATCATTGGACCACAGGCTTTCTTTATCCCTTCATACATGCTTCTGATGTTTCCCTTATTACTTGAGATTTGAATGGACTCACATAACTTGATCAAATAGTCATTCGCACACTGCCTGGCAGCCTTTTGTACATCCTTCCTCGCTTGCTTCAGCTCACTCAGAGTGTTACGCGTTGGTCTTTCTTTGTTTCTTAAGAGAGCTATCTTCTTTTTATCAATCAAGGGCTGCAGTATCTGGTTGCTTGCCGCAAACCAGTCCTGCCTCTTATGATCCACAGTGCCGTAAACCCCTACCGCTGTTTTATAAATAGTTTCCTTAAGTTTACTCCATTTATCATTTACTATACAATTTTCTGATGTATCATTGAAAGCGTCTTCAAGTTGCTGTTGAAATTCAAAGCACTTTTCAGGATCGTGAGTGTTAGTAATATTAATCCTGGGGCTAGACTTGTGTTTAGCTGTGTAGATTCTCTTTGGTCTCAGTCTAACCCTTGCAACAACCAAAGAATGATCTGTATCACAGTCAGCACTGTGGTAAATTCGAGATCGCCATACACTGATAAGCTTTAAGCAATGCAGACTGTGGATCAGACACTATGATTGCTCTTGTGACTCGAGTACCCGCTGGCCACCTCAAAGATCACAGCCGTGTCAACCTTCATATTTGAAGTTGTAGACCTACAGGGTCCATTTTCCTCAACAACGACCTTCCCTCTGACTCCAGCTGAGAATTCCCAATCAGACTTCTCTCCCCGATGCACAGATTTGCAGGTATACACCGTTGTCTGGTCTCTGTCAACGTGTTCATTTATTAGTTGTTGGACCTCCAAATTCTGCCATCCATTAAACGAATTAAGTTGAAGAAAGATATCAAGATATACATAACAAGATATACATAACATCTCATAAATAAGGACATCTTCACAATGTAGGATATCTCAGAAACCAAGAAGCCAAGGAACAATGCATGGCCACAGTCTATAATAACATACCATATAATATAATAAGTACCATGTTCTGCAAATGTCCTGCAAAAGTTAGTAGATGAGGTGAGTACGGAAAACAGGCGGTAGGTTAACAGCATGAGGAACGAATCATGTATAGAAGTCCTTGGAAAAAGGATCTCGAAACCCTTACAAAACCTGTTAGAAATTTGAAAAAAAAATTACAGATTTAAGAAAGAGTAAAACCAAATCTACTAAATTCAGGGCATTACAAAAATACATTAATGCTACAAATGGTCTTAGAATGCGAATAAGTGAAGATAAAAGACAAAACTTAAGTGACCAAGCAAAAAAGAGGCAGAAGTAACAGCAGCGAATGGAAACCTCAGAGACCTTGACAACACCACAAGGAAAGTACTGGTCTTATTCTTTCAGTATGCAGTGCCTTGAGAACTTTCTCAACTGCATCCTATGTTGTACCGGTAAGCTTGTTTATGGTGTCCATTATTTGTCTTTGCCTTGTTCGATGTGTCTCTCCCAGTATCTTCCATGTTAGGCCACGATCAGAGCTGACACCCTGTGTTGTACCGGTAAGCTTGGTTTTGGTTGCCATTCTTTGTTTTTCTCTAGTTCGATGTGTCTCTCCCAGTATCTTCCATGTTAGGCCACGATCAGAGCTGACACCCTGTGTTGTACCGGTAAGCTTGGTTTTGGTTGCCATTCTTTGTTTTTCTCTAGTTCGATGTGTCTCTCCCAGTATCTTCCATGTTAGGCCACGATCAGAGCTGACACCCTGTGTTGTACCGGTAAGCTTGGTTTTGGTTGCCATTCTTTGTTTTTCTCTAGTTCGATGTGTCTCTCCCAGTATCTTCCATGTTAGGCCACGATCAGAGCTGACACCCTGTGTTGTACCGGTAAGCTTGGTTTGGTTGCCATTCTTTGTTTTTCTCTAGTTCGATGTGTCTCTCCCAGTATCTTCCATGTTAGGCCACGATCAGAGCTGACACCCTGTGTTGTACCGGTAAGCTTGGTTTTGGTGGCCATTCTTTGTCTTTCTCTAGCTCGATGTGTCTCACCCTGTGTCTTCCATATTAGGCCATGATCAGAGCTGACATCTCGGTAGTCTAGAATTGGATCCTGAGGAAGTTTGCTCCATTGACATTGAACGCTGCTTCGAGTGCTGTGTTTTGTCCTCAATGAGCGGCACTAGCCACGTGCTGACCATTTCTCTAGCATTGATAAGGCTGGCTGCATCCCATACCTCGTGTGCTGTTATATTCATCGGAAGTCAGTATGGCTAGACAGTCTGCAAAGGAGGAGATGTGTAGCCTGCCTGGATACTTTTCTGTCATGGCCATTTATACGTCTACGTTATGAATGTATGGAAGCAGTGGTAGCTTAGCGGCTAGACAAACGCCTGCCGGTCCTGTGGTTATTGGTCCGAAGTTCGCTTTGGGGCGGATGTTTTAAATTGACCTGGCCTCGCAAGTGGACCCAGTCTAAAACTGGTAACAGGAATGTCCAAGATGACCGCATTATACTGACCATATCACCCATCGAGTGGCAATTGGTCTCTACAAATGTGAGTCTGGCACCATATACACAAGGCGTGTAAAGTCCTGTACTTACTCCGGAACATCACTGGTTATTGCACGCCTCTTCGTGAAAGACCCTGCTCCAACACTCTTTGTTTGCTGTTTGACCCTTGTACTCTTGTCCTGGCAGTTCTGCTCTCATGATAATGGCTAATCCAGATGTGCACTTTTCCAAACAGCCAGCATTGTTTGCCATCTTACTTTTAGTGACTAACCCCATACCGTCTAAAATTTCCTGGTGTAAGTCTACCCAGACGGATAGAGGGCGCCTTGTAGTCGTAAACTACTACAGAGATAACATAGTGCCGAAACCTACACGAGTTACCTCCCCCTTCCCTCGTCCTGGACAACGAGATCCGTGTCTAATCTACTTAACATCGATACGAGGTCACTGCGTTCACACTCCGAGTTTATTTTCTGTTTGGGATCCAAATTGAGACTGTTAATAGGGAAAGCTAATCCACACGCAAAATTCAGTCCAGCACTCCTAGAAATAGTGTGCAAGGACTACGCTTGAGTTCAAAGCGAGCGAGCGCAAACTACAGAAACAAATTACTGTCGTCTTTGGCCTCTCACATCCGACAAGAGACTGCTGCTAAATGACTTGTTGGCTAGGAATAGTGGTTAGTTGTTGCATGTTCTTCTTTCAGGTCGTCGCAAGCAACCCCACTATTTATTAGCTGTTTGTGACTATCTACGCAATTTTACGTTCAGTAGTTTGCCATGGCTTTCCAAACGACTGATGCTCAAACCATTGTAAAAACTAAACGAGGCTGCCTGCTTCCAAATTGCCTGTGTTCAAACCCGAGACCAACGGGAAGTGTGAAATCATAGACTGTCTAACCTCAACTGGATTCAAATTATATGCTTTTCAAGTTTGAGAGGGTAGCCATATCGCTACGCCACATAAGATAAATTGTTCTCGAATGTCTTTACCCCATATATTAAAGACGAACTAGTCTTTTCGTCCTCCATAACGTAGAGAGGGAAGGACACTCTCATGCACAAACACATTTCATTTATTTAATCAGGCCATTTGTATTCCCACGGAATTGCCCAATGACAGGATTATATCAGTTTGTCTCCCAACATTAAACTGTGCTTAATTTAGAAAGCTGGTGCCGATACGATCGCATTCAGTGACCTGTAAGATAATCTCCCACACATCAGTACCAGGATGTATATAAAATACAGGGCTAGACACGAGAGAGTGTGAAAGTGCGTGAGTGCCCCTGAGTGGTTGGTGTTGCTACAGAATGGTTTCGATGCTTCATTGACATACATTCCGCACATGTTGTGAGAGATGTGAATGTGAAGTAGCGAACATGCGAATAGATCTCTAATTGATGTAGTTAGAACGAATTTCGTCACCATTTATAATTCAGCAACTAATTAATGATGGTTAACAAATTTTGTTGTCGCAAGAGGAGCAGATAAAAAGAAGAAGAAGAAGAAGAAGAAGAAGAAGAAGAAGAAGAAGAAGAAGAGAAGAAGAAGAAGAAGAAGAAGATAGAGCAGCAGCAGAAGGAAGAAGAGGAGGAGGAGGAGCAGCAGCAGCCGCAACAGGAGGAGGAAGAGGAGGAGAAGGAGAAGAAGAAGAAGAAGGAGAAGAAGAAGAAGAAGAAGAAGAAGAAGAAGAAGAAGAAGAAGAAGAAGAAGAAGAAGAAGAAGAAGAAGAAGAAGAAGAAAAAGATGCAGAAGAAGAAATAGAAGAAGGAGGAGGAGGGGGGGGGGGGGAGAAGAAGAGGAGAAAGAGGACGTGGTGGTGGTAGTAGTGGTAGTAGTAGTAGACCTTTAGATTCAGTATCCGGTAAGATCATCCCTCACACATCAGTACCGGGGAGTGTATACAGTGCCGGGCTACACACAAGGGAGTGAGGATGTGCGTGTGTGCTCTTGAGTGGTTGGTATTGCTAGTAGAATTGTTTGAAAGTTATGTTTTTGTCACACAATCCACAGGGGTTGTCAGAGATCTGAATGTGAAATAGGGAATATGAGAAGATCTGTTATCTGATATACTGTCTGTTAACTGACATCTACTGCCTATAGTACCTTGCGGTGTAGGAGTGGGGAGGGGGGGGGGGGGAAGTTCTTGAATCTGAGGAATTAAGGCCACCTGGCTAGTGCAGTCGTCGCGAACTGTGCAAGGTAGTGTTTTATTTTTGGCCCCAACAGTAAAAAATTCACACCATACCCAGGATTCGAACCCGGATCTCTTGAAATAGAATCCAACATTCTTAGCCCCTCTGCCAGCCGCTCCTCTTATCTGATAACAGCGAATTTCGTAACGATTTATAATTCGGCAACCAAATAACGGTGTAGGACAATAACGTTCTCTCTTCTGCGTACGCCGGACACTCCCGCTATTTGAAAATAACTGCTGCCTTTATTAGAAACATTCACCTAGAGATTTGACGGTAAACATGAAGAAAACAAACACTTTGTTTTTCAGTTCGCTCGCTCGCTTTGAACCCGTGCGTAGTCTATTTTTATTTATTATTTTTTTTTTTTTTTGGTTCGCATATCCTTTACAGGACATCGCTATCAACATTAGCATCTTTCAGCTGATTGATGATTTCTTGGCACGATTACACTCAGTAGTTTGCCATTGCTTTCTGAGCGACCGAATCACATACCTCGTAAGTTACCAACGCGGAGAGAACCGCTACAAATTCTCGCGCACGTCACGTTACTCTTGAGAGTATACGGGATTTCGGAGAAAGTCGCTAACACCTTGACCAGGGAGACCGGCGCGTAGTCCATACCGGGCTGATGTTTTAGGTCCAACAACATTGACCTCTATTATCCGTGTTCTCCGTCATAGACGAACTAACTCCGACTTCTGAGGTACTTGCAATTTGCATACTCATGTCAAGGACGAGAAGTCAACGATAATTCCAACTGACCAGTATAGGGAGAGAATCCGCCTACCTCGCCATTAGCGCACCGGAAGTTTAAGAGTTGTCATACATTAGACCACGCGACTCCAAAACGCATACATTGCCGGTCCAAGATTTGTATTTACCTGTTATGTTGCATGACCTTTACAAAAGGTGAATACAAAACTTGGACCGGCAATATTTGCAAACACTGTACAGTCATTAAAAATACACCCTGTATATTGATCTATACAGCAGTGTTAATAAAGCAGCCTTTCACTCGCTTAACGGGGATCAGACATATAGTCCTAGACCCATATTTTATAGACCAATCGACACTCGGTGTACGATGTAGTAGGTTCACACAGGCCGCTTTCACTTCCATTGTAATTTTCTAGTACAAATTTAAGGCTGGGTCAGCTTGGGAGCCAAGATCGATTTATAAAGTTTAGTTCAGATTAGTCGACGTATAAACATCACGGCACACGAGTGTAACCCAGAGTGCTCCGTTCTACTCCTAACTCAAGTCTGAGTCCGGAGAATCTCAGCTCAGTGCACTAACTCAGTAGCACCGGCGAGGATCTGGAACCCGTTACCACAGGGTAGACAGGCGAGCATCTGGGCACTAAATCAAGGTGGGCGCCCATTTATCTATTTAGAGATCTATTATTGTCATTGACTGAATCCTCATCTTCTGTATCTTCCCCATGTTATTTCAGAAAACTTTGTGGGACAATACCTCATCTATCCTCTTCCCACCTCTTTTACCCGTAATCTCCACTACAGAATCAACAATAAAAAAGTAAAAATCGCGGTGTAGGGTGCACGCAGACGAAACAAACTATAGTTAAAAGGTTGTCCACAAAAAAAAAAAGTATTTGTAAAATAAAGATAAATATCATACGCAACAATTGCACACTTGTTTGTATCAAATCTAGCTCACAAAACATCTCTGTTTTCCTGGAGTAGGAAAACGTGTCCTGTAGAATATAGGTCAAGTCGCTCCTTATATGCCAGGTCGGAATGATGCCCTATTTTGATTTCTATTTATTGCTTGGAAGAATTGCACACACTTTCCCTCCAAGATGGCTTGCTCTGATTGCTGCAAGAAAACATAAATAGCGATAAAGTCTTTGGCTAGTCAAGTAATACTTACACAAATAGGAATAACAGGAGCGGTTTTAGTAACAGAAACCCTGCCCGCGGTTAGCTCCCCCCGCCTCTCTCTCTCTCTCTCTCTCTCTCTCTCTCTCTCTCTCTCTCTCTCTCTCTCTCTCTCTCTATTTCTCTCTCTTCCTCTCAGTACTCTTTTTATTTCTCTTGCCTTTTACTGTATCTCTATCTCTGTGTCTCTGTCTGTCTGTCTGTCTGTCTGTCTGTCTGTCTGTCTGTCTGTCTGTCTGTCTGTCTGTCTGTCTCTCTCTCTCTCTCTCTCTCTCTCTCTCTCTCTCTCTCTCTCTCTAGCTAGCTTCTGCATAAATAAGCGAATACACACGAAAAAAATACATCAATATGTTTAAGAAACATAAATACCATCACAAAGATGCACAGACAGGCGAAGAAACAGGATGGATATTTTGACACACAGATACAGACATAGATAAAACATGGTATTTGTAAAGTCTCACTACGCTTTATATGTAGAGCAATTGTAAAACATGAAGTACATGACGTCATCAAAAATGTGCTCCACAGTCCATCGTGAAGCAATATGCATCATATGGCTGTCGTCTACTGGAGTAATCCTTTGCACTCCAAACAGAATGGTGCTATCAACGAAAAACAAAAAAAGAATTGTTTTGGTTGAACAAGTATTTCGAAATGGCAATCGATACACACGAATGGTTGTTCAAAGATTTATAGCATGATTTCCTGAATAAACAACGTCCGCATCGTACCATGGTTATACATTTATTGAATAAGTTATAAAACATACTTCATAGGTAATGTCCAGCTTCCCCAAAACAACGTTAGACCATAACAGTGACTATTGTAACCAATTTAATGATCTTTTTAGCACATAGTTTGATGGCGTCATGTACTTACATTTTCATGGCAGCTGGCTATGTCCCAGTGTTGACCGGTTTTTACCTTATGCAGAAATGCGTGGCTGCTGGGCTTCTGGTTGACTGCCACTGCCATCGACGATGAACTGTATTTTCGTGGACTGTGTGGGTGAACATCTAGGAAACATCCAGATGGGAAAATGACTGCGGATTCCATCAGAGATAACTGGATGTTTCGTGGGGGACTATTGTGTTGACATTCTGGCGGCGGCAGTATGCACAGTGTATCTGTGCGGGCTGTTGTTTGTCGAGACTCCTGTCTTTTCCACTTTTCACATTGGGCAGTTGTCACTTGTTTAAATTCCAGAGAGAAGGTTGGACTCAACAAGCACATCTATAAAACTGATTATCTGTTGGGGTTATTGCCTGACTTTGGTCTACACTCCTCTCTTCTGTCTTCCCTTCCATATATCCACTTCTGTCACTCTCTCTATTATTCTCTCAACACATACTCCGACAACATTTCCTTTCAACATATAATAAAAGATTTATTAATAAAGAAAACTATGTCCGGTGTGTGTATGGATATTGTCTGTGTAGTTGCTATTGTATTCTATGGTTGTGGACAGAATGAACTCAGAATGTCTATCAGCTGTATCTTCTCGCCAGTCATTCTTCACGATTACAGGACATCACATCAAACAGGACAGAGCTCACCCGGGATGATCCGTAGGCTTGAATCTGATGGTAAATCCGTTAGTGAAATGAAAACAAACTGTTCACCACTGAGTCACCGTATTGCTATAAAAGTCCCGTAAGTTTATGACTGTGCCCAAATCGGTTTCATGATATTAAGTATCCATCATCAAAAAGAAAACACCACATTGTCAATGTTCTTCCTATTGTCTATTATGATTATCACTATTGTCTTTGTCTATTCCTTCTACCCTATGTATGCAAGTCGTATGTAGGTTGAAGTCTCTGCTTGCCCCACCTTAACATCTTTTTCTGTTTAGGAGCCCTCGTGGTATATGCGTGTTAGCATACAGTCTTCTGTATTTTACTTGATGTTAGTATTTGTTCATCTGAACGAACTGTTTAGGTTCTTTCTGGATCTAAGTATGTACTTTATTGGTTCACGTAGAGTAGGTTTTTCTTTCTTCTCTAATGTCCCTAGAAACTGGGAACCTGTGGATGAATATAACAAGTCGAGTGGTAAGCGTCCGCCCCTTACTCCTAACTTATGCAAGTGTCCTTCTCCAGCCATAATGACAAGGCTTTCGAAGTCACCATCCGCATAAGACATAAGAATTCACCTCAGTCTAAAACACCCACTAATAATATGTAATGATAAAGGTAATACACGCTCATCTACTATTCCTATTCTAAACTATATTTTAATATACCTTATACACATCTATGTTCCTTTATAGAATTAATGTAGATCCACGAATCGAAATTAATCCGCAGCCAAGCACTTTATCCCATTATAAGGGAGGATATTTCTTTTCATTACAGGACACATAATTCTATCTTCTCGTCCAGTTGGGAATACACACACTGAACTGACAAAGAAAGTGGCTACTCTTTATAGGTCAGTCTATGTCGCATAATCCTTGACATTGCTGGACAAAGCAAATTCAGACTTCATTATCCCTTGTCAGTGGAAAATTTCTGATCTCGAACTTTTCCGTTGTTTAATACAACCAAACCGCATTCTGCTGTCCAGTCTTAGTCGCAAACCTACCTCCAGAACGCAATAGGCTGGTCCATGATACTGTCTGTCTTTGTAGCAAACTAATTTTTCCACTAGCCAGGTCACCTGTGTTGTAGTCGACTCTCCCGCCTTGACCTACATACACATGCGCTGGTCAATCCGTTGTTTATATCCTTCTGTTTCATTAACCCTTCTGCTCCCTGGGTATTCGCTGCATACAGTCGTCGATCTGGGAATCACTAACATGCAGCATTTCATGACATAGGCCCCCTCTTAAGAGATTAGACCGCGTCGAATCTTTCTCACTGTAGGTTTGATTCCCATGATCCACAATCCTAATCTTCTTCCTCCGGAGCTGGATGTCTGGATAAAAATTCTGCTCCTACATTCTCCTTTCCAAAGTATTCCACTGTGAAGTCCCGTTGCAGCAACAACGTCCATCACATCCATCCGTGCGTTGAGCTTCTGCGAAGTAGCTATTAACACCACGTGTTGATGATATGATTGGATCCTCACATGCTCACTTCATTATCCAGTAGGCGCTCTAATTGACACCCTACTATACTACTAACGACTGAAACTAGTGTTGGCTCCTCGCTCCTGTACGTTCAGTCGACCTACTTTCGACTTGCGTCAGCGATGGCTCACAATACAGACGGATTGTCCCATCTTGATTGTAACACTGCTTCCATGTCCTCTTGGTTTCCCCCGGCGTTTCCTCTGGGGATGTTCCGCCTCGTCCTCGTCGGACCGAGTCGTCTTTCCCAAACCTCCTGGGCTTTTGCTTCCAGGACCATCTTGGGCGATAGTTGTATCTGGTCAGCCAATCTTTGGTTGGAGTCCTGGGTAATTCTCGCTTTTCCCGACGTTACCCACCCCTTCTGAACTTGGTTACCGGTGAAACTTTCACTCTTGTCCTTTCCCTGACTTGTGATTTCCCTCCTCCTGTCGTTGGGTAAATCTGACCTATCACGTACTGTCCCATAGGCCCTCCTATGTTGTACTGGCGATCTCTGGTCTTCGTCTGGACTGGTAACCTTTGTCCTAATGGCTGCCATCACCATAAAGTGCGAAGCTTTGCTCCCGGATCTCTCCTCATATTTCCTAATGAGATGTCTAGGGAGATTTTTCTTCTCTTCCCCGATCCGTATTTTGTAGATGTTCTTGGACACCACCTTTTCCACAGGATAAGGTCCTTTCCATCCTACTTGGAGTATATTGGTCTCTGCTGGACTCCACACTTCCACTTTGTCTTCCACTTTAAGAGCTAGTTTCCTCTTAATTCGCTTGTTGGGTGGTGCTCTCTGGCACTCCGAACAAGACTTCACCCACCGGCGTACATCTCCGGTCATTCCTGGCCAGCAATAATGGCCGGATATTTGCTGCAAGGTCTCTCTGACACCCATATGTCGATTCTCGCCTATGATGTGTCCACTCTGAAGAATGTGAGGACGGTGGGTCTCTGGAACCACCCACTGCTCATGCAGGTTATCTCCCCTCCCAGCTCTCCGATAGAGTAGTTGATTCTTCAGAAAGTACTGTCCCCGTTCTGGTGGCTCAGCACTTCTTTGCAGCTTCCTGTAGCAAGGATGCAACGTAGTATCCTTCCTCTGGGCAGTATGCAATTCTCCTATCCCTGAGTTGTCGCATAGTGTCTCTGCCTCTTTTTCCTTCCCTTGAGATCCACTGACTACTGTTCCCTTGTGGGCTTGCTGTTTGGGCATCCCCAAAAAGACATATTTCGTGCCAATGATCATTGGAAATAAGGAGTCAGATAATACAGCAGCTGGAATAATGCCCGTGACGTACCTGGATTTAATCTCCACCTTGGCGATTGGCAGCGTCATGGAAACAGCACTCCTCATTGCCGGCTGTATCTCTATGGTCTCCCCTGTAAATTGGTCTGGGCTTACCAAGCTGGCGTCCACCACCGCTTCCCCATCCAAACCGGTATCGTAGAGACAAACAACCTGCTGGCCATTGACTTCAATAAGTTCAACCACAGGTGGTCTCTCTTGGTCCTGAGTGTCTTTCATCTCCTTGACCGTTTCCTTGCCTTCCTCTTTTGATTCCTCGAGGTTGGTTATGCAATTGGCGTGTTTGGCCTTGCATCTGCAGTCCACAGTATTATGTGTTGTCGACTGGCAGTGAGTGCACTCTGTTCCCTTCCTAGGTTTCCCTGTGTCCTTTTTGTTCCTTTCTCCTTCGCCGACCTCAGCCTTGTCTGTGATCACCGATGTAGGAATCACTTTGCATGCTGCGAAGTAAGAACTTTTAGGTTTCGATCTGCAGTCCTTCGTGTTGTGGGAGGCCGCCCTACAAAATGAACACCATTTTTCAGACCACTGTCGTTTCGCTTGAGAATTCGAGGTGCTCTGGTTTCCTACCTTCACCTTCTCTGAACTCTCCTCTGTGTGCTTTATATAAGGTTCCCCTTTTTCTCCTTCCCAGTTTTTATGTTTCTTTTTCTCTGGTTTCTCCTGACCTTTGGTTTGTGTACTTAGTTCCTCAGTTTCACCATGTACTTCCACGAATCGTTCCGCCAGCTTATTCACAACATCAATCCGTTCCGCCCCTTGTTCTCCCAAGAAGGTTCTGAGAGGTTTCGACATTTGCTTTCGCATTTGGTCTACCACCATCATCTCTTCGAGACTCTCATAATCCCTCTGGAATTCTGCCAAGTCCATCCATTTCTGGAGATAGGATTTCAGCCTCAGACTGTAGGCGGCGAATAGTTCTCCCGGCTCTCGTCTAGACGATCTAAACTTCTTCCGATACGTTTGTGCTGTGACTTCATAATGTTTCATCAAAGCTGCTTTCAATTCCTCATACTGATTTTCCTGTCCTGGTGGTAGGCGTGTGTAGACCTCGTAGCCCGAACCACGTAAAGACTGGGATACTTTAAGAGCCCATCTGGTTCTATCTAGTCCCATAGCGACTGCCATAGCCTCGAACCGATCCAAAAACTGGAATATCTTCTCTTTACTTTCATCAGTAGACCGCTAAAGGGAAACTTCATGGCATGGTAACCCTGTCCACTCATGTAGGTTGCTCCAGGTGAAGATGAACTTCCTTCTGCTGCATCTATTTCACCCTTAGTTTGTGTCTTGAGTTCTAACTCTTTCAAGCGGTATTCATGTTCCATTTCCAGTTTCTTGGTCTCCTGGTCCATTTTCTTGGCCTCTTGTTCCATTTCTAGTCGCTTGGTCTCCTGTTCCAGTTTCTTGGCCTCTTGTTCCATTTCTAGTCGCTTGGTCTCCTGTTCTAGTTTCTTGGCCTCTTGTTCCATTTCCAGTTTCGTTGGTCTCCACCTCTATTCTTCTCACTTCCAACTCGGCTTTCCGGTCTTCTCTTTCCCCTTTACGAATCTCTCTCTCTCTTTCTTGTATGTAATCAGTTAGCTCGGTACCAGCTAACCCAATTTCCTCCCCGTTGGCTCTCAGTTCTGCTGTAGTTACTTTAGGAGTTGCCATAGTTACAGCAGATAAGTCAGCAAGTTGAGTAAAGATCCCTCAAGGCAGAAAAGAAGTACTCACTATACAATTATATTCCACCTAGAACCTATACCATTTATCTATGTCTATCTAATATTATAAATCTACACCACCACACAGTACATCACAACCACTCTCTCATCCACAAGAGGAGATATAGGATAAAGACTTATGTAGACGTGTGACCGTGTGACTAGGTATGTAATGTCTTACCACCTATCCACATTCACTCTGTCTGGAACTTTCTCACTGTAAAGTCACCAGCCTTAATTGAAATGTTTCTACCATATAATGTAATGGCACCATATATCCAATGGACGTCCTTCCATTAAAAGTCATCAATATATACTTATATTCCTTCCAATCAGTATGTCCCAACATGTAGGTACTCCGCTATGCCTGTGCCAATATGCCGGTACCTCTCTCTGCATATGCCTTGTTATGCCTTAGGTCATATGAGTATTATGTATGTACGTATCCCGCTCGCTCCACCAATTATGTCACTTGTTTAAATTCCAGAGAGAAGGTTGGACTCAACAAGCACATCTATAAAACTGATTATCTGTTGGGGTTATTGCCTGACTTTGGTCTACACTCCTCTCTTCTGTCTTCCCTTCCATATATCCACTTCTGTCACTCTCTCTATTATTCTCTCAACACATACTCCGACAACATTTCCTTTCAACATATAATAAAAGATTTATTAATAAAGAAAACTATGTCCGGTGTGTGTATGGATATTGTCTGTGTAGTTGCTATTGTATTCTATGGTTGTGGACAGAATGAACTCAGAATGTCTATCAGCTGTATCTTCTCGCCAGTCATTCTTCACGATTACAGGACATCACATCAAACAGGACAGAGCTCACCCGGGATGATCCGTAGGCTTGAATCTGATGGTAAATCCGTTAGTGAAATGAAAACAAACTGTTCACCACTGATTCACCGTATTGCTATAAAAGTCCCGTAAGTTTATGACTGTGCCCAAATCGGTTTCATGATATTAAGTATCCATCATCAAAAAGAAAACACCACATTGTCAATGTTCTTCCTATTGTCTATTATGATTATCACTATTGTCTTTGTCTATTCCTTCTACCCTATGTATGCAAGTCGTATGTAGGTTGAAGTCTCTGCTTGCCCCACCTTAACATCTTTTTCTGTTTAGGAGCCCCTCGTGGTATATGCGTGTTAGCATACAGTCTTCTGTATTTTACTTGATGTTAGTATTTGTTCATCTGAACGAACTGTTTAGGTTCTTTCTGGATCTAAGTATGTACTTTATTGGTTCACGTAGAGTAGGTTTTTCTTTCTTCTCTAATGTCCCTAGAAACTGGGAACCTGTGGATGAATATAACAAGTCGAGTGGTAAGCGTCCGCCCCTTACTCCTAACTTATGCAAGTGTCCTTCTCCAGCCATAAATGACAAGGCTTTCGAAGTCACCATCCGCATAAGACATAAGAATTCACCTCAGTCTAAAACACCCACTAATAATATGTAATGATAAAGGTAATACACGCTCATCTACATTCCTATTCTAAAACTATATTTTAATATACCTTATACACATCTATGTTCCTTTATAGAATTAATGTAGATCCACGAATCGAAATTAATCCGCAGCCAAGCACTTTATCCCATTATAAGGGAGGATATTTCTTTTCATTACAGGACACATAATTCTATCTTCTCGTCCAGTTGGGAATACACACACTGAACTGACAAAGAAAGTGGCTACTCTTTATAGGTCAGTCTATGTCGCATAATCCTTGACATTGCTGGACAAAGCAAATTCAGACTTCATTATCCCTTGTCAGTGGAAAATTTCTGATCTCGAACTTTTCCGTTGTTTAATACAACCAAACCGCATTCTGCTGTCCAGTCTTAGTCGCAAACCTACCTCCAGAACGCAATAGGCTGGTCCATGATACTGTCTGTCTTTGTAGCAAACTAATTTTTCCACTCGCCAGGTCACCTGTGTTGTAGTCGACTCTCCCGCCTTGACCTACATACACATGCGCTGGTCAATCCGTTGTTTATATCCTTCTGTTTCATTAACCCTTCTGCTCCCTGGGTATTCGCTGCATACAGTCGTCGATCTGGGAATCACTAACATGCAGCATTTCATGACAGCAGTGGGGAGCGTTTTATGTGATATTTACTGGCACAGGAACGGAGCATAATGGGGACGACCCGTTGCTGTGAAGTTGGAACCACGACTAACTAACTAACTAACTAACTTACATTTTCATAATTGTTCTACATATAAAGTGCAGAGAGACTTTACAAACACCCTGTAGTTATATTTTATATCATTGACATACACAGTCAGGCAGACAGATAGGCGAGCAGACAAACAGACAGGACAGACAGACAGATAGGTAGACAGGTAGTTGTGTGGGTGGATGGTTGGATAGATGGATGGATAGATTGATACATAAATGGATTGACTGATCGTTAAATAGCATTATCTCTATGTAAAAAAAATGTTGCAGGTCCTTTACAGAACGATGTCATTAATCGCACGTTGATTTTGTAGGTAATTGTACTTTCAGTAGTCTGCTATTGCTTTCTGAATGATAATATTACCTAATATTGTTTTGTTAATTAAATTAAGCAAGCAAGCATGCTACAACCTCGACCACAGTGTCGCTTCCACTCCGCGGGCTGCAACATGACTCCCGGCGGGCGCATGCGGCCCGCGGGCCTCGTGTTGGCCACCCCTGGCCTAGGCCATTTACAGGTCACGTGGTGATGACGATACATCCTTGATAGTTTATGGTTAAGGGCATTCTGGGTTTCCATTTTCAACATAGATGCTCCTTCATTATTATTCCGAAGATCATACTGTTCTTCTCTTGTGTCATCATAACGGTCTTACACATAATCTGACCTCTTGTGTTATCATAACGGTCTTACACATAATCTGACCACGCATGTAAAATCTGATCTTCTATATGATTTTGCCATCTTTGGTTTTCAGGCAACCCGTTAATGTGTGAGTTCTTTTATTAGTGATGCCATTAATTTACCCAAATCAACACCTGTGAGATGGGATGCTTGAGGAGAGCTGCCAACTTAACTATCAGAGACCGAATAGGAAATATATCATCAGATAGACAGTGAGAACACCACCTTGTGTCACGTATATTGAAAGACAGAAGATCAAATAGTTTGGCCATCTCTTTAGAAAGAACACCTGCAGAAACGGCAGAGGCAGACCGAGAGAAATGATGCCGGATGGTCAGAGAAGATTTCATTTAAGAATACAATCCTGAACACTAAAAACTGAGATCTGTGGAGAGACACGAACGCCTACGCCATTTACAGGTCACATGATGATGCCGATATATCCTTGATAGACGTTAAAAGTACAACTTCAGGAGCAGGCACACAAAGGCAGTTGTTTGGGCTTCACTCACTCCAGACGTCTGAATCACATTATTTTCTGTCACTTTACAATGCAGGTAGCGATTAACTAGCGCGAATGGAAAATATAAAAACAGGAAGGAGTTATCAGAAATCAGCTTACTATCACTGCTGAGTTCTAACGTCTTATTTTCACTCCCTATTGTTGAACCAGTTTTATACCAGTCACATGCATTCTCAAGCTTATGTCAACGTATAATCTGCCCCGGTTGAGTGACGTATGCTAACTCTAGCTGCTTACGTTACGAGTACAAAAAAAAATAAAAACCAAAATAGCATTGCAATAATGGTCCATTCTTGTGCATGTCTTTCCACTTGACATATGGTAATCACGTGATATGCCCTCGGAAAAGTTTTCTGTCGGAGCCGTCTCGGAGCAGATCCTATTCCTCTAATCTTTGTCTCTCGGGCTAGATATCTTTGATTTGTGAGAATGGCAACTGAGACAGCTGTTTGCAGCGTGTTTGACATTTTGCCACAACGGCTAGGAGCACCGGGGAACAATCATTGTTGTTTTTTAACGGTGGCTGCAAGATTCTATATAGTGTCTGAAACATAACTCGGTCAGAGTAACCACGTAAGCTCGTTCACGAGTAGACACCAAGCAACTAGCCGTGCTACTAACTACTTCAGACACTCATCGCCTCCCAGTAGAGTATAGGTCCTCCACCAACCCCAGCCTCGTTCTTTGCAGACTTGTTCATTGGTTAGACTTTGTAGCCTCGTTTTCTACGGGATAATATAGTCAGTCTCACGCCAATAGTTCTTAGTCTTTTCTTACGACATGCATGGTATGCTGCCGTATTACAGTTACTTGCTTTCCTTATGCGTTCCAGGAACACACGGACGAAATAACTTTATGCCTCTTTGTTGGTCTATACATGATATCATCATCATCATCATCATCATCATCATCATCATCATCATCATCATCATCATCATCATCATCATCATCATCATCATCATCATCATCCTCATCATCATGATCATCATGATCATCATGATCATGATCATCATCATCATCATCATCATCATCATCATCGTCATCATCATCATCATCATCATCATCATCATCATCATCATCATCGCCACCATCATTAACATTAATGTATGTGCTGTCAACACAGGCTATCATTTACCGCTATTCTTTATTCCTTGTAAGTTCAACCGCTAATTGTCTTCAATGCCATTCTATTAAAACATCATGCACTGTTTTCTCATTATACCCAATTTAAACCTCGGTTTGTCTGTTGAACCTCTTCCCTCCATAATCTCTCCAGTATGGTTCTCAGCATGGTCATTTACAGGCTAATCGGTAACAATACAGTCTTAAGTTGTAAAATATTAGGGACTTCACATTTTCTGTTTGTACTGGAAAGATCCGCATCTAGACCTTAAACATTTGCTGAGAGAGACAGGACATCTGTATGTTAATTCGGAGTGCTATGATGTAGATTTTTGAAAGCAAGAACCAGGAACAAACTCAATGTCTTATGCTGTGAGATGATAATTCCTTCTCCTACACTGGGAAACGGACTTAGCCGACACACCACAAATCTCCTACGTCATCGATTGGACGGCACATTTCGGAAACCGGTCACGTGATTGATAGGGATAATGCATGTCACGTGTTGTTTAACACACAAAATGGCAGCACGTTAAAGATGGCAGAACGATCGCTATTAATTTACAGAAACCAATTGTGGGCAACCAGAAAGACATGATAGTCAGTTTAAAATTACCGTGTGTATAGGTGTGGTGTATATTTCAGCTCGAAGTATTTATTTAATTACTTCTAGTTTATGTTGTGCGATTTCTGCAGTATGTACCTTACGAAATGCAGAGAAATATACCAGCCAATAAATGGTGCAGTCTTCTGTTTGTGTCTTCGTTATTCAAATCCCTTCTCCCATTATATGCATCATCAAACGCCCTGCTGAATGGTGTGAACGATCATGTTACCCCATGTCTTGTGATCTTCCATATCTTTCCGTGCTTTGACACAAAACTGTCAAGATTTTTCTCTCACTGTCTTCTCCCATCTCTTTTTTCGCAAATCTTTCCAGTTGTTTTAGTTTTAGACTTCTCATCCTGTGGTAACAAATTATGACTCCCTCTTTTTGATTTGTGTGATTTAGCCTATTTCAAAACATTTAGATTACTCATTTTGGCAGTCCAAGAGAATTCAGCAATTCTCTTGAAACACTACATCTCTGACGCTTTTTCCCATCGCCAGTTTATTTTTCCAGCTAAGAGTAAAGTTGGGTACCTAATTTACAACTCGGTGTGTCCGAGCGGTTACCTGGGGTCCATCAAAAACAGTGGTCAAAGAAGTTTCAGCTCTAGCACTCGAAGAACTTCTACATTGATGTTTTCTGTGGCAGTTTGGTTTCGTGTTAGAGCGCTGCGGAAGTTTGGTTTCGTAGTAGAGCGCTGCTATCCCCATTCATCTCAAGTCTTGGCTATTTTATAAAAGGGTTTCATGTCCTTTGTAAGACGTTGCATCATCCCCAGGTCCCGATGACTGTGATTTACTAGACAATTTTACGTTCTAAATTTGCCATTGCCGGCGTCTGTGGCGAAAAGGCAGCGAACACGACTCCCATCCCGCATACCTTTGTTAGAAATTAACTGCAGACGATTTGGAAGCAGACTGCCTTGTATCGATTTTTAACAATAGTATGAGCATCGGTCGTTCAGAAAGCAATGGCAAACTGCTGAAGTAAACTTGCCTAGTAAATCACAAACAGAAAAAAATGCTGGCGTTGTCCTATAAAGGACAAGCTGTCATTAAAAAACAAAAAAACAAACAAACAAAATCTGTCATCTACTGGCTATAGTACCTTGCAGTGTAGGGCAGGGAGATCTTGAGCTTGAGGAATTAAGACCACCTGGCTAGTGCACTCGCCGCGAACTGTGCAGGTTAGAGTTTTAATTCCCCCCGCCCTCCCCTCCCTCTACAGAATAAAATTCATACCTTACCAAGGATTCGATCCCGGGTCTCCCGAAGGAGAACTCGGCGTTCTTAGCCACTCGGCCAGCCGCTCCTCATATTTGCAATTGCTTTCTGAACGAGAGGCCAACACGACCGGCGTGTGGAACGAACGCACTACCGCGGTATCATAGAAAGGTAAAGTGCGAGCGCTTTACACTTTTCTACCACGTCGACATCTAAAGTCTGGGATAATGGGATACAGATTTAATCCTGATTGGTTGGAAAGTTGACAATGTCAAATAATTCATGTCAGCGTGAACTAGAATGTGAGCTAGGGGGAAAAACCCAGGGAAAGGGCACGAAACAAAAAAAATAAAAAAAACAACAACAATATACAGGAAAACCTTTTCTCAGTGAAAGGAAGGAACCACTTGCTAATAATAATCGTTGCAACTGTTCGTATTTACCACCACCACCACCACCACCACCACCACCACCACGATATATGTATATATAAATAACACATACACGTACACAAATGGCAAACATGACGTCAACATGTGAAAAACTAAAAGTTCCCCGTAAATGTGTTACCCATTGCGGTGTATTGTTTAGCCCGTGAATCAGTACGCATAAAAAGCATGCGATGCTATTAGATACATCCCACACATCAAAGCCAGCTACCGAAGACCCCATATGCCCATTGATTGTTTCGATTAACGCTTTGTATGTGTCATATGTTTAAATGTAGCATTTCACGTGTTCAGTGCACGAGAACTTGGAAAGTGAATAAAGTAAAAGTAAAGTGCTGAATACTTCACTTAGAATCGACATCAGTGCACTTTCGACATTCCCACACAAGATGCATCTCCCTTTTCAAAAGCCACCGAAAGTTCCCATGCTGAGTATTATTCCAGTAGCAATTAGATTAAAAGTCCACCTGGCTTTTCCCCTGCGTTTTGAGCATCGGCCAGACTTTCTGCTCATTCCCTTCTTAGTCAGTCTTCCCAGATATGGTTACTTTGTGTAGCTGTACTCATCATCTTGTGCCAGAGAGGGTTGACCATATCCCATATATCATAAAGTAGCGCTCCGCCGACAGAAGCAGAAGTGTAAAGGTACAGCAAAGGTAAAGTAGAGGTAAAGTAAAGATAATGTAAGTAAAGGTAAAGTAAAAGTAAAGTAAAGGTAATGTAAAGGTAATAATGTAAAGGTAAAGTGAAGGTAAAGGTAAAGTAAAGATAAGTAAAGATAATGTAAAGTAAAGTAGAATAAAGATAAAGTCAAGGTAAAGTAAAATAAAGATAAAGTGAAGATAAAGCAAAGGTAAGTAAAGTACAGTAAAGATAAAGTAAAGATAAAGTAAAGTAAAGATAAAGTAAATGTAAAGTAAATGGAAAGTAAAGGTAAAGTAAAGTAAATATAAAATAAAGTAAAGTAAAGTAAAGACTAGGTAAAGGTAAAGTAAAGTAATGTAAAGGTAAAGTAAAGTAAAATAAAGTAAAGTAAAGCAAAATAAAGGACCGTCCGGGCCGGCAGGCAAGTCATTGCTCCAACGCAGCTCTGTGTGGATTTGCTAGTCCCAACTATTGTCTCAACTCCTGAAACTACTCTTTTCGTCTCAACTGCTGGAGCCACTCTATATTGATTTATTTGGTTGTTTCGGGATTTGAAATTTAAATATTGAGCACAACCCACTACTGGCAACGCTGATCGCATTCTGGTATGAACCTAAGGCCTATCCACGTCAATATGGAAGCACTATACTCGAGTTTCCCTCTCGTTTGAGCTCGTCAGTAGTGCATATCCCTGACCGGATCCGGGAACAAGCCCCAGATCACTGGGGTGTGAAGCGGGTGTGTAAACCACGCTGCACACGCTGGACACAGCCAAATTATCATAACAGAATACCACAACGTCACCCATCGTAGGCTATGCTCAAGATTGCCCAGTCGCCGCGACTGACGTCCGTCAATTGATGTGGACCCGAACGATCATAACTTCTCTCTGGCAAGGGACACCAGGCCTCCTAATATCCAGTGAGCAATAATCAAATTGATTTATTTGGTTGTTTCGGGATTTGAAATTTAAATATTGAGCACAACCCACTCCGAAACAACCAAATAAATCAATTTGATTATTGCTCACTGGATTTTAGGAGGCCTGGTGTTCCTTGCCAGTGAGAAGTCCTGATCGTTCGGGTCCACACTCTATATTGAGTTTTATGTCAACTATCGGGACCACTCTAAGTTGAATTTGGTAAACTTTCGGCGATGTCTTAGCCACTTCAAACAGCGCACGTTATGTTAAATGGTAAATAGGGTAACGTTGATTTCTTTGGCAATAGAAGATGGCGAGAGCCGGCCGGATCACTTCAACTCATCGCTCCTCCATTTAGGATGTGTGAAGACTTATCACTGCACACCACAACTGCTGTACCTGCAATGAGATTATCTTTGTCTTTTCTTCCAGTTTTTGTTTCAAACGCCAACGCATGATGTCACTCCACCCTCTGGAATATCTCGCGCACTTAACAATGAGCGACAGACAATAGACCTGACCCCTGCAATCTCAGATAAGACTTCTCGGGTGGAACTTAATTTCATTCACGTGTTGACAGACGCTTGGACATCGTATCTGCATTATTTGATCTGCGAACAATGAGATGATGAAATGTACATTTAAAAGCTATTACTGTGTGTATGACCGACTTGCTGTATATTTATGCGATATTTTCATCTAAATTGTGACTAAGCTTTTGTTGTAATATTGTTGGTTTCTAGATGTATGAATGTGTAGGAAGAAACAACACAATTGGTCAGACATGTATCATCATCATCATCAAGTGCCGTGCCGGCTGGCGTAGGCGTTCATGGCTCTCCATAGATCTCGGTCTTTGGTTTTCTGGATCAACTCTGCTGCTGATATTCCTCCATGCCACCGTCTCAATCCATCCAGCATCACTTCTCTTGGTCTACCTCTGCCTCTCTTCCCCTCGATCTTTCCAGTTGTTACGATGTTCTCCAATGCCTCTCTTCTCATCACATGACCGAGGAAAGCTGTTTGTCTCTGTCTTATTGTTGTATATAATGTTCTAGTTTCATTAGCCTGTTTCAGGCAGTCGTCGTTAGTTACTCTGGCAGTCCAAGGAATTCGCAACATTCGTCTCAGGAACCACATCTCTGTTGCTTCTAATTTCTTCTTAATTTGTTCATTTACATTCCAAGATTCACTGCCATACAGCAAAACTGGTTCTACATAGCATTTCAGCACTCTCTTTCTTACATTCAGTGACAGTGACTTATTGCATATGATACTCTTCATTTTCTGAAATGCAGCTTTTGCCTGCCCTATTCTGCTCCTAATCTCTGTTGTACATCTTCCATCTGATGTTATAAATGCCCCTAGGTATCTATAATTATCAACTTGGTTAAGGATTTTCCCCTTCTATTTCTATGTCACATTTTGGTGTCACCATTTTCTTTGATATTACCATTGTTACTGTTTTCTTGATATTCAAGTTGAGTCCTTTCCTTGCACTCTCTGTTACTACAACGTCTAATAATTGTTGTAGGTCTGTTGAATTATCCGCCACCAATACTGTGTCATCTGCATAGCGTATATTATTTATATTATAACCTCCAACTAGTATTCCTGGCATCTCTTTGATCTCTCTCATTATTACTTCGCTATACAGGGAGAAAAGATCTGGTGACAAGACACACCCTTGTCGTACTCCTAGCTTTATCTGTTCGTAACTACCCTCTTTATTTCCCATTTTAATTGCTGCTACTTGGTTCCAGTAAATATTCTTTATTATTCTTAAATCTTTTCCATCAGTGTTGATATCTTCCAACATTTTAATCAGTTCATCATGTTTTACTTTATCAAATGCCTTAGTATAATCTATGAAGCACAAATATATGTCCCTCTGTTTCTCTATTGACCTTTCTATTAGTGTCCGCAATGTATAAATTGCATTGTTTGTGCCCTTTCCTTCCACAAATCCATACTGTTCTTCACTAATTTCCATTTTTATTTTCTTTTTGGTTCTTCTCATTATGATTCTGAGTAGAAGCTTAGTGATATGGTTTATAAGGTTAATTGTACGAAAATCTTCACAATCAATTGCTCCTGGTCTTTTTGGTATAGCTATAAATACAGATTTCAGCATATCACTGGGTAAATATCCACTGCTGTAAATATCATTCAACATTTTGGTTAATATATCTTCTCCAAATTCTCCCAATACTTCTAATTCTTCTATTGTGATTTCATCTGGCCCAGCTGTTTTTCCTTTCTTCATACGTTTCATAGCGTCAGCGACTTCTTCTTTCAGAATAGGTGGACCTTCTAAGTTACTATCTTCTGTTAATTCTGCCCTTTCTCCTTCATATAATTCTCTTATATACTCATTCCACCTCTTCAATATAGCATCTTCCTCTAATATTATCTTTCCTGTTTTTGATTTCAAACACCCTGTATTTATTCTTATTTTTTTTTCCTGTAAGCTCACTGATTTGTCTGTGCATATTTTTTGAATCTTTAATGGAATTTAATTCAATTTTTTTGCATTGCTCGTTTAACCAACTTTCTTTAGCCTTCCCACATTTATCTTTTATTTCTTTATTTATCTTAGCGTATTCTTGTTTGTCATTTTTATACTGTTTTCTTTTGTCCATCAGGTTTAAGATATCTTCATTCATCCATTTTTTCTTAGCTATTTTGCCTCTCTCTGGTAATACTTCTTTGCTAGTTTGATTAATGGAGTCCCTTAACATTTCCCATTGTTCATCTATACTCTGTATTTTAGTTATTGCATTGTACCTATTTTTCACAGACATGTATAGCAGAGTCAATAAGGAGATTGGCAAGAAGCGAAGTATGGCGCTGAATGCCGGTTGACAACACTGAAATATTTAATTCACGAGAACATCAGCTTTTCGACAACACATTTCATTATTTGCTACATATTGTGAGTAACAAACAACAGTTTAATTGGTCAGCTTTACAAGAATATATTCACACGTGACTAGAACGGATGTCATAGCCAGAAAGCCTTCGTCAGCAAACAAAAACTAAGTCTCGTGTACTGACACAGACGTTCGTCCACGCCAAGATGTCGAACTATCTAGAATCTTCTCTCTTGGTCTATTCCTACCCTCACCCGTCCAACGTTTCCGCTATGACGACATACTCCAGCGTTCACCTACTCATGATATTCCCGAAGAATGTGGACTGTCTTCTTCTGATGCGTGTAACTACTTCTCTTTGTGAATTAACTTCTTTCAAGATATCTTCATTTCACCTTTAAAAAAAAAATAAATCTATTCTTGGTGTTCAGGCTATTCATCTCTTCAGCTTCCATATATGTCCTCACTAATCTGCTGACTGTCCATGATTCACGTCCCTATATCAAGGCAGACTACATGTAGTCGTTAAGAGCTCTCTTCTCACATCGATTGAGAAAGATCAATTGCAGAGAACATTCTTCATTTTGTGAAATGCTGACTTTATGTGAGCTGTTCTACATGTAACGTCCTTAATATTTCCACCTAGTGCTGTTATCAAAGTACCCACGTTTGTGAATACAGGGTCATTAATGTTCTCACGGGTACCGTCTTACTGAGTTTGGTGACTCTTTAGGAGAATCAAGAAGCGGATGCGATTATGATTTGATTCCTTAGTGGTAGACAAACGACAACGTAATTCCGAGCATCTGTGCGCGATCTCCGTAGCGTGGTGTGCAAGACGTGGGCTTTGATAACATAATTTTACTGTGGGAAGGTGCTATGGCTTATTCCAAGAGACCAGGATTAGCGCGTTTGTTGTGTTGTTTGTCCATTAAGAATGATGATGACCATTCATTTTATCCAGTGGGGTTGAAAGTATGGAGCCGTGGGTTCTAAGATGGCTGATAAGGCCTATTGTGGCTCGAAATATTCTTTGACAATGTGGACAAAGAATGCTTGACGTTTCTGCAGGAGGATTTCCTTCAGTGGTTTTTCTGTATTGCCTTTTCTTTACAGCTTTTGCAGTCCTGGTTGCCTCACACATGACTGCACCTTTTTGTAATGATGCACGCCATGAATTTCGGTCTCTGGCTGCAGTCTCCCAGGTGTCATTATGAATTACAAAAGCATTCAGAGAGATTTTCAGAGTGTCTTTAAAGCGTTTCCTCTGGCCACTTTGGGAGCGTTTACCACAACGCAGTACGCTGTAAAAAATTCGTTTAGGGAGCCTGTGATCTGGCATGCGAGTTAAGTGACCAGCCCAACGAATCTGATTCTTCATCAGTAGAGTGTGGATACTGGGCATGGACGCTCTTTCTAGGACTTCAGTGTCTGGGATCTTGTCTTGCCATTTAATCTTCAGTAGCTTCCTTAGGCAGACTGCATTTACAAGATAGAGAAGAACAATGACATAGTCGCAATTCTGAGATAGGAAGGATATTTTTCTTTTAAGTTGCATATCCCTTACAGGACGTTGCAGTCAACACCAGCATTTTGTTGTTGAGGTTCTTGGCAAGACTACGCTCAGTAGTTTGCCATTGCTTTCTGAGCGACCGGCTCTCATACCCCGTAAGTAACCAACGCGACGCGATCCGCTGCCAAATCTCGCGTAACTGTGTTCCGCACGTGGATATACGGGATTACGGAGAAAGTCGTTAACCCCTTCGCCAGGGAGCAGACAGGAAGGATATATTGTCTGACTATTCACCGTAGAGGTAGGCATAAGAGGTCTAACCTCTCACTCCGAGTGTGACGTGCTTAAACAGTTAGAAGTTTTCTTATCTCTGCCAAAGGTGCTAGGATATGTGTGAGGACACGAAGTAACGATTGCACGATGATCTCCCCGAGGGAGGGGTAGCTTGAGAGCAGACACATTTCGCAGTTGTGGGACAAACACGAAGACAACACAACGTTTCGATACCCTGAGAGTGTCAGGAATGTAAAGGGTCGAAATATTCCATGAAGGGGTTTTGCTTCTGACGATCAGAAACCTCTTGTCGTGCTTGCTCCGCGGCGGAATTCTTATCACATCACTATTCAATGTTTGTAGCATGCAAACGTCTTAAACAACGCCTTTATCATAATCGGGCTCAAGAACGATTTTCGTTTCTCTAATCAGATTAGTGCCGTCTCCGTGGTGAAGGTCTTACGGACGCGGTTCGTAATCCCGTGTACCTGTTTTCGCAACACAGCTGCGCGCGATTTGACAGCAGCCCGCATTGCCTTGCTTTTGAGTTGGTATTGGTGCACAGTATACTTAATACTCCTCGTGATGGGAACATGAGCTCTTCACTTACTTTAACGTGATAAATGTGTGAGTGGAATGGGCGTGTCTCTGTCCTATGAGATAAAACTAATTATACATCCAACTGCATACGTGTCACGTGATATATCAAGTACTGCAGGGGTAGTAACAAACAAGCAACAATAGTAGCAATGCTAACAATTAAACACCAAAAATAAATCTTTAGTTAAAATTGCATTATAATAGTCAAACTCAAAGATGTGCTCGTTATGGGGCCGGTCTCCAGACCAGATGGGGACAACACAATCTAAGATGACCAGTTTTATTTCTGACGACATGTGCCTTTTCTTTGTGAATCTTGGCATGGCGCAGACATTAACGACCATGACCCACATAGCCTCTCTGTTAGATGCTGGTTTAATGACGCTGATTTGCTGATATTATTATACTATACGAGCGCGTGTACGTTGCCCATCTGGTTTAGCTTTCCATATACACCTTTTTGACTTACTCATCCGTTCCTATCTAATATTTTCCAAAAGTAGCATAATCTCCCTATTCTACCTGTTCTGTTGACTTGTGCCATTACTTTAATTGTCTTTTCCTTAAGAATGTTATTGAGTGATATAATCCCGCCTGCAACTGTCAGTACATTACCGTTTGTCTTCTTCTCTGTTGGGGATATTCTCAACATTCTTCTAAAAACCCGAGAGAAAAATAAACAAGTATTGTTTGAGCGTTTCGTCTACCGGAGCTGAGGCTCCTAGTTTTTCACACACACCGTTTAACTTCCTTTAGTGAATACTTTATTTACAACAATTCTCAATGTGTATACTTCCTGTGACAGGTCCTGACATTCATTATAATTCTAAGGGTGCCGTCCCTCTGTGGTGTACCCGGAAATGCGAAGGATGGGAGATGTGACAAGGGAGAGAACAAACTTACAAACCATGAAACAAAGAGATATTAGGACTACCAGAAATGAACAACCGGTCTCTGTGGCTAAGGGCTTGTGAACGCGGTTTGTGAGCCCGTATACTCAGGTTCGAAACACAGCGGTGCTGGTTTTTTTCGAAAAAGGTATAGGAGTCGGTCGTTCAGAAAGCAATGGCAAACTACTGAACATAAAATTTGCCCAGGAATCACGAACAGCGAAAATGCTGGGGTTGACTGCTACGTCCTGTGAAGGACATGCAACTTAATTAGAATTAGAAATGAACAGAATCAGAACAACGATGACTATTATTCTCTTGACCGGCATGGCCAGTTCATTGTTTTAAGACTTAATACGGGGCATAACAGCCTCAACAAACATATGTACAGGCTTTCTCTGAGTGACTCACCACTATGCTCACGCGGGCAGTGTGATCAAATAGCAGAGCTTGTTGTCCGGGATTTCCCCCAGTACAGCGGCTAATAAAGGAAAACTGTTCTAGTGAGACGGCACCACATTTAAAAGAATAGCTGAAAATAAAATTAAAAAAAAAAAAAACTGTTGGCTACAAGACGAGAACTCGTTTGTTGATGTAAACATGAAAGAATGAACACTAGGATAAGAAGAACAAGGTTCTGAAAGGAGCCCAAGTGAAAAATTTGCTCCTTTCACGTTTATGTGTACTTCACTGTTGGCATACTAGCAGTACAGGTGCCAGGAATCAACACATGCCAAAGCATTAAACAAATAAATATGACTTTCATACCTGGCAACACACAATTTGGCACTTAGGTTTGAGAGTATGCAATCTTGGATCATCCTGCCAGGAAGAAAACAAACCATCACAACGCACACATGCATTGTCCAACATATAATTAAGACATCCCGACGATTACCATCACTACAACAGAACAGAAGTATGTCACAAATAAGACACATCAAGATAAATCATAACCCTCTTTCCACTCACTCCCCATGCCACACAGATTTGTGCGAAGAAAAGGTTAGGTTTGCTGATCATCCAGGGGAATGCGACCATTTGCTTGCCATCCCAACAGCTGATATATGTTTGTTAGTGCATGATGTGTTTTTTATTTTCATATAGCAAATTGTTCCGTGTTCTGTTTGCCATTCTTGCAGCCGCTGTTTAATGTTAATGCATGGTATTACATCATTCCCATGTTTTCTTTAATGCTGTTTATATTTACTGTACATTATGATATGTATTTTTTTCTGTTTACGGAATCTCAGTGTTTATCCCATTACACATGTAAACACAATCACCATTAATCATGTAAATGTTTGAACGTTTCGAAAGTTTTCTCGTCTTCAATCTCCATTACACAAAACCATTACACACGAACGTAGAATCTAAAAGATATCAGACAAAATCAGATTTCAGTTTGCCCATCAGTATCCTGTATTGAGGCTAGATCAACCCCAAAGTCCTACTCAACTGATGGGCAGTACCAGAGCTGGTGATCGAACCCGACCACTATCTTGACAGACACATGCGCTAACCCTATACCCCGCGATTCCTCTACTTTGTTACTGTTAGTTTAAACTGCCCCCGTCTCCTCCTGTTATTGGGTTATATTAATTGTATGCGACTTTCGGATCTAAAATTACGGTTAATATTTTCTGTATAGTTCTTGGGGTTGCCCTAGTACGAGGAAATGCATTCTGAAGACTAAATGTCATGGCCGGGCAGACCAAGCCCTAAGTCTTGGTCGGCAACTGGTTTAGGATGTAAGCTCCGACAGGCGAACAGTTAGATCATTGCTTTGCTGATCCGACAGTTCTGCAAATTGTCTTGTTTACTGTATGCTTGTTATTTGTATGCGATGTTTGCTCTCTAATTACTTCACTCTGTTCAGTTTCCCTTCGAGACGTGGTGTTTTCAGCGACCTGGCTCCCAGGTCCAGGCAGCTTAAAGGGCACCAGGACATGTCACAAACAGCCAAAAAATGAAGGGGTTGACTGCGACGTCTTGTAAAGTATATGCAGCTAACTAACTCCTGATTTGTTCTAATTGTACAGTATATATTTAATGAGATCCACATAAAATATGCCAGTGATCCTGGTTGGTGGAAATAATATAAATAACGTAGGTTATGTTGATGGCATAATCTTAATAGCAAGAAGTTAGAAAGATTTACAGGAAATGATAAATACATTGGTTGTAGAAAGTGAAAAAATGGGCCTTAGCTTGAATAATAGAAAGACAGACGTTATGGTGATACCAAAGGAACAGATTGTGCAATTATTAAGAATTATTATTATTATTAAGAATGTGCAATTAAAGCATATGACGTTATTTTGGGGCAAGTGCAATAATTCAGATATCTAGGCACAAGGATAACAACAGATGGAAGATGCTTCACTGAGATAAAGAACATAATAGGACAAAAACTGCATTCTACCAAATAAAGAACATTTTGTGCAATAAGTCCTTACACTTGAATGTTAGACAAATCAAATCAAATCAAATCAACTTTATTTTAAAAGGGTCACAAATTGGGCACCCAGGCCCGTCTTACATTCGGCCCTTCCAATCACTCATCTTTCGTTCATCAAGAGCATATACATTCACATAGGAAGAAAAAAAAAACATTGTGAAATGAATGTTGTAAACATAAACAAGACAAATAACCATTTTATAAGGCCTATCTCCCACCTACCCACACAGCACCCCACACACACACACACACCACCCCATCTACACCCACACACACACACCCAGGGACACATAATACCCCACCAACCGACCCATCCCCCTCCCGAACATCTCCCACCGACACACACTGCCCTCACCTGTTCCCCCAACCCAAACACACTCACCACCCACACAAACATCCCCACCAACCCACACATCCCGCGCCCACCACATGCACATCTTAACCCACACACCCATCCCCCACCCATACATCCTCTCCTCACCCAACCTCCAACCAGCCATCCCCCAACCACACCTCCATCGACCACATATTCCCCACCCACGCACACACATCCCCTACCAACCCACACATCGCACATCCACTCACACATCCCCAAACCATACACACACATCCCCACCAACTGACATCAACTGACAGCAAAAGAGTTCATGCATGTTAAATAGAACCAATGTTAACACATGGATGCGAATTCTTGACAACAGGCGAAAACAATCTACGGAAGCCTTGGATATGTGGTTTTATAGAAGAATGCCGAAAATTAATTGGACGGCCAAATTGGTAATCTGGACATTTTGAGGGAAGCTAAGTCACAAAGATAACTTATCACAAACATCAGAAAGAAGCAGTCATCATTTTTTGGCCAAATTATGAGAAGTCAGAAACTGGAACATATTGTGATAACCGGAAAGATTTGTGGAAAGAGAGATAGAGGTATGCAGCGTGAGAAAATTCTTGACAGTCTTGTGTCATGGCACGTATGGGATTCAAAACACGAGTTGATCTATGGCGTCGGAGATCGCAATTTATTGATGGACATGATCGTCCACGCCAGCCGACAAGGCACTGTGTGGTGATGATACTGTCTTCTTCTTCCTTTTCTGCCCTTTTTTGCCCATTGATGTGTAGGCCCTCAGCGACACCACACCAAGCTGTCCTATCGTTTGCTATCTTCCGCAGCTCCCCTTCATGCCCTCTCAATATTACTTTCTAGTGATGTCTTGCCTCTTGTGATGTGTGTTCTGCTGGGTGGTTGTGGGTGTGTGGATGGGTGTTGGAGAATATGTGGGTGGGTGTGTGCGTGTCGGTTATGGGATGGGTGGGGATGTGTGTGTGGGTGGAGAAATGTGTGTGGGTGGATGATCAGTGGGTGGGTGGCGGCATGTATGTTTGCCTGGGTCTGTGTGAGTGCGTGGAGGTATGTGTGGGTGGGTGGGGGAGGTGTGGTGGGTGGGGGATGTGAGGGTGGCTGCGGGATGTGTGGGTGTCTGCGGGATGTGAGGGTGGATGGGGGATGTGTCTCACAACATTGCAATATGCACTGTTTATGTTTACAACTTTTATTTGACAATATTTTTTCCCTCTTGTGAATGCATCATGCGTAATATGCATTGTTTATACTTACAAAATCCATTTGACAATGTTTTTTTCCCCTTATGTAAATGTAACACACATTTGATGAATGAAAGATGAGTGATTGAAAGGGCCGAATGTAAGACGGGCCTGCGCGCCCAATTTGTTACCCTTTTATAATAAAGTTCGTTCGTTCGTTCGTTCGTTCGTTCTCTTTCTGTAATTCTCTTCTTCGTGCTTTTTTTTTTTTTTAAGGTCTCCCACTATTTGTTTGTCTTGTGAGTTCCCGATAAGAGAGTGTCTAGTTTATGAAACTACGACCTCCAGTATGAAAATGGAGGTGGAGACAGTAACAGCGGCATTCCGTTGGTTAGAGGAGACCACTGCAACACCCACTGTATTCATTAAGGATTCAAAGAGTATGCTTAGTAATGTGGAGAAAGGAATGTTTCGTGGGGAATGCCTATCGTCGCTTCAGAGGTCACAGATTATGAGAATTGTATGGATATTTTGCCCTGGCCATGCAGGGGTGCGGGGGAATGAGAAGGCTGATAGGCTAGCAGGGAATGGTGGTAGATTGCCTACGGACAAGGGGGAGGTGATCGTGCGCATGTGGGACCAGGTGGAGCAATATACGTATGTCGAAAGAATGAGATTGCTGGGTATCGGCAGGGGTTCTGGAAGAATCTCAAAACTGAGGGTGAAGACCAGGAGACTTTAAATCAAATAGCGGTGGGAACGATTATAGTCTGTCCGGAAATTAATGCCGTCATTCACGATCAATTATTTTGAAAACTGTCTGTTGCATCGTTATGAAATTTTTCCTGCCGTCTTATATTTACTCCCACCCAAAAAAATATGTCTTTGATAGGTCCAAAAGCAACTTAAATCATGGAAAGCGGCGACATTTCTTTGATGTTTTGGTGAAAAACTAGTGATTTCTCGCTAACAAACTTGTTTTACAGTAATGAATGCCCCGCCAATTCAGATGACGGCACAAGGCGTATCCGGATTCGTATGGGAGTGTGTGCAATAAAAGAAGTAGCTTAAAAGTCGACAGGGTCGACTGCATTGCACCGGGATTTTATCCCATATGGCTCAGTCTCTTTCCGCAGCGCGGAAAGCGTCGCACAAAGCACGCGACGACCCTCGGGAGTCTCCGAAAAAATGCACTCGTGAAATGAAGGACGCGGCCCGGAATCGAACATACAACCTTCGGAGCTCGAGTCAGACGGCTTGACCACTTCACCACGGAGACTCCCGAGAGGGGTGCAATGTGTAATATTAGTAAAGACAGAGAATTTACAGAGGCATGGGGTAAATAATGTGTAAATTGACAGGAAAGTAGAAGGAATATATTTCTTACCTTATTTTTCATTTCCTTCTTGTTTCTTCAGCTGCTGGTTAATAATTGTACACAAGTATTCATGTTACTAGGATGCATTTAGCTTTTTATATTGAGTTCGTGAAAGCTTCCAAATAGCTGTGCGTTAATGTGCGTATGGAGTGACCAGAAATGATACCGCAATTTAGTCATCATGTGTCCATTTTTAAGGATCTGTTCAGCTGTCTGTGTAGTTTGTTCACACGTACACATGGGTGACAGACCCGCTTTGAGTCTTCGTGAAAGATTGTCTACTCTGCTGTTTACTGTTCAGAGACGGAACATGATTACCTGTTTTGCACTATGAAAATAGTTGTCAGTGTCTCTGTAGTGGGCTTTCTTCTTAACGACCAAGATGTTGGTCCTCTTTTCATTGAAGTTTATAGATTGATTCGTATGCACGTGTGTTGTCCCCTAATTTGACAACGTGTTTGCTCTCACGTTTCTTGTTATGCCACAATATGTCAGTTTCCACCGCAATATTACTCTTCTGTTGGTATTCAATGCGTTTAGTGTGTGTGTTTTTTTCAGTACAAGTTGTTTGTCACCGCTGAGGGCTTGCGGAATTGAAAATTCATCACTGTGGAATACAAACTGTTGCCATTGACATTTTGCTGATGCTGTAATGTTTAGGGCCTGCAATTCGTCTGAATAGTTGGAGCAAAATATCCCAGTAAGCGTGCACGTGGATTAAGGTCTGCGATCTGCTCAGACCATAATCTGTGTCGAACGATTCCAGTAGGTTGATGACTGCTCTCGGTTGCATAAAATTCTATCCATCCTTTCTCCAATAGTCCTCTTCCTCTTTCAACACATGGTCCTCACATTTTCCAGTACCCTTTATCAATATTTAATAGCGCGGATTGGATTAGTATCTTGACGTCAGACAATGTGAATGTAGTACTGTCAGCTGCCACCTGTCCTTTAATTTTAGCCCACGCAAGTTCTATAGGGTTAAAATGAGAATGGTACGGTGGAAGTCTCAAGCACCCATGACGATGCTCTTCTATCATCTTGTCAATTGTTTATTTCTTGCTTTTTTGGCGTCTGTTTTACAAGAGACAACAATTCTAGCTAGAAATACGTTTCTGGAAATGGTATGTTTTCCACTCGGAGCCATATTTTTATTGCTCCCTTTGTGCTCGATGCTGTAGGTATTTTGTCTTCTTGGGCAATAACATTGATATCATGCATTGTCCATAATTGGACACAACGGTCTATCTAGGGATGGAAGCACAGTGTTCTCGAGCCAATCTCTAAATACATTACCATTCACCTTATTATGATAATCCCTATTGTCTGTATGCTTTGATACGAACACGAGCCCAGCATTCTGTTGTAAGCCATTATGCGTATTACCAGCATGGGCCACGACCAAAAGCTGTCCTATACTACTGGGCACGTATCGCTTTATCTGTCCATCCACTGATTGCCATTCCTTATCACTTGTGTGGTGCGCATTGATCCACATTTCATCCAAATACACTGTGCCATAATTTTCTTTGCGCATTTCCGTTATTTAACGAAGGTATCTGCTTCTCATGGCTCCTAAATGCGGTTGCTCGCAAAGAATAATTCAACCTCCCTTGTACTTTCTAAAAGTGAAGATAATGTCCTTATAATTTTCCACAAAGTTGTTTTGGATAGCTCTATGTTATATTTCTTTCTCAACCAAATCCTAAGTTTTCTTACAGTCATTGTTTCTTTGACATCCAGCATTTTTATAATGCTGGATAATCCTGGATATAAATTCAAAATTTTTGTAATTTTAGGAGTCTCCGTGGCTAAGTGGTCAAGCCTGATTACTCTGGCTCCAAAGGTTGTGGGTTCGATTCCGGGCCGCAACCTGTCATGGGATACTGTGAGTTTAGTGATTCCCCGATAAACTTACATATAAAATTAATTGCAATATATGAGGATGGAAAATTATGGACCGTGAGTCAGAATAATAATCGAGCCTTCAGTCTTGAGCGAGGACAAAGTGACGGTTATTGACCGAATGGTAATGAAGAAAAATACAGTTGTGATAAGGGGTCATTGACTGCCGATCTTATCGGACAAGCAACGGAGACGCGGAGACATCGGGTCGGGTTGTGGAACGAACGAAGACGTGGATCAAAGCGGTAAAATTGATTGATGTACGAGAGCTGGGGAACGCGGCACTCAGCGGAGAAAAACGGGACGGAGCGGCAAGGAACGAATACGTGATTTCACAGACTTTTGATGTGAGGGAAACGGCAAATTATATTATTGATGTAGTGACATCAAAAGAGAACGGAGAATTGGACCCAGGTATATATAGTGGGAAACTTGTTTTTGTGGTTAGTGTGTGCTACAAAACTGGACGGAAAATTGATTTATGTGTCCTTTAGAAGAAAAGAGATATACGTCCCTTATTGTTTAAAGGCGATGGGATATAAGTGCTTACGTGCTGGTGTATTTCAATTCAAGGACTAACATAAATTATATAAGGTAATCTAGCCTTAGCTTAATAGTCTAGCATAGGGAACTAGGTGTCTGTGCGTGGCTTTTACCATTTCCTTCTTTTAGCTAATTGTTTAGACTTTAGTGAAATCCTCTGTCTTATGTCAGAGTATCTTTTCGGAAGCGTCTGAATACGGCTGGAGAAAGACTCTCACATAAGAATTAGTCTGAAGCAGACTCATATCACTTAAATTATATATATATCACCCACAGGTTCCGTGAAAACTCCGGACAGGTACAGAGAAGATTAAAGAAATTAACTTCACTTCGGCAGATAAAGTACCTACCTAGAACCACTAAGAACATAGACATGTTGTAATCGTGAGAAGAGATACCCTAACGTCAATAAAAGAACTCTGTATACACAAAAGAATATACAAGTAAAGCACGTAAATGAAAAAGACGTTAACCTGTTGAAAGCAGGGAGACCTAAAACTGCATGCATTTGCACTGTGGACAAATATAAAGCTTTACTAACTAGAGACAGTGTGTAGAACATTTACAGTAGCACTAGACAATGTTGGACAGTGGCGATGTGTTTTCCGGGATGGATTTTAATATCTTCCAAGAAAGGGAAATATGCTGAATTCAAACTTATCATAATCGCAGGATTTTATAGTGATCAAACGGTGAACAGTTTTTCTAATATTGGATTACGCCCAGACTCAAGTGGAACGGAGCATCCAGGGTGAGAGATGTCTATATATGTGTGATGTCTTGTTGCTTGGCCGTATGCAGATGAGAGATGTAATACGGAGCATAGACATTCAGAGTCCTATCTTGCACTCACAATAGAAGACACTACAAATTACATATACACATTCATTACATACAACTTACATAGTTTTCAGCAATATATATTGTATTAATTGTTGGAGGAAACTGTTGTCAGGGTATTGTCGCGTAACGTATTCTACTAGGATGGAATTGGATCAAAGTAGATACTAAATAGACTTCTACGAATAGAGAATCTAACCACTGCTGAAGAAGCGATCAAATGGCTCGCAATTCTAGAAGAATGATTATCAAAGTCCCAGAATGGATCACTACTTCTAAACAGTGCCAGGCGGAAAGTTATGACGACGAACTGTACTAACACACGAAGACAGTATGTCAAGTTATTCCTGCTAACGTGCCTGGAAGAATAATGAGCCCCCACTGCCTAATGTATTCTCACACAACAGGAGATAAGACAGAATGATAAGTATAGATGTAGTCCTTTCACTCGTCACACAATCTGATGATGCTAATTCTAATTCTATAATGACAGACGCAGTTGTTAAAATTACAAATATAACATAACGTTTAATCCTAAAGAACACTACGTGAGCCCCACTGGAACTCACTGACACATAAGAGATACGCAGATCCCTGAACTTTCTACAAGATAATGTTCAGCTAGAGGATATAATCATAGACTTCTAGCCGATAGCGGACAAATTTTGATTGCTGTGCAGTGGCAAACGGGTGGGTAGCCACTCAGCTGATAATCCTTAGCCTCCTGGATGGTAAGCTGTCGGTGCTGACTGGATCGTGGTATGGACTTCCACTCTCTGCTGCATCAAGTGAGTGGTTCGTAGCTCAATCACCGGTCTTGACTACGGCTACAGATGATCAGGGTGCAGGCTCTGTGAATGACAGTGAGAAGGAGTGAATAATCCTTCAAGACAGACTTGTAAATTCTTTTGGCCATGTCATTGTCCTGCATGGCATGCTTGCCTCATAAATTTCAATAGCATGTATTATCTCAATTTACACATTTTGATTCCTTATCTGAAATCTACACCAGCACACTGATCTAATGGAAACAGCACACAAATGATATCCTATTCTCTCTGCTGACATTTAGATCAAACATGTACAATCACAATGCTCTACTTCAAAGACCACATTCCAAATATATATTCTAAGTCATGATTAATCATGGAAACATGAACCACAATTCACATAATGACTTAACAGTACATATAGGATGACTTCAATGGAATGAAACTCAGACGCCACAACTCCGACGTCACATATACATTAACAAACCATTAAATCGATGAAACACCACACATCATTTTCCAAGTATGGAAACACACAAACTACACTCCACACGATGAATTAACATCACATATTGATAAATTCCATAGAATGAAATGAAATCACACACAACAACTATAACTTCACGATGTACACGAGTGAACCATTAAAATCAATGAAACACCCCAAGTTCACTTAAAGAGTTATGAGTTGTACTACTAGCAAGTCTTCCTTTGTATTAATTACGACATAATTATCTAGAAGATTTCTTAGCTAGGTTTAAGATTATTTTCACTATACACAAGAACAATATTAGGGTTGGAGAATTCCCCCAATGTTTGAATTTTGTGAAGTGGGCCATATTGGACCACATGGTAGTAATCTGACTATGGGCAAGATAAGAGATTAATAAAGAATAATTAATTGTAACTATTCACTCTCTGAACTAATTCCTTCAACTAATAAGTATTTTATCTAGAGAAATACGCTAGTTCCGAAGTTAAGCACATAATTAATTTATCTTAACTCTAATCGTCTACTGACTAACTCAGGTGTCCTTCCGCAGGCGGATACCTAATTTCGAGAATCACATAATGTAATTTATCCATGTTTCTAATGCCACATGTGACGAGCTTTGCGTTTTACCCATTTCGGCAAGCCACATGGCACAAACATGGTCCTAATTCTAATATTAGTTAACTAACCCTAGTTTTAATTAATAGTATCTATTATCGATCGGCATGGCCTTTAGATTTTGCCGGCAGATTGACACACAGAAAAATATTTAACAAAATTATTATTAACTCACCCTGCAACTAGATTTTGACTGGCCAATCGGGAGTGGAGACTATAATTTGCTTTTCTATGTTTTAGAGGGTTGTTCGGCTTAACAAGAGCCAGCAATAAAATATGTTTAAACACAGACAGGTGTTCAATTTTAGCCAATTGACGTGATAGTAGCTCCTGCTCCCTCCAGGTTGCTGTAAAAAAAAAATTGCAGATGTTAGGGTGCTACCGGAAGTTAACTTCTCATCCAGGAGAGTTCCCTTCCTGTGGCCAAATTATTATTCACAGCCAAACCTGAATATAAAATTCAGCCTGACTGGATTTCTTGGCTTGTAAACGAACTCTACCCTACATCTCCATCCATCCATAATGTGCCATGCCGGTAAGCGTGGGCGGTCATGTTCTGCCATCTCACTCGATCAACAGAGTCGTGGATCAGTTCCGTGTTTCTGTCTCGACAATGCCACAAGGCCAAGCCATCCAGATACTTGTTTCTAGGTCTTCCCCTTGGTCTGTTCCCCTCGATCTTACCAGTTGTCACCAAGTTCTCCAAATCATTTCTTCTCATAACATGCCCAAAAATTGTGACTGTCTACGTCTAATGTCTCTGATCAGTTTACGATCTTCATTTGTTTTCTTGAAGGACTTCTTCATTGGTCTTTCTGGCTGTCAATGGTATTCTTTGCATTTTCCTCAGAAACCACATTTCTACAGCCATCAGATGTTTTTCAGCCTGGCTGCTCATTGTCCAAGCTTCACATCCATATAAAAGTACAGGTTCTATGTAGCATCTCAACACTCTTTTTCTCGTTTCAATTGACATCTTTTTATTGGTCAGTATGTTTTTCATCTTGCTAAAGGCTACTTTTGCCATGGCGATTCTTGTTCTAATCTCTTCAAGGCATCTCCCATCAGATGTTATTACTGTTCCGAGATAATTGTACCTAATCACTTGTCGAAGAATATTCCCATTTACTTGTATATTACATTGTGGTATTTCGTTCTTCTTAGCGACGACCATAATCTGTGTCTTTTTACAATTTAATTCTAACCCTTGTTGTTCACTGTGTGTAACAACCGCATCTACTAAATTTTGCAGGTCCTGTTCATTGTCTGCAATCAAGACTGTATCATCTGCATATCTAATGTTATTGATGCATCGTCCCCCAATGTTGATTCCTTCCATATTTTCAATATTTCTGAAAATATTTTCACTGTACAGGGAAAACAGATCTGGAGACATTACACATCCCTGTCTCACACCTCTCTTAATAGGCTGATATTGGCTTACTTCATTATCAACTCTTATGGCAGCTTGTCGTTTCCAATATATGTTTTTTACAAGTCTACATCTACTTCTAACTATAAGAAGAAATAGTATTTAACTCTCTCTATAGTTTTATGTATATAAATACACTAACCAAAGACGATTTTATCTAATATTTGAAAATATAGATAAAAATAAAAATAATACAGACTACATAGAGGGGTTCACTGAGGGCTATCTCCATCTAATAAAAAAACGATGTGAGAGGTGGGCCAACCTGTCACAGGTATGTTATGAAGGAATAAGGGGGAGAGAGAGAGGAGAAGAGAGAGAGAGAGGAGAGAGAGAGAGAGAGGAGAGAGAGAGAGAGAGAGAGAGAGAGAGAGAGAGAGAGAGAGAGAGAGAGAGTAGAAGACAGAACGGAGGAGTGTAGACAGAAGTCTGTCAATAATTCCCAAGTATAAGGATCTTAAAGGTGTGCTTGTTGATTCCACGTTCCTCCCGGGACGACAAGCGACACAACCTTCGGTTCACGAGTTAAATTTTTCGGAGACTCCTGTGGGTCGCCGCTACATCTGCAGAGTTCGTGCTTTATGCGATGCTTTCCGGGCTGCGGAAAGAGACCAAGCCATGTTGGATAGAACCCGGTGCAATGAAGTCGACCCTGTCAACTTTTAAGCGACTTTTTACAGCATTTTTATAATAGCTCGTCTTATGACATCCTTGTCAAAGCTGTCTACAATAACCTTTCTACCCACCAGTTTGGTTATTGCGTGGTGGTTTAATTCCATATTCTTGCACCAATCGACGAAATGACCGTTTACTCAAACCCAATGCATGCACTGTTCTTTTTTTCGGAATTTGTAATGGTATAAATCAGTTTCCTGCGATCACTTGACAAAAATATGTGTACAACTTCATAGCGATGCTTTGAATTGTATACACAATTTCGCATTCAATCCCATTGAAAAATATTCACACATTTCAATGTTAGCGATAAGTGGTAAGATTTAAAAAAAATAAATAAATAAATAATCAGGTTTCATGAAATAACCCACATTTTGACGACACCCCTGAAAACTCCCAGTTTAAACAGCGCGGGGTACTTGGCATAAGGCCAATCCCGTGAAACACGTAGAATATTCAACATTGAACGCTGATTGTCTGGCTACGGTGTAATACATTTAAAATTATGAACTTAATCTCTGACCCGTAAATTATATACCGCATATAAACAAACATTGAAATCTGCTGTACAATCTCCAGAACAAAAGTTTTTTTGTTGGGTGGACATGATGATAAGGTTATTTGCTAAATCTCATAATTAGTGTTGGAACTCTTCGCTGGCTGCTGAGGATGGAGACGGAGCGCTTATGGGAATGTCCCGAATGCTGTGATGTCGGTTCCTAAATCAATCAATCTCATAATTTTCCCTCAGTTGGTTACTGAGATATGGATTTTGATATGGAGGCAATCAAATGTGAATGCACTATAGTACTATGACTGTTCGCTGGCTGTTGCACGAGGGGAAGGAGTACGTATGGGAATGTTCTAAGTGCAGTGATGTCGGTTCTTAACTCAACTCAACTCAACCCAAACTCAACTCAGAGAGTCTAGTCATATTGTTCTCAGTATTTCACAGTGTGTCCTCTCCAGCACAGAGTCTGTTTCTCACCCTTGGTCACTTGAATTTGTTGAGATCTGTCCATGAGTTTATATAAAACTTCGATGTTAAACAGAACACATTTATTGCATGTTCTTTACAGGACGACGCAATAAATTTCAGTATTTGTGACTCACTCTTCGTGATGTCACGTTGAGTTGTTTGTCATTATCTCTTGTGAACGGCCGACATTGAAACCATTGTGAAAATTAACGCAAAGCGATGCACTTTCCAGTCACCTGCGGCTGACTTGGAACACAGTATGTCCGGATTTTAAAACTGCGTTCTCTATCCCCAAACCAGGATATTGCTCGTGGGTGTCTCTAAAGTAACAGGCACACCCAGTAGATACCACTGTAGACATTAGAATTCACACGACCACAGCTCATGTGTTGGATATTAGAATTCACACGACTACACCTCATTTATTGGACATGAGAATTCACACGACTACACCTCGTGTATTGGACATGAGAATTCACATGACTACACCTCGTGTATTGGACATGAGAATTCACACGACTACACCTCGTGTATTGGACATGAGAATTCACACGACTACACCTCGTGTATTGGACATGAGAATTCACATGACTATAGCTTTACTAGGCCAAGACGTTATGAGGTGGGTTTACCATTTCTCTTTCTCTTCTCCATTCTGTCTCCAGGAATAACTAGCAAGCCTTTTACTAGTTGTGACAGGGTGGACATTGCTTCAGACTGTCTCTTGGCAGATTCTTGTTGTAGGCCTGTGTTGTGATAGAATAATCCCATTTTGTTGGCCTGAATGCCAGTTTTTTTCCCTCACTTAGCGAGACGACAGAACACAGGCATCGGAACCCTCGCCTAGAAAACATAATCAATTATCTTACTGGGAATTGAACACAGATCCCGTTGGGTATGAGCCAGAGTGTTGTCCATGGTGTAACCACAGCTCTTTAACTTGATCAACCTTCACCACGTCATTGCTTCTACAGGGTCTCACAATGAACTACGTTAGGACATCGTAGGGTTTACAGGAACCAGCAAGCAATGATTGATTGATTAATTAACTGAAATATTGAATGGAAGATTGATTTAGTGATTCATTGACTGATTGGATTATTGATTGAATGATTTATTCCTTGAGTGACAAACTAATTGACCGCAAGATTGATTAATTGGATAATTGATTAATCAAGTTATGAATGCATTGATTGATCTATTGTATGAATGAATGAGTGATTAAAGCCCCTGTCAGAGTCTGTGCTTGATTCAATGTTTGTTTGAATAGCTGAGTGTTTAATTGATGTAATGTTTTATTGAATTATTGAGTATGTAGTTGATTCAGTGTTCAGTTAGTTAGTTAGTCGCGGTTCCAACTTCACGGCAACGGGTCGTCCCTATTATGCTCCGTTCCTGTACCAGTGAATATCACACAAAAATACTCCTCACTGCCCACAGTGAAAAGTGGAAAAGACAGGAGTCTCGGCAAGCCAACAGTCCGCATATGTACACTGTGCATAATGCCGTCGCCAGAATGCAAACTTAAAAGTCATCCACGAAAAATACAGTTCATCGTCGATGGAATCGGCAGTCACCAGAAAGACTTCATTGACCCGGGTTATATCCAATATGGCTCGGTCTCTTTCCACAGGGCGACCCGTCAAAAGCGCCGCACAAAACACGAACTTCGTAGCTCCTGCGACTAATCCAAGGAGTCTCCTGAAAAATGCACTCTTGAACCGAGAAGCAAACTAGTAAATTCAGCAACAGCCGGCGGCCATCGTTCCGAACATGCAGTTCACGCTACAAACATCGTTCCGAACATGCAGTTCACGCTACAAACACCCGCGGACAGATGTAAAAGCATTCCACACGAAATTTACAGCTCACAGTGTCGCGTCACACACTCACTCAGTAGCAGGGCGACGGAACGATGCACTACCAGTCCAACATGAGGAAAATGCGAATGTAAACCGTAGCCACAAGCATAAACACTGCAGAAGCCGTACGGGTTCAAATGCCTATCCGCCATATTGGGGTCCGGAAGTGTAATGATTCAGTGTTTAATTGCATGACTGAGTGGCGGATTCAATGTGGAGTACATAATTGAGTGTCTTGTAGCTTCAATGTTTGATTAAATAATAAAGCGGTTGGTTGATCCATTGTTTGTTTGAATGATTGAGTGGTTAAAGGATTCATTGTTTGGATTATTGAGTATTTTGCTGATTGAATGTCTGACTGAGTAACTGAGTGTTTGGTTGATTTAATGTTTGATTAAATAATTCAGAATGTCGGCCTGGTCCATGGCGCGTCCGCCCTCCACAGTAGCCTCACCTGCGAGCTTGTCAGCCCGCTCATTTCCTTGTACTCCCGCATGCCCTTGCACGAAGATGAAACTAATCTTTGCCAATCGAGACCGCTCCAGAGGCAGCAACCATTCTCTTCGGATCGACCCCTCCTCTATCCTCTTGATCATGTTCATTGAGTCGCTAAGGAAACAAGCCCTAGTGAATGTCTGTGTCTCGAGCCATGTTATTGCTTTACTTACTGCCATGACTTCCATGGTCAGGCTACTTGTGGTTTCAGTGAAAGCACCAGAGTCCTCCTTCACAATTCTCCCTCCGGCCCGAGCTGTAAAGGCCCATGAGCTTCTCACATGTCGGACGACCGACCCATCTGTATAGATGACCGCGTCACCGTCTAGCGAATTCTCGAAAATCAACGCTTGTACTTCAGCCTCAACAGCAGCCGGATTTTCTTGTCTGCATTTTCTATCTAGTTGGATGCAAACTGAAAAGGATGTGCAGAAGTCTGTTGGCATTTGCACCCACTCCTCGCCAGGTTCTAAGTCCTCAAGTGAACACACCTGTTGAAGAATGTCTTCGGCTTGACCCATCCACGACCGCCCTCTTTTTAACCTGCTGCCCTTCACCTTCCTAATTTCACTATGCAGTGCATGTTGTGTGTTTGCGTTAATTCTGAGTTAGGCGCATGCCCTGCAACCTTGTATTCTCTCTTCAATGGTTGGAAAATCAAGAAGGTAGCGCATCGCCCTGCATGCTGTATCTCTTGTACATCCAAGAATAATGCGCATAGCTTCATTCTGTATCCTTTCCATCCTTTCTATCTGCTTATGGCTGAGAGTCAGGATTGCCATTGCATACTCCAAAACAGCCATGACCAGCCCCTCGTACAGAAGACATAGATGGCGCTGCTCACAGTTTACTGCCGCCAGCACCCGCATCGCTGCCAAACCCCGCTTGGCCTTTGTTATCACCTAGTCTATGTGCACATTATAAGCAAGGCTTCGATCAAACCGTATCCCCAGGTAATTCATTGCCTGCGTTCTTTCCACCGTCTCTGAACACAGCATTACAGTTGGTGTTGGAGTGTTGACAATATGATTATTCAACGAGAACCAAGTCACTGTTGCCTTTGTTGGGTTGACCATTGCCCCAGATTCATCACACCAAGTACTTATGCGATTGAGTTCGGTTTGTAGTTCCACAGCAACCTCCTCTCTATCCCTACCCTGACCATACACTAAAACATCATCGGCATATGACAATGTCCTGCCAGGTCCAGTGATCTGCTCACTGGTGATTCTCACTGTGTAGGCGTTGAACAGTACCGGAGATAATGGTGATCCCTGTGGTAGCATTACAGTTGGTGTTGGAGTGTTGACAATATGATTATTCAACGAGAACCAAGTCACTGTTGCCTTTGTTGGGTTGACCATTGCCCCAGCTTCATCACACCAAGTACTTATGCGATTGAGTTCGGTTTGTAGTTCCACAGCAACCTCCGCTCTATCCTTACCCTGACCATACACTAAAACATCATCGGCATATGACAATGTCCTGCCACATCCAGTGATCTGCTCACTGGTGATTCTCACTGTGTAGGCTGTGATATATTAGATTTTCACAAACGTAACATCACGATTAAATATTTCCAGGACGACAAAAATCGGCGTTCACCGCAACCGATTTATTTGTTCCATAATGGTACGATCCAAGATTTAATATACCCGTTGGGAATGAAAAACATTAACTCGGAAAGGACCGTATAAATAGCAGCGCGCAGAGCGACATGGCCTGTTTGTACATCAGCCAGCATGAGACATAAGAACTGAAGCAGCGGAAGGAGTGAGAGAGTTTCAAAATTCATGAGAAAAGAACATCCTCAGCCTACGAAATCGCTGTGAGAAATTGCATCTCATTCAGATCATGAAACGTGTCGACATGTTGAGGTCATTCTGATAAATAAGGTAAACACCACATTTAATTCAGTTAAATCTTAGTTAGTTGTGAGCCTATTTTCCCAGAAGAGAGTTGGTAAGTAGACTCGGTTGAACACGTGTGGTGAACTAAGAAGTTAATTTAATTGTTATAGTTTATAGATAAACTATTAATTAAGAATACCCATATTGAATGTTATTTTCTCCCAAAAGTAAACACCTGACTTAATGTATACAAATCATTAATCCAAGTTGTACATTTAATTCTTAAGCAACTCAATCTACAATGATTGGAATGGTGAGTTCTTAAGGAATTTAATTTAGTACAAACTAAATAATATTATACTCAGTTATCATAGTCATAAACTACTGTACATTAGGAGAAAACTGCAGTGTTTATTTTCTCCCAGCTAAGCAACTTAGTTAATGTATAAAGCATTAGACACATGTTGTAAATTTTATTTCTTAAGCATGAAACTGAATCTACAATGAATTAGAGTGACTTAAGGAACTTCAGAATTCTTAGTACAGTGGTAAGGACATAATGTTATATGGCCCACTGGTAAGATTAAAAACTAGTTTACATGTGCCAGCACTAATAGAGAATTTAGTGGAATGTGTATAGTCAAGTAGATGGAGCACATTAGTCAGTAAATTAATTTTTTTTACATGAGCACATGGACAACCAAATAGTTTTCTTTTAATTCATGAGCACATGAGAACCAGCCAGAGTTCTACAGGTCTCATAATTTGTGTGATGGTACAGCCACTTGGGGTAAGGCAAATATATAAACATGGCTGTTAACCATGGGCAATAATAATATTTGTGCCTCATAATAGTTCGTAACCAACCGCCATGCAAGAAGTATTTTAATTCATAATGCCTGAATATGAATTGGATATATCACCTAAATTGTATGTATTTCATGAGAACATGTGATAACTCCTGGACTCCATGTTGCTAAATCCTGGATGAATTGCCTAAGTGTGTCTAATGATCACAGTGATCACTATGACATTGTTGATAACATGTCTGTGAGGATTCATGTGTGAGTTCATCATTGTTAAACAGATGTGAATGTATCATTTCATAAAACCCACCAGCATGCATGACTACAAGTTAGGTTGAAGGATGAGATTCCCTTGTAATGTCATTCTTGGTGAATCTGTGAATGTATTCTGTGTAAAGCACCTACATATGCATGATTGTCATCCATACAGATATGATTGTGTCTGATGAATGGGTGAGACCTCATTAGTGATGCCATATGGTGTAAACATGTTATGTTGTCATTTGGAAATCACATAAGTACCCACTTTACATGACAGTATGAAGGATGTGTGATGAATGATTCCTATATGATCACCCATACCCATATGAATGTGTCTGTGGACTGAGTGAAATTATCATCCATACATATGAATGATGTCAGAGTTGAGTGAGTGAGTGAAGTTACATGCTGAGTGAGAAAGAGGGAGTATAAGCCAACAGTCAATCTAATGATAGCCAGCAACTTTGATGTGGATGCCATGCCTATCACTAGAGAAATGCTTCGGGGTACCCCATAAACTTAAAAATAATTTAATACACTCCGGCGCATAACACCACTTTATATAAAGTATCATTCATATCCCTATCATCTAGTCTTGTGCGCAAAGCACGACACAAACCATATCATACATTACGCATAGCCCCAGCATCTGTGTTTGTAATTTAAGCAAAATCCCACTTTGTAGTTCATGTTAACACATATGGTCTATTGTAATGATAATAATGAATTTCAAAGATGATGAGGATGACTGTAATTTAATGAAAATGATATAACCATGATTATGATGATAATGTTAGAATAATGTAATGATTTCTAATGTCATAAACATGATAATAATGATGATGATTGTAATAACCATGTAATAATTATGAAAATAATGATAAGGAGTTTAATTACAATTATTATAAAAACCATGATGATGTTGATGATAATAATCAATGTTACATCCATGAGAATGGAAGAAATCTTCTCACTTGAAGCATTTAATGAAGAAGAATACACCTGAAGGCTATACAAGAATAATACCAGAATGTACTTATCTTGTTTATAAGCAAATACTCATGGAAATGGGACCTGACTTTTAAAAGCTCTTAATGTATAAGACCCTTTTTCTTGAATAGGAAAAGATGAAGTAGAGAACAAAACTAGATACAGAAGAGAATGGTCAACATAATTGTTAAATTCCCAATCACTCAAGGTATTACTTCTATAAACCTGAGGACAGGCATAGGTGATGATGAAACTGCACATCTGCTAGTTAAACCTTGAACCCCTGATAGTGGAAGATTGGATTGAGAGCAAACAACTGTGTTGGTGATAACTACATGAAAACACCATGACTATCTTTCTTCTATGTTATTTTCTCTAAAGAACAGGATCCATTTTATTGTTTTCACTGGTTATGTTCTTAGGCTTTTACATGTAAATTCTAATGTCATATTTCTGATATTATTCGAATTATGTGATTGATGGAATTTCAGGTAGTGGTCTTATTCATGTCAATCCAGACCTGACTTGGTGAAGTTTGAAGGCAGCACCTGTTGAGTGAGCACATGGTTGAGTGATGCCCTTGATAGAGTAGCGTCGAACCTTATCTACCTGCAACCATTCCATTTGTCTCATAGGAGAGGTAATCTTTATTTAAATAAGTACCTGCCAAGACAAAGGAAAACAAGAGCCAACGTATGTTCTACTACGCCCAGGAACAATAATACTACAATTGATGATAGCCAGAGTGATTCCCAAAGCTGGAAGTGGAGAATCCTGATTGGAGACAGTTCTTTTTTTCAGATCATCCAGACCAGTAAAAGATTAGCTTTACAAGCCACTGCGAAAAAATCGAAACTGTTAATATCTACCATTATCATGGGCACATCAAGTCTGTAATATTTAATGTATATGTATATGTCCTTATTTCTATGACAGGAAATTGTAATTTTGAATGCACTTTACAAAATCCATATTTATGTGTATTAAATCATAAAAAAATAAGGTCATGTCATGTATTGATTGTATTTTACTTGTCATAATCAAATTGTTTTAAATTACCCTAGATAGAATTAATTAGTTGGTAGAGGAGAGGCAAGGAACCACTTAGGGAATAAATTGGGTATAAAAGGGAGTACAACTTTTTCAGTATTTCCTAAAGGTATTCCTTGGTTCTCTAAAACTCTATTTCTGGTCTCAACAATTGAGTCAGTACAACTAAATTAATTAAACGGGCAGGATCACATTGGGAAAAATGATGTTTCATCATTTATCTCTGTGGGGTTGAGCCATCAATCAAACCCATATCCGACAAGTTGGGGGCTAAGTCCGGGTATTTCTTTAATTAGAAAGTAGAATATAGCAGGTTAGGATAGTAACATTCACCTAGTCAGAGTTATCATATCATTAGATATTGATAAAGTTAGGTAGATAACTCTAATCAGACATACGTGCTTTGCTTAAAGTCTATTCTCCAGGTATACAGGCGTATTCACCTTCAGAGAAGACAAGAAAAAGGTAAGAATGGCAGACACCGCCAGACTGAGAAATCTTTTCATGGAGACTGGTAAGCAGTGCGACCTAACAGGTAAGGAGTTAGCTCAGTATGTTAGCGAGGAAGTTCGAGAAACATGAACGTCTACAAGCTGAGAAGGAAAAGGAGGAAAGACGTCTACAAGCGGAGAATGAAAATAAGGAGAAGGATAGACAGGCAAACAGAGAACAAGAAGAAAGAAGACAAAAACATGAACTGGAAATGAGGAAGTTGGACAATGAAACCGAGTTACGACGACTGGAAATCATGAACCAACAGAATCCCTCAACAGATCAAAGTAGATCTTCAGCTGAACCACCAGGGGAAGCAGCTTCAGTTCAAGTGAACGCCATGTCTTTTCCATTGGAATCCTTTCAATGAACAAACAGACATCATCGAAAATTATTTATCAAGATTCGAGAGGATGTGTGTGATGTGCGGACTGGAGGAGACCAAATGGGCAGTTAAATTGTCACAAGGACTTCGCGGAATTTCTTACGAAGTATTTTCTAGGATACGACCGGAGGAGTTGGGCAATTATAACATCCTAAAACAAGCGTTATTAGCCAGATTTGAGATAGACGGAGAGAACTACAAGAAACAGTTCAGGACTGCTCGGAAGGAAGCCGGAGAGAACTTCTCTCAATACGTAGAAAGACTAAGATCCTACCTAAACAAATGGCGTACCATGTCTAGATTTGAGGAAACCTACCAAGATCTAGAAGAAATGATTAATGATAGATCAACTCAAACAGAAAATGTCTCAGGACATGAGAGCATTTTTAACACAGAATGGAGCTGAGAGATTGAAGTCTATCATTACTTTGGCAGAGAGATATGAAAAGTCGCAGAAAGAGGCGGAGGTAATCAACGAAATACCAATAATCTTCCTCGCGAATTCCCTCAGAAGACCAAAGATAAAGGAGAACCGAAATCCAGCAAACCAAATGGATCGAATGGATCAAATAAGACCACTACAAATCAGAACCAGCAGGTCATGTGGGAGAAGCCTTACTGCAGCCATTGTAAAAATCATACTCATAACACAAGGGATTGCAAAAAGAAGCCTCAACCTCTTACCACAGCCTGTGCAGTAAAACCTAAAGCAGTGCGAAGGAACCGAAATGCTCATTCCAATATGGACACGCAAAGGAACACCAACTCCAAACTGCCAGTCATAGAATCTGTCAACCTGAATGGATGGACAGTGGAATGTCTCTATGATACAGGTTTATTTTTCGACGCAATTGTACAAGCCTCATTGGTAAACCCAGAGCAAGTTACAGATGAAACCGTCGAAATACAGGGATTTCTGAAAAGTTCCGTACCTATGACACTTCCTGTTGCCAAGGTCAGCATAACTTCACGCTATGTTACGGGAGAAATCAGAGCAGCGGTCATGGATGACCCAGTCCACCCTGTCATGCTAGGAAGTCGCTATGTCCTTTTAGGAGAACCAGTACAGCCAATGATAGCATCAGCGGTGACTACGCGCCAACAGGCCAAGGAAACTCCAACGACTACGACACCAGCAAATCTTCAGTCCCGAAGATTTGAAACAAGCTCAAGCAACAGACAGCTCACTTGGGACGTGCTTCCGTAAGTTGCCAAAATCACATACACCTCCTAGGAAGGGTGATTTCTACAGGAAGAATGGAATTCTTCACAGAAAGGCAGGAAAGTTAGGACAAGAGTATTCTCAACTGGTTGTTCCAACTACTTACAGAACACAAATACTTGAGATAGGACATAGTATGCCGTTTAGCGGACATATGGGAATCAACGCAACCATGCAACGAATCTCAACTTACTACTACTGGCCTGGAATTAACATGGACATCCAACGATATGTCAAATCATGCCCAGAATGTCAGAAAGTAGCCCCGAAGCTCTGGACACCACCAGCAACATTAGGGAAAATGCCCATCACGAGAGATTTCAACAAGAAATCCAACAACATAGAGTTAGAGGTGGGAGAAAAAGTGCAAGTACTTCTTCCCACAAGTCAAAATCAGTTGCAGATCGGTTGGAGAGGACCTTATGTAGTGAAGGAGAGAATTTCCAGAACAAACTACAAGATCTCTATAAAGGGGAAAGAGAAAATCTTTCATCTCAACCTGTTACAAAAGTACCACGAGAGACCCGCCACCGAGACAGCACATTTGATAGCGATGGCAGTAACAACAGAAGTTGAACATGGAAACTCAAAGGGAGTGGAGTATCCTCTGCAGTTCAAAAAGACTCATCGAGATGTGGACATTAGTTCAACATTAACGACGGATCGGCAGCAGCAGATTCGAGAGTGCTTAGAGAATTATGCCGCGATACTAACAGACAAGCTAGGACTAACAGATCTAGTAGAATTCAACATGAAGTTGAAGGATCCAGCACCTGTGCATGTCAAAGACTTACCCTGTTCCAAACGCCAAAGCCAGAACTCTAACAGATTAAATCCAACAACTGCTGTGAGGAAGGATTAATGTAGGAGCAGACTTTCTCAGCAGACATCCTATTGAAGATTCTGTACATGAATCAAAGGACAAGAAAGGATTAGAGGAAATATAAGCTTGTTACGCTTGCTCAAAGCTACTGTTCTTCAGGCGAACAACAGTCTGAGAGGGGAGCCATGTGATATATTAGATTTTCACAAACGTAACATCACGATTAAATATTTCCAGGACGACAAAAATCGGCGTTCACCGCAACCGATTTATTTGTTCCATAATGGTACGATCCAAGATTTAATATACCCGTTGGGAATGAAAAACATTAACTCGGAAAGGACCGTATAAATAGCAGCGCGCAGAGCGACATGGCCTGTTTGTACATCAGCCAGCATGAGACATAAGAACTGAAGCAGCGGAAGGAGTGAGAGAGTTTCAAAATTCATGAGAAAAGAACATCCTCAGCCTACGAAATCGCTGTGAGAAATTGCATCTCATTCAGATCATGAAACGTGTCGACATGTTGAGGTCATTCTGATAAATAAGGTAAACACCACATTTAATTCAGTTAAATTTTAGTTAGTTGTGAGCCTATTTTCCCAGAAGAGAGTTGGTAAGTAGACTCGGTTGAACACGTGTGGTGAACTAAGAAGTTAATTTAATTGTTATAGTTTATAGATAATAGTATTAATTAAGAATACCCATATTGAATGTTATTTTCTCCCAAAAAGTAAACACCTGACTTAATGTATACAAATCATTAATCCAAGTTGTACATTTAATTCTTAAGCAACTCAATCTACAATGAATTGGAATGGTGAGTTCTTAAGGAAGTTAATTTAGTACAAACTAAATAATATTATACTCAGTTATCATAGTCATAAACTACTGTACATTAGGAGAAAAACCGCAGTGTTTATTTTCTCCCAGCTAAGCAACTTAGTTAATGTATAAAGCATTAGACACATGTTGTAAATTTTATTTCTTAAGCATGAAACTGAATCTACAATGAATTAGAGTGACTTAAGGAACTTCAGAATTCTTAGTACAGTGGTAAGGACATAATGTTTATGGCCCACTGGTAAGATTAAAAACTAGTTTACATGTGCCAGCACTAATAGAGAAGTTAGTGGAATGTGTATAGTCAAGTAGATGGAGCACATTAGTCAGTAAATTAATTTTTTTTACATGAGCACATAGACAACCAAATAGTTTTCTTTTATTTCATGAGCACATGAGAACCAGCCAGAGTTCTACAGGTCTCATAATTTGTGTGATGGTACAGCCACTTGGGGTAAGGCAAATATATAAACATGGCTGTTAACCATGGGCAATAATAATATTTGTGCCTCATAATAGTTCGTAACCAACCGCCATGCAAGAAGTATTTTAATTCATAATGCCTGAATATGAATTGGATATATCACCTAAATTGTATGTATTTCATGAGAACATGTGATAACTCCTGGACTCCATGTTGCTAAATCCTGGATGAATTGCCTAAGTGTGTCTAATGATCACAATGATCACTATGACATTGTTGATAACATGTCTGTGAGGATTCATGTGTGAGTTCATCATTGTTAAACAGAGGTGAATGTATCATTTCATAAAACCCACCAGCATGCATGACTACAAGTTAGGTTGAAGGAGGAGATTCCCTTGTAATGTCATTCTTGGTGAATCGGTGAATGTATGTGGAAACCTTCATAGACATCCTGGGCAAAGACTGCTGCATTGGTCCAGGTGTCTCTTTTTGGACGGTACCCACCCAGTGTAGATGGGAAAACACCTTGCCTCTCTAGTTGGCTTGATATTTTCCTGGCAATTACCTTCTCCAGCAGCTTGCCTATTGTATTCTGCATGGTTATAATTCGATATGCCTGAATTTTTTTGTGGTCTTTGTCAGGCTTCGGCAAGGGAATCAGATAGCTGTGTAACCATTCCTCCTTGATGCTAGCACTCCCTATACTGTTGTTGTACATGTCTGCTAGTTTCTCTAGCTCATTGTCGGTACACTTATTTATGTCGTCGTATCTTATGCCATCAGGACCTGGAGCACTGTTTTTTGATCGTCGAAGCACAGCCTTGATTTCTTTCACTGTCACTGTGTCTTCATCCGAAGTGTTCTGGGCCTTGCATCTGTCTGAGGTGACCTCCTTGGCCAGATTTCGGCGTCCCATGTCTGTCTGGTTGCTCTGCTCAAGGTAGCGTTCAAAGAGGGCTTTGCCCTTGTCCTCGTCAGTCCTCTGCCAGATGAGGTCAGCACCTTGGAAGTCAGAAATGCTCTTATTCTTGACTACACCACTCATGCTTTTATATAGTCGCCAGAACAATTTCAGTGACTTGTCTGTGCTTACTCTTTGACACACCTCTGCCCATTTTTCGCTTTTAACAACCTTGACCAGTTTTTTGAAGTAGCTTACTTTTGTGTGCATCTCTCTTTCTAAGTGCAAGCAGGGACTAGGATGACCAGCTCTGTTCTTCTTGGCATTTTGCCATCTCCTTACAGCACTACGCTTATCCACCCAAGCCTTCTCCACCTCGAAACTCCATCAGGGTGGCTGCTCCCAGCTTTTTTTCCTGCCCTGAAACGTTCTGCGCTTGTCACGACTTATTTTACTCACCACATCTTGCCCTGTACTGTCATACTGGAACGTCTTTACCTTTAGCTTGTTCTGCCTTTCTCCACCAGTATGCTTCAAGGGTGGTGGTCGCTGCCATGGTGTCCTAGGACACCCCATCTACACACTGTAGTGAGTGAAGGTGAAACTAGCGCCAGATCAATAGCACTGTCCTCATCGCCCGGACGGCTTGCTGTCCTGGTGACACAGCCATTGTTGATACAAACCAGGTCGATGGTTTCCAGTGCAGTCTCGAGGCTCCTCCCCCCTGTGTATTGGAGGAAGTGTTTCCCCATGATCTGCCTTTAGCGTTGAAGTCACCACAGAAAATAACATTTCTCTCGTGGCCTAATATGCCACTTAAGCACTGCCACTTCTGGGCGTCCACACTGGCATTGCGGGCATAAACATTAACCATCACGAATGGTATACTGGAATGAACTCTCAACGCCTATATTTGTATTTCGTCACTGTCCCAACTGGACATGTCTAGCTCTGACGCCACCACGCATTGATTAAATAATTGATTGATTGAATGTCTGACTGAGTAACTTAGTGTTTGGTTATTTAATGTTTGATTAGATTTAAGAATCATCTGCAACACACTATTAAACAATCGATTAATGATCCTATATGTTTCTGCAGATCACACTAGGAGACATTCAACTCAGTGCACGAGTACAGCACAATCAACGGAGATCTCAGTGTGCATCATAGTATACTCACATGCAGCCAACATTCTATTTTTTTTTTTCAGCCTCACTACTGTCTCTTTACATACATACGTACATACACATAGACACACACACACATACACGTCGGTATGCATGCAGACATGCATCCATATGAGCACACATGCATACACATACATACACAAAGACATGCAGATAGACAGAAATACACACACACACATACACATATACACACATATACATACATAAACACATACCTACCTACCTACCTACCTATACATACAGACAGACAGACACACATGCATGCAAATATTTACGTACGTATATACTTTCAATCACACCATCCATCCATCCATCCATCCATCCATCCATCCATCCATCCATAGTTCCTACTCACTTATACAAGCATGCACGTACACCGTACACACGCCAGTTGCCCGTCCGTCCTGCCTTTCGCCCATCTGCAATAAGAACATAACGTACGTACGCACTAGCTCGCCCTTGCCACGCAAGCACGAACACACACACACACACACACACACACACACACACACACACACACACACACATACACATACATACTCACACACACACAGAGACACACACACATGCTCACATATTACATGGCACAGTTAAAACTAAAACCAACAGACCTAGTCATTAGTTGGTACCACCCACACAAGGGGAGATAAGGACAGGAAGCGGTCAGATCTCTAGAAGGTCATTCCACTTAACCACGAAAGAAATCATAATTCTACAATGAAGAAAGCGGAGACTGTCATTAATCTTTCGGTCGTTAGTTGACCCTGGTTCATTTATTTCCTGACTTTGTAACTCAGCCGGTGGCAGAAATGGCTTGTTTTCGCTCGTTCAGTTGTTATAATTATCCCGATTCTGTTATTTCTGCCGCTACAGCAGATCGGATTATTGGATAAAATCAACTTGCTGTTTGCTGATTCTTAACGGTTTCTGTTGTATACTTTGCCGATTATTAGCTGTTTCTATTCTATGCAGCTTTTATTTGGAAGTGGTAAGCGATTAGAGACATTACAAGATAAATTAAGATCTGTTCGAAACAAGGAGTTAGAGTAGCAACTGTTATAGAAACTCTTTACTAGTTGGTTGGTTGACTGCTTAGTTGGTTGACTGATTGAATGGTCGACTGCTTGGTTGGTTAACTGATTTCTAAACTGCTGTTTGTTTATTCCATAATCTTAGGGTTATGCCCTGTTATCTGTTATTTCTGTTATATACAGCATGCAGGACGGTAACCTTCTTGATTTTCCAACCATTGAAGACAGACTACAAATTTGCAGTGCACGTGCCTACCTCAGAGTTAACGCAAACACACAACATCCACTGCATTGTGAAATTAGGAAGGTGAAGGGCAGCAGGTTAAAAAGAGGAAGGTCTTGGATGGGTCAAGCCGAAGACATTCTTCAACAGGTGTGTTCACTGGAGGACTTAGAACTTGGCGAGGAGTGGGTACAAGTGCCAACAGATTTCTGTACGTCCTTTTTAGTTTGCATCCAACTAGACAGAAAATGCAGACAAGAAAATCCGGCTGCTGTGGAGGCGGAAGTACAAGCGTTGATTTTCGAGAATTCGTTAGACGGTGATGCTGTCATTTACACAGATGGGTCGGTCGTCCGACATGTGAGAAGCTCATGGGCCTTTACGGCGCGGGCAGAATGGAGAATTGTGAAGGAGGACTCTGGTGCTTTTGTTGAGACCACAAGTAGACTGACTATGGAAGTCATGGCAGTAAGTAAAGCAATAACATGGCTCGAGACACAGACATTCAATAGGGCATGTTTCCTTAGCGACTCAATGAGCATGCTCAAGAGGATAGAGATGGGGTGGATCCGAAGAGAGTGGTTGCTGTCTCTGGAGCGGTCTCGGCTGACAAAGATTAGTTTCATCTTCGTGCCAGGGCATGCGGGAGTACAAGGAAATGAGCGGGTTTCAAGCTCGCATGTAAGGCTAATGTGGAGGGCGGACGCGCCATGGACCAGGCTGACATTCTGAATGCTCTACGAGAAGTAAGACTTTTGCGAGAACCAAGTGATGACTGCGAATCTACAACCATGGTCAGACTGCGAGAACAGCAAATTAAAAGAGGTGTGGCCAAACAAGAACACTACGCAGGAAGCCAAAGAAGACTGATAAACCAACACAGAACTGGTGTCGTTAGCCGCTACACGCTGCGGGATTTGCTGAGGAGGGGATCCGAGCACTCATGGACTGAATGGTTCGATGTGCAATGAGGATGATCTGTCGACTAACTAAGCTTTGTTATCATAAACTATCAATTGTATGCCGTTCTTTTATCATATAGTGTCAATTTTATGTCGTTCTTAACTTCAACCTCAAACCGTTCTTTTATCATATGGACTCAGTTTAATATCTTTCTTTAACCTAGTTGTCTTATTTTTGTACGTTTCTTTGATGGTTGCCATGATGCTCTTGAAGCTATGGGTTGGCCGATTTATGCCGGCTTTTGTAACTACACTCTTCTTCAGCTCGTGTCCAACAAGGGATATGACTAATTCTTCTCTTCTTCTTCAGTCGGCACCATGGTCGTTTCTCAGCACTTAACTTTGCTGTTGGTTAACTAATGTTCTACTCAAACGCCAGTTGTAGTTTTAGGTGTATATTATTCTACACAGACTAAAGTAGACATCACCAATGCACAAATATCTACACGTGCACTATCTAAAGAGTGGCTCAGTGTTGACCATAACTCATTGTCATACTGTGATCCGCACTCCGCGAAACCATAACCTAGACTGCCGTGTCTGGGCCCCACTTCCTGTGACTTGGGAAGTGAGACCCAACTTTCAAGTTGTGTGAAATCTACCCACTTTTCATGTTCCGGTGTTCATTTGCTGAACACGGCCATAACCTTTCATCTGTAACCTGGGTTATGGCTTAACTATGCCATGACGTCATCAGGGTCATGGCAATGGTTGCTATCAAGATGTTTAGATGTACTGTTAAAGTACCATAAACATGGCTATTGACTCCAACCAATCCATTATACGGGCCTGTAAACATCCATATGAATATATAATAAGTCAAGTAATATCAAGGACAATATTGATATTTCGAATTCACCATCTAGTGTCTGCAAAATCTGACTCTCCAGCGACTGGATTAAACTAATAAATTTATAAACCTTGTTTTCATCATTATCAGGCACTTTGCAGAATTACGCTTTAATCACGGCTCTCTGATAATTGTCTTGATCCCAAGCCATTTCCCATGCGCCCTCATGCTCAAGGTGTCCCCAATGTCCTGTATCTTGATCCCAAGCCACTTCTCATGCACCCACATACCCAAGGTGTCCCCAACGTCCCGTGTCCATCTTCGAGTTGGTAGACCCTACCTCTTTCTCCAGAAACTATTCATTTCATCACTCTTCTTTCCGTGCCACAGGGACGTTTAATATGAGCAAATATTCGAGACGTGATGGTTGTATATGAACCAGTTATTTTTTCAACATTCAGATCTGATAGACTCGGGAAGGTTAACCCGGTCAACAAATGCCCGCAGAAATCGGATGTGTCGGCCTAAGGGCGCAAATAAACAGGTATAACGCAAGTACATCTGAAACACACACACACACACACACACACACACACACACACAAACACACACACACACACACACACACAGACACACACACACTCAGGATGAACGCAGAAGAAGAAAAGAATCTGACAGAATGTCAATATTTGTATTTGTCTTAATCCTCGATATTCTTGGAACTTTTATTTAATTTCAAAAGCCCCGATTTTCTGCTTTGGTGATTGTGAAACGGATCATGATACACATCGATTTGTTGCCATATGAATGATACATGCTCTGAAATATGCTACTTTAATTTGTTTACGGTGCCATACTATGTGTTCTTGATTCAAACACTGGCGAGAGAGATAGGAACGATGCTACTTTAATTAGGAAGAAAGATTTGAAAGTAACTGAACTTACTTCTTTCCCAGTATCGTTTTACACTTGTTATTCTTGCCAACCAACTTCTAACAACCCAAGAACTGATTACTATTATTGTCCCAGGAATGTCTCCACATTCTCCATGTGGTAGCAGAAAAGATAGTCAACGATCTTATTTGAATATTTACTACTTCAAAACAATGTTTTCCCATCGCCAATAAGAACGATTTATTACCTGACTTATTTCGTTGCATATTTTCTGTCAGCAGGATGCGCTGAGGGACTATGGGGAGATAGCTGTAGGGAATTGTGCGCCCCTGGATGTTTGAAAGGTTGTGAGAAACACAGCGGGAAGTGTTTCGGCGGCTGTGGCCCAGGATGGACAGGGAAGAACTGTGATTTAAGTAAGTTGGTGATTCTTTTCTGACTCGTGTGACTTTTCTTTGAAATGGATTCTTTTATTTACTGTTTTATTTACTGTGTTTTATTTACTGTGTAATAACAGTGCGAGGCAATGCACCCTAAAGACTAAATGTCATGGCAGGGCAGACCAGGCCCTAAGTCTTGGTCGGCAACTGGTCTAGGAGGGAAGCTCCGATAGGCAGACAGTTAGAACATTACTTTGCTGATCCGGCAGCTTCTGCAGCTTGTCTTGTTCCAGACGTATTGGTGTTACCTATCCTCTGGAGTAAACTAGACAAGACGAGATAGGGATCAGGTTGCACGGGCAACACTTGGTCTCTAAATTCAGCCCAGGCTTTGTGTTATGGAGAGATACTATCGTCAGTTAAAACGACAAGGTGCCGGTCATAAGACATATTTAATGTGAGAGATTGTGTTGCCAGCGGTTATGAGCGAAAGGTTTGATACGGTGGTTTGATGTAAAAGTTTTGGCTCCAGAGTTTTCACGTGAGAGGTTTGACAAGAGAGGTTTCTTATGGTATGTTTCACACGAGAACATGTAAATGACAGGTATATGAGGGGTTCATTGTAAGCGGTGTAGTGTGAGAGGTTGTGTATGAAAGGTGCACTAAAGGTTTGACATCGGAGTTTTCTTGTGAGGGGTTTAATATGAGAGCTTTCATTTGAAGGGTGTAGTGTGGCGGGGTTCATCTGAGGGGTTAAGTGTGACGGGTTTCATGTGAGGGGTTTGAAATGACAGCATTCATGTGAGGAGTTTAATATGATAGCTTTCATTTTGGGTGGTGAGTGGGTGGGTGTGGGGGAGTTAATATGAGAACTTTCATGTGGGAGGGGTAATATGAGAGCTTTCATGTGCTTTACTTACTACAACACACACACACACACACACACACACACACACACACACACACACACACACACACACACACACACACACACACAACACACACACACACACACACACACAAACACGCACACCAAAGTCCTGCAACAAGAACCTGCTCTAGAGCATTGATTTAATAGAACCATCACATTCTGAAGGTCTGGATGTAAGGAGGAAGTGGTGGTCAATATTTCCTTCTCATAGCGAACGACAAACGCAGGGGTAGAACTCTCGTCCGACCAGGGTGATGACATTATCAGCATAACCTCCTAGCGATTACAATAACGCGCCTGCTATCACAGCAAACAAGAAAGCCGTTATCCGAGTAAGGAAAACAGTCTTAGACTGACGGACAATATTAGAGAACTAACCGACTATGAGTGGACGACGGAGACAAGGAGAGACTACAACAAGGCGTCTAGACGCTACCTCATCATCGTCATTATTATAATCATGTGCACTGTCAAATGGCGTAGACGTTCATGTATCTTCATAGATCTCGGTCCTTGTTATTCTGGATCAATTCTGTGGATGATATCTCTCTACACCAACGTCTCATTCAATCCAGCATCATCTCCCTTGGTCTGCCTCTGTTTCTTCTACGTCGGATCGTTCCATCTATCGCGATGTTTTTCCCCAATACTATCTTCTCATTACGTAACCAGTCAACACCGTAGATTTCTTATAGTTGTTTCTAATGTTCTACTTTGAGTATCCCATCCAGGCACTCGTTGGTAATTACTCTGACAGTATAGGGTATCCGCAACGTTCATCTCAGAAACCTCATACCCATCGCTTCCATGCTCTTCCAAATGTGTTCGTTGTTTCCGATCCTACATAAAAAATGAGGGGGAAAATCCCATCAGCGGAAACCTGCGATGGGTTTATGCAGTGTTAGGACCATTGCATTTTTGTAGGCCTGAATGCACGGAGGAATATGTGACAGTGTTTTCCTTCACTTAGCTGGCGACAAGGACAGACGTTGAACCCTCATCCGACAATATTCATGAAAATATTATCATGGAAAGCTCCTAACGATCATTATGAGCAAAAGTTCCTAACCATCATATGAGCCAAAGCTCCTAACGATCACTATGAACCAAAGCTCCTAACCATCATTATGAACCAAAGCTCCTAACCATCATTATGAATCAAAGCTCCTAACCATTTCGCCAACGCGCTTGTTAGATCCCAATACTGCACCGAAAATAGAGATTGATAATATTCGTTTGATCTCTAATTATAAACTGGGCACAGGGGGCCCTGAGAATGTGGGAATTTTCCCAGAGGTGAAGTGTTATTATAATACATATGTTCCACGCCAGGCCAGTAGCAGAGTTGAGTTCATTAAGTTATTGTGTAACTGTTCTGCAGTTCTTCTCGTGTTTTATCTTACAAGCAACGTGCTGATGGAAATACTTGATTATAGATAAAGAGTGCAGATTAATGAGAGTGTAGTTTAATGATGTAACCTGAGAAGTTAACACCAGTCATACCCACCTACAAGAATACGAAGAATTATGATGTGCATCCTTGTTAGAATCCACCCATGAAAGATTGTGCTTTGTTCTACACGTAGTACGAGTATTAAATACCCTTCATAAACTATATCTATGGAAGAGTGTGCTTTGTTCTACACGTCGTATTAAATACCCTAGATAGAATCTATCTATGGAAGATTGTGCTCTATTCTATACATCGTATTAAATATCCTTGAGAGAAGCTCTCTATGGAAGATTTAGCTCTGTTACAAACGTTGTAGATCTCTTCTACACGTCGTAGTTATATCTCCTAGATAGAATCTATCCGTATGTAACTATGTCTACCCCTATACCCATAACTGGAGCTTCTTTAAATGTATGCACACAACGGAATCTCACGAGATTTCGAACCACGTTATTTTTTTGTCCTTCTATACATTCACATCACAATCAGGTCTTTGTCAGATATGACTGAGCTATCGTATGACAGTGGACGGTACTACCTGGTTTCTGTTAGCGTCGAATGTTTGGCGACACTCACCAACCCCTCTCTTCCTCCCCCCCCCCCCCCCCCCCCCCCCCCCATTGTACCAACGGCTTCCGGCGAAAAAGAGCAATTGGAACGGTACAAGCCTTACCCTTGTGCGAGGAAATGCAACCTAACGACCAACTATCATGGCAGGGCAGACCAGGATCTAAACCTTGGTCGGCAACTGGTCTGTGATGGAAGCTCCGATAGGCTGACAGCTAGAGCATTGCTTTGCCGACCCGACAGTTTCTGCAGCTTGTTTTGTTCCAGGCGTTTTGGTGTTACCTTTTCTCTGGATTAAACTAGGTAGGCTGAAAGAGGGATCATGCTGCAATGGCAACAGATGGTCTCTAAATTCAGCCCAGGCTTTGTGTTATTTAGAAGTATAACTTAATTTTACAAACTGTTGTCTATCAAGACAGCAAGATGCCAATCATATATTCACATACATATATGCATTAAATTCAGAGAGAGGTGCCTATGCTATTTCGTATTTTAACATGTCTAATTATATCTTTTCTAGTGATACTGGCAGCTTTTCTCAAGCATTTCATTCAAGACGTCTCATCTGTTGATATTTAGACAATATCCATGTATGACACTGGTAGCAAGGTGTTGATAGACATATGCTGTCTATCACTTGTCGCTTGAATGTTGTGCGTATAAGCATGTGCTTGAACAATGGTCACCGTTATCCTAGAAAGAAAGACAATAGAAGGAAAATATTTCAGAGAACTAACAGACTAAGAGTTGACGATGGAGACACAGAGAGACCACAAGTGATTGTGTTTGTCCTTTGACCTTTTATGCCTCATGCTTAACACATGTGTCAGTCCCAAACAATGGAGTGTTATCCCACCAGTCCCCTTCTGGGTCAACCCAGCCATGGAAAAGGGTACCAGATCATGTTCACAATATTCTGTTACGACCGGCGGCCAAAACAGTGAGAGTATCATCCTAGTTCATTTTTATGCGACGCAGTATACACGAAAACCTAATGTTTCACACCATAATGAAAAAGATGCCAAGGAATAGTCTTAATTGTTTCCTTAACAATGCAGACAATATTAAACTAATGATGGCCATCGCTATAGCGTAGTTGATAGCGAACTGCGCAGATAATGCCATGAACACTGTGGGACAAAGGTCCAAGGCCTAAGCTCATCACCTGCGAAAGTTAGGGAAAGACTGGTCATCCTTTTCTCTGTGCAGTCAGGCCTACACAATGTGGCGCTATCACATCATTAGTAACCCCCATGACCACAACAATCACCTTCAAATGAAAAGCCTGTGAGGGTAAAACAGTGGGCAGCTTATATTTGCTGCTGACTGTCACAGGAGCCAGGGATGGGCCCTAATATAACTTCTCCTTGAGGTTGAATGGGGTAGGGATTATGGTAGAATCGAACCAATTACATATCTACAGCAAAAAAAAACTGCATCGGGACGCATTCTATTATATTTTAATGTTAAATAATGATCTTATTTGTACTGTCTTCCTGATATTATATTTTAATGTAAAGTAATGATCATATTTGTACAGTCTTCCTGATGTTATATTTTAATGTAAAATAATGATCCATGATTTGAAATTCAACTATGTTTGGGTAGAACAACAGATATCACGAGACTGGGGAAACACCATAATTATCCCAACTTGGAAAAAACAAAAGCAGCAAAAGAGACCCACAGAATACAGAGGCATTTCACTGTTGAGTCATAATGGGAAAATATTTTGTAAAATTCTTGAGAAAAGATTACGAACTACTATAGAACTCCAGCTAAGCGAAACACAACTTGGATTTAGAAGAGAAAAAAAAACAAAGCATGCACAGATGCCATTTTTGTTCTTAGACAACTTATATAAAAAATCAATCAAATTAAATGAAATACTCTACTTAGCCTTTGTCGACCAAGAAAAGGCATTTGATAGAGTAGATAGAAACAAGCTGTGGGAAATCCTTAAACAATATGGAGTGAATACACATCTAACAAACCTATGTAGAAGCTTATACAACAACAGTGAATGCATAGTGAGAGCGACTGGAGGACACTCAGAACCCTTCACCATAAGATCTGGAGTACGACAAGGTTGTGTCCTGTCCACTCTCATGTTCATAACATATATAGACAACATATGTAAAGAAACCAGCCAAACAGAGACCACAAGAACACCGCATGACGAGAACACAGAAGAAGAACCATCTGCAAATCTAACCATTAGAGAACTCCTGTTTGCCGACGACCAAGCACTAATAGCAAAATCAGAAGCTGAATTACAAGACCACATGAATAGTCTGAACGAAATGTGTAGGGAATATAACCTGAAAATTAGCACAAATAAAACAGAGGTAATGTCAATAACCAAAAAAGATAAAGCAACAACGATTCACCTAAACGAACATCCCTTGAAACATGTAAAGAGTTTCAAATACTTAGGAAGTAAAATATCATCAAATGGCAAATCAGAAGACGAGATCGAAAATAGACGCAATAAGGCAAATCAACTCATTGTACAAATGGCATCAATACTAAAAAGCAAACATGTATCAATAACTACTAAGAAAGCACTTTACAACACAATCTTCCTACCAACTCTATGTTACCAATGCCCAAATTTGACAATGACAGAAAAAGAGAAAAGAAAAATCACAACAGAAATGAGATTCCTGAGAAGAATACTCAATGTATCAAGAAGAGATAAGATCAGAAATGAAGAAATCAGGACTAGAGTGGGGGTTGTAGCTGCACTAGATTTTATTAGAAGACAGCAAGTCAAATGGTTTGGCCATGCAAGTAGGTTACCAACTAACAGTATACCACAACAAGCAATGATGTATAGACCAGAGGGAAGCAGAGAAGAGGCCGATCACGTAAACGATGGACGCAGGGAATAACAGAGTCCATGGGAATATCGATACATGAAGCCCATAATCGGGCACTCTCCCGCTGTTTATACTTCACCTCGACACCGCAAGGTACAAGAGGAACATGATGAGATGAGATGAGTGATGATACTACTTGTACAGTCTTCCTGATATTATTATTGCACTATCAATATCAACAGTCTTTCTAACTGTATGTTTTATTTTGGTGCCCTTTATCCTCTGTCGGCTCAAAGGCCCTCTCTACCAACTCACAGCAACTCTTGCCGTCCCATCTGTTGTTATCTCCTGCATCTCGGACCACCTCCTTTCTGCATTATTAATGTCTGCTTCTAATTTTCTTCTCCGTGTGTTTTTAATTATATTTACGATCTGGCTCTTATAGTTTTGATAACAATGAGATGAATTTCATTTCAGTGTGCCCAGCTCATAGTTATGGCGTGAAATGTCTCAACAGCTGCGGCCACTGCCATGACGATAGCCCGTGCAACATCGTGACCGGACGGTGCAGTGACGGCTGCCTGCCGGGCTTCAGGGGCGACAAATGCCTTGAGGGTTAGTACAACTCATTTAACACATAACTACAGGGTGTTTGTAGTCTCACTACACTTTATATGTAGATCAAATTTGAAAAGTAAAGTACATAATGTCATCAAAAAGTGAGCTCCACAGTCCATCGTGAAGCAATATGTAGTGAATGGCTGTTGTATGCTGGAAAAATTCTTTGCACTTCAAACAGAATGGTTAATTACCATTCAAGAAACAACAGAGACGTTGCAGAATGTATTTGATAATATGAAGAGACTTGTACAGTCATGCCTTGAAGACCCGTGGTGAACATTTCCAACACCTGTTATAATGAATACTTACTTCATCGGTACATTCCAGCTTCCCCAAAACAGCGTTAGACCATAACAGTGACTGTTGTAACTAATTTAATGAATTTTTAGCACAATTTTTAAAGACATCATGTACTTCATTTTTCAGATTTGTTCTACATACAAAGTGTAGTGAGACTTTACAGGCACGCTGTATGCAGAAAATGGTTTAAAAGGGTTTAAATGGTAAGATGATCGACTTCATTGCACCGGGTTTTATCCCAGGGCTGCCTGCTGAAAGCGTCTCACAAAGCATGAACTCCGTAATTCCATCGACGACCACCCAGGAGTCTCCTAGAACATTGTACTTGTAACGACGTAAGCGGGAATCAAACCCACAATCTTCGGAGCGGGAATAAGCAACAACTTTACCACGTAGACTCCCAACTATTTACAACAAATGTACGAACTTAGTGTGGTTTATTTTGTAGAAATACCACAATCTGAAAATTCAGTGCTATTATTATTTTTTTTTAAAAGTTATATTCTGCCAAATCTTTCTGAGAAATAACTGGGATATTTGATGTATATGACAAGAGAGGCATTCGAGAACACCGTGACGACTGGAAAGATCCAGAGGAAGAGAGGCAGGGGCCGACCAAGAGAAATGATGCTGGATGGACTGAGACGGCAACATGGAGGAATATCACCAGCAGAGTTGATCCAGAACACCAAAGACCGAGATCTGTGGAGAGACATGAACGCCTACGCCAGTTGGCATGACACTTGATGATGATGTAGAGATCATCATGGCCGAGCGGTTTAATACTCTTGCGCTTAAACTTCCTGTGCCGTGATGGCGGGATAGTGGGCCCTTCTGTTAATGCACCCAACTACGTTTGTCTTTTCTACGTGGTTCTATCTCATTACATACCAAAGGATGTATCACAAGTTTTTTTAGTGACTTCTTACTTTATATGCTTGCCTTAATTCGGCGTGTTCCGTGTAGCCATTACATGAACACACTTCAGCACAATTGTTACTTCAACTGCTTCTGTCCTATAACTGAATTTCTTTAACTAGTTCAAACACACACATTTATTCTTGTATATCAACAACTTTATGTGATATTCACTGGCACAGGAATAGAGCATTATGGAGCAACCCTTTGCCGTGAAGTTGGAACCGCGACACATAACTAACTAACTAACTAACTAACTAACTAACTAACTAACTAACTAACTAACTAACTAACTAACTAACTAACTAACTAACTAACTAACTAACTAACAAAAACCTCACTCACTCACTCACTCACTTACTCACTCACTCACTCACTCACCCCCCCCCCCCCACCCACCCTCCCACCCACTCACTGACTGACTGACTGACTCACTCAGTCACTCACTGATTCACTCGCTCACTCACTCACTCACTCACTCACTGCTTAGGCTAGAACGCGTGAACGTTAACCAGACTGAGAATGAAAGGTCGACTCTGTGACGAAGCCTTACAGACGCAATTCGTAATCCCGCATACCGCTCTCGAAACACAGCTGCGGGCGATTTGGTAGCTGGCAGCCTTGCGTTCGTTTTCATAAAATGTTATTATTGACGGGCGTTCAGAAAGCAATGACAAACCACTGAACGTAAACTTGCCAAGAGATAACAAACTGCCAAAAAATGCTGGGGTTGACAGCGCCGTCATGTAAAGGATATGCAACTAACTTAAGACTGAAAAACGTTAAGACATGACCTAATAAGACCTGTCAAATGTAAAGCACCATTTTACGGCGTTAAGGCTCGCTAGGCATATGGTGCTACACCCATATTTGCATAGACCAATCGGCACTGGGTGGCTGATGTGGTCAGTGTCGCCGCTGGTTGTCATTACTTCCCATGCCATGTCCAGGCACCTATACCAGACTGAGTCGACATAGGAATCCAGGTCAGTTGTCAAAATCCACCCCAATGCGCATTCGAACACGTAACAACCGGGCTGGCAGGCGAGTCTAGCCTCTAATTACTGGTCACGAAACCTGCTGGAACTAACGGTGTGACCTGGTGACACCTGCAGCTGACAATACCTGGGCGTTTCGTTTCTTCTCTGCCCAATATAGTTTCAGTGTTCTTCACAAAAACCACCTGACCTGTGCCATGATGTTATTATCCATGTTGTCTGCATGTTGCAGGATGCGAACTTTACACGTACGGGGTGAACTGTAATCACAGTTGTGGTCAGTGCCGAGACAACCAGACGTGTAACCAGATGACTGGCTCGTGTCCCAAGGGTTGTGACAGGGGTTGGCTGGGCAAAACTTGCGATGAAGGTAACTGTGTGTGTTTGTGTGTATGTGTGTGTGTTTGTGTGTGTGTGTGTGTGTGTGTGTGTGTGTGTGTGTGGGTGTCCTTTGTTTCTGTAGCTAGCTCTGAACTTAAGCCTAGTCTAGACATGGGCCACTACTAATACATTATACTTATTATAAAATACTAATATATTTGTGTGAGTTGGTTAGTGGTTGTCATTGTGTGTAACGTGGTGACCGGCACTAGCTCGATTTGAACCCAAGCGTAGTCCATACATACTACTTCTAGTAGTACTGGACTGAATTTTGCGTGTGGATTAGCTTTCCTTATTAACAGTGTCCCTCGCCATCAGGCGAACCCACTCCGACTTCAGGGGTACTTGTAATTCACGTCCCCCAGTCAAGGACGAGAAATCAATATTTTAGTCCAACTGTCCGGTGTAAGGGTTGAACCCGTTACCTCGGCATCAGCACACCGGATGTTTAAGAAACCGCGTTCTTATCCATTCAGCCATGCTGACCTCCAAAAATCTACATAAAGTTGGGGTTGATCGCAACGTCCTGCAAAGGGCATGCCACATTGTTGTTTCGGTACTCCGACACTTTCACGTGAAATCGGCCCGATGTTCTCTTTACACCTGGCGTAGCTCCGTAGGTGCGGCTTATTTCCCCTGGAACGGAGCTCTCCAAGACAATAAATCACCGATATTCGTGTTAAAAGCACACATGCTTATATTTAGCCCTAGTCTTCATATTCAGTTTTATTCTATGATTTACGATTGGGTAACCTTAGCAATGTCTAGATCTGTATTCGTTCCTGGTGATCTCTTTTCCTTGGCTGTCTCGTCTAAATATTATTAATATTCGACTGCCGTCTGATGCCGTTGACGTCTGCAGGAATAAATAGAACCAAGTCATGATGTCTGTGACCTAATAGAGTAGCCGTGAAGGTCAGGCGCAAGGGTCATGTTTAAAATACGACCTTCGAGGCTTGCAGGTCATGGGAATTAAAAATCCATGTTTCTGAAAGACATAAATAACTGGGCCCACCATGGATAACTTCATTTGGTGAATGATATAGGGATTTATACGGGATGTATACATCTTATAGAAGCCTGATTGGAGAGCATAAGAACTGGCGCAAATAGGAGGGTATCATAATGGAGGTTTCATCAATGGCAGCTTGAAATAGAAACATTACCGTTCTGAATGTTTCTTCTACGTCTTATAAAAGCCACGGTGGTAGAGTGGTAAGCGCCCTTGTTTATCAAGAAAGTGGTCCGGATTCAGTTCGTGGCAATGACATGATTTTGCTTTGCTCGACCAGTACGACTTGTCTATAAAATGAGCACTGTATAATTTTAAAAATTATTTATGACATTTGTTAGAAGGAAAGGAGGCGCAAAACACAGGTTAGTGGTCACCTCCTTCCTCCTCTAAATGACGGGACACAACTCGAGCACGGCGGTGGAACACCTTAGCGCCCATCTCATCGCCAAAAGAGTCACGGAAAAATGGGAATCACCTGGTGGATAGAGCTTAAGGGCAGCCGGCAGGCATTTGTTGGTTGTGATCTCATGTTTGCTAGTGCAGGCAGGGCATCTCTTTATAGATCCAACGGCCACTGTCACCGACCAGAATCGTCAAGCCCTAGAAGGAAACCAACTGCTGACTTCCTTACTTAAAGAAGCATATTGTTTACAGTTCGCTCACTTTCAACTCAGCCGTAGTCCATATACTTGCTGCTACTACTAGTGCACTGGACTGATATTTGTTTACGTGTGCTTTAGCTTTCCCTATTACCAGGGTCCCTCACCATCAGGCGAAGCCACTCCGACTTCTGAGGTACTTGTAATTTATGTACCCAAGTTTTGATGATCTGATAATGTCGTGGTCTTGCGCACATGAAGGTCTAGCACGCCTCACCTTGATGGCCGTGTCTGTCATGTGACCATCTTTTGCAGCTGCTAGTGAAATGCGATCATATCAGAATCAAAACAATAGAGAGCAAACAAATGACAAATGTCTATAATAAAGACATTCTCTTTTTTTCCTCCTCCTCTCCATCTCATCCCTCCCCCCTCCTTCTCCTCCTCCTCCTCCTTCTTCTTCTTCTTCTTCTTCTTCTTCTTCTTCTTCTTCTTCTTCTTCTTCTTCTTCTTTCTCCTCCTCCTTCCGCTCCTGCTCCGGCTCCTCCTGCTGCTGCTGCCCAGTCAGGAATGAACGTTGGCGATCACGACTCTCCAGTTCCCCCTGACATCTGGTATTTTAACTGATTAAGTGCCGTAGGATAATTAATCGTCTCTAGTAACTTCCCGTATCTACAATGGACCTATATAAGTAGTTTTCCATATGGAACCTCCTTGTTTTAATTTGATATATTATACAATATGTCTGTTACCATATAAAAAACATTTAAGTCATAACTGTGGCACACCCCTACTTCACGTTTTCCGACATCCATTTTTGTGTGTGGTAGAAACCTACTTTTGTTTGGCACTGAATCTGTTAATAAAGTTCATGCTGCTTATTATTATTAGTCGTCCAATTGTTTAAGCCTTTTTTTCTCTCTAATTCTGTCTGGTTACCTAGGTGACTGCAGTTTCACTTTGAGTAATTTAATTTCAACAAACTGTTAGAAACACCACGTTATACACACACACTTTCCAAACACCACACACACTAAACACGTGCGCAATTATGGCAACGGGATTCTCGCAAGAATTCATAAATGTCTGATAAGACACGTATCCAATGTCGTGTATAGGCAAGACATGTTTGTGAAAGTGGGTATATACCTGGAGGTTTTACAGCAGACCCGCAGATACAAGCTGGACAAGTCGGTATATTTCAGGCGGTAAGTTATCACACCGCAGCTCGCGCCTGAAAGCTGAGAAACAGCAGGGGAGATACAGCGTTCAGCTTGATAGTTGTACCCGTTGTACCACTGAAAATTATGGACAATTAATTCTCTATCCCAGCAGGTGGCCCAGTAGCTGTGATTATGGGATGTCATAAAAGTGGATACTGATTGGATCCTGAGAAAAGCAAAGTCTTTAATTTGTACAAACAAGTAGTCCCATGGTAGATATTGAAGTTCGGATGTGAAGTATTAAGTTGAGTAGAGTTGAGTTGAGCTAAGAAACGACATCACTGCACTCAGGACATTCCCACACGCGCTCCGTCCCCTCATTCCGACAGCCAGCGAAGAGTCATACTACTGATGGTTCCAACTGCCATCTGAATGAAAGTTCTCCCTGTGAAGTATTTACAAAAAAAAAGTTAATTGCGTGTTAGTTAGTTAGTTAGTCGCATTTCCGACTTCACAGCAACGGGTCGTCCCCATTATGCTCCGTTCCTGTGCCAGTGAATATCACACAAATCGCTCCCCACTGCCCAATGTGAAAAGTGGAAAAGACAGGAGTCTCGACAAACAACAGCCCGCACAGACACACTGTGCATAATGCCGCCGCCAGAATGTCAACACACCAGTCCCCCACGAAACACCCTGTTCATCTCTGATGGAATCTGCAGTCATTTTCCTATCTGAATGTTTCCTAGATGTTCACCCACACATTCCACGAAAATACAATTCATCGCTGATGGCAGTGGCAGTCAACCAGAAGCCCAGCAGCCACGCATTTCTGCATAAGGCAAAAACCGGTCAACTCTGGGACATAGCTACCTGCCATCACTCCGAACATGCAGTCAAGTTCCAAAAAACCTCAGGCAGATTCAAAAGCATTTCACACGAAACTCACAGCTCACAGTGTCGCGCCACGCACTCACTCGGTAGCAGGGCGACGGAACCATCAAGCCTCCTTAGTCGCCTCTTACGACATGCGTGGTAGGCTACGGTGTTGCTATTCTTTGCTTTCCTTATGGGCCCCGGCAACACATGGGAGTAAATTGCGTGTACTTTACAGGACATCATAATCAATTCCAGCATTATTTGGCGGTTTGTGATTTACTAGGCTAGTTTATTTTCAGTAATTTGTTATTGCTTCCTGAACGACCGATGCTCATATCATTGTTAGAAACAAGCACAAGACGGTCTGCTTCCAAACTGCCTGAATCTTATTTTGGAAAGCGGTATATGGGATTGTGAATCGCGTTCGCTACCCCTTTCCCACTGATGCTAGCGGTGAAGTACTGGACCTCTACATATTTTAGAGCACGGTCTTGCTGTCCAGACAATTCCCAGACAGTTAAGACAGTTGTCTGGTAACCTTATATCAGACAGGGTCAACCCCAGCCACAATGCTGGTGACAACAACACGAATGCTGTCGCTACTGGGGATTGAACCTGGACTTCATCATGCACACCGACCATTCTGCCACGGAGATTTGTTTCTAGATTGAGTTTATAGAAATGTAATTTGGTTTCACAATGCAGTGACAACAAAGGTAGAGAAATATGTATAATTCAACTGTTAAAATCAAACCGTGTTTCCCCGAAAATAAGACCTACCCCTAAAATAAGCACTAGTTAAGATCGTCAGCCGCCAGAATGAGAGACTTGTTGCCGAATGGCCAGTAAGAGTACAGACACCACTGGTGCGCACTTGATTTGGAGAGTTATGATGATGTTCCAGAAGATGATGACATGACTGTATTTGAATAAATGTAGAATTTTGTACGTGAATATATATATATAATATGTGTGAGTGTTTGCCGGTCTCACTGGCGAAGTAGTTAATGACTTTCACCGCAATCCCGTATATTCACGTGAGGAACACAGCTGCTCGAGATTCGGCAGCGGATTGCGTAGCGTTGGTTACTTACGGGGTATGTGAGCCGGTCGCTCAGAAAGCAACGGCAAACTACTGAGCGTAATCTTGCCAAGAACATCAACAGCAGCTGAAAATGAATATATATATAAGACACCCTAGTGCATTTTTTAAAGCTAAAATTAATATAGTGTGCAGTTTTAATGACTGTGGAATGTTTGAAAATATTCCCGTTCCAAGCTTTTTATTCACCCTCTGTGGAGTTCATACAACATAAAAGGCAAATACAAAACTTGGAACTGCAATATTTTCAAAAACCCCACAGTCATTAAAAGTACGCCCCTAAGAAGACCCAGTCTTATTTTCGGGAAACACGGTAATAAAAGGCATCATAATTAGCGAATGTAGACAACGATATTTCTGAGCCATCGAGGCGGGCGATATTAACGGTCATCGGAGCCAACAATTTATTGCATTTATTAATAACAGTCCCGAAGCAGTTTAATACTATGGATCTATGATGTGATAGCGCCATCACATTTTGTAGAACTGAGAGCAAGGATGAATAAGTGCGCAGTCTTTCCTTCACTTTGAGCAAGCGACAAGAAATGTTCGGGGAAGCAATGGCGTGCGGTGTGACACTGACCAGATCATCCATAAAGTGCCGATGTGTCTTTAAGAATATGGGGCCAGTGCCAGATGCCCAGTAGGCTTCAAGGCTTGTAATGGGGACTTTTATTGTTTTACAACATTCAGAGACGCCGACGCCCATGGGCATACCCATGTGTATATATACCCATGTGGGTATATTCAGTATTAGTTGGCGTTTTGGTATAGTGGTTTGGAAGACACAATCAAATGAACTAATATTATACTGTAAATGTCTATTCAATGAGCATTACAATTGCAGAAGATACCGCGAAACAAATAACACGGTGACCCTAGTGTGGCAATATATCACCCTTATGTTACAATGAGAGATCACATTTGGCGATATATTATTCTTAGACACTGGATTAGTTAAATGTACAATGAAATTGATGGCATAGACTGGGGGTGTCGTATTTATGTGAAGTTACTCGTGTTGCAGGAGCTTTGAAGAACGTCGTTCTCATCACGGCCCACCGAAAGCATTCTCCATCCTTGGCCAGTTCCTCTTCCCCATGCTTGTTCATGCCCAATGTGTCTTCAGTGTCATGTGTTCTTCTTCCTGCAGGTCTTTAAAAATATGGGCCCAACGCTAGATGGACTTTGCCTCTTCTTTGAGAAACCATGTCTCCTATCGCTGTTCTTTCTAAAGTAACGTAACATTTAATGTAACCAAAGTATTTCAGTTTCCGAGAATGCTGCTTATTTATGTCTAAGGTGTCTTCATTACACTGTGTCCTTCTTCCTGCAGGTCCACCTTTTTCTCCTCTTTGAGAAAACATGTCTCCCATCACTGTTCTGTCTAAACTACAGTAACATTTAATTTAGCCACAGTATTACAGAGACTAGGCAAGATATTGTATCAAATTTTATAAGAAAAAGCCTTTGGAACAACATCGGTCATGAACTCAGAATGGATAAGACAGGACTCCCCTACCAAGCCCTCTTATGGTCACCGGTAGGTAAAAGAAAACGGGGAAGACCAAGAGAAACCCTGCGTAGAACCATCATCAGAGAAAGCTCATTCAACGGCCAAGTGAACATCCAGGATCTACAACAGGTAGCAGCGAACCGCCAGACATGGAGAGCCATGACTTCTGCCTTATGCGCCGCCTTGGGCTCAAGAGGAAAGATTAACTAACTAATTACAGCTTCCGAGACATGATGCTGTCTGTGAATAGATTTCCTTCGATATTCACATCTTGTAGAACAAGTCCTTCAAAAAACAAACGAAGATCGTAAACTGATTAGAGTAATTCGACGTAGACAGTCAAAAATTTTTGGGCATGTTATGAGAAGAAATGACTTGGAGAACTTAGTGTCAACTGGCATGATCTAAGGGAAGAGACCAAGGGGAAGACAGAGAAGTAAATACCTGGATGGCTTGGCCACATGGCATGGTCGAGACAAGAACACAGAGCTGATCCACGACTCTGGTGATCGAGTGAGATGGCAAAACATGACCGCCCACGCTTATCAGCATGGCTCATGATGGATGGATGGAGAATGTCAATATTTGAATATTTGTCTTGTTTCGTCCACTATGTTCAATGAATTATTCTGTAACAAAATCTCGGTTTCTTTCTTTAGTGATTATGTAATGATCCGTGGCTCACATCCGGTTGTTTCCACTGGTATGATACGTGCTATCAGCAACGTTGCTTTAATTTGCTTGCTGAAATTGTGCCACATCATATTAATACTATTTATGGGAAAAAAAAGGTTTGTTGCATATCCTTTACAGGGCGTCGTAGTGAAATCAAATAATTTTTGACTGTTCGTGATTTCTTGGCAAGTTTACGTTCAGTAGTTTGCCATTGCTTTCTAAACAACTGACACTCATACCATTGCTTGAAAACTAGCGCAAGGCGGTCTGCTTTGAAATCATCCCCAGCTGTGTTTTAAACTGTATGCGAGATTACGAATTGCGTTCGCAACCCCTTCGTTACTGCCTGGGCATATGAGGATACGACATACTATTTCCCCTTGATAATAGTACAGATTTTATAAAAACTGCATTGCGATTTACAAAATAAAAAAGGAGCTGGGGAGAAAACTGTATAAAGAAACCTTTAAAAAACGTAAGAAAAGCACAGAAATGTCATTAGATAATAATTCAGGACAGGAGGAAAACAAGGGCAATCAGACTCACGTAAGTTCTGGAATGTTCCCAGAGGCTGGGCTGTGCAGTTTCTGGTGCCGATTATAATAGGGACCATTGTGGAAGGTTGCCGCGGTTTATCGTCTTGTTAGGTAAACCAGTTTCTTTTGGGTATTTAATCTTGCAATCAGGACATCTTGCTGCCGTCTGCTGATTTGCGTCTGGGCTGGATTCGAAATAAAGTTGGGCGGGAAATAACGAACGATTCTATAAATAAAATAAATTCACGAGGAAAAAAAAAATTGCCGTGAAAGGAATTGGTGAATCTTCTAAAGTATATAAGTGTAAGTTAAGTATGTGTGAAAATCTTACTGTCGGTAGGGTGTATTTGTAATTATATTTACCTATTATGTTGCATAAATTTTACAGAGGGTGAAT
>JACEFZ010024390.1:277500-340000 GCA_014155875.1 Cepaea nemoralis | reverse complement strand
CGAAATCTTCTCCCAATCTGAATCTGACAGTTTTGGACTTTTGTATTGCTTCTTTTCATCTGACATGTAGACAGCTAGTGCTTCTCTGGTTTGTAGAAGACTCTGTTGCATAACAAAAATACTGTCCCGTCTTGTTGGTACATCTTGCTGCAGCTTATACAATGGTGACTGAGTACAATTTTGCAACTCGGTTGTGTTTGCAGCACTACGTTTAGAATGCCCTACAATTTTTCAACATTTCCCAAACAATGTTTCAGTATCAGAGGCTTTAAATCTATGTAATATGCTCAGTTGTAAGCTATGAATGAAACAAAGAATATGTGCAAAACCGGCTTTATCAACAGCTGAAACCATATTTCTTGCATTGTCAGAACACTGTCAGAATAATGACGTTCAACAACGTTCACGCATTCAAGAACAACATTTTTCAATTTCCAGTCATCGGCAATCCAAATGTCATTAATTCCACAATAGCTTTCGTTACCTAGAGACGTCCAAAAATCAGATGTTAACGCAATTTCCTTTGAGTATTTCACAGATTCTTTAACATTTTGAATCTTGCTGTTATACGTATCAGTACAGTCAACAGTTTGTCAATAGTGCAGCGGGAAGGTAGCTTATATTAAGCATCTTGCAATTGGACATGTTATGAGAAGAAATGGATTGGAGAACTTAGTGACAGACTTAGGGAACAGACCAAGAGGAAGACCGAGAGGAAAATACCTGGATGGCTTGGCCACATGGCATGGACGAGACAAGAACACTGGGTAGCGGGGTAGGGGTAGAAGTAAGGCGCCTCCTTCCCTCCGCTAGCCTACGGGACACCCTTGGGCAAGGTGGAGTACCCGTTTAGCCCCCCGATCAGGGTTACGCGAAGCCATGGGTGCAGGTGGTGGATGAAGATGTAGAGCAGCCGACATATAGTTGTAGGTTATGGTCTCCACTTTCACGACGGTAGGCAGAAGATCTCTTTTTTAAGGAGACAATGGCTACGGTCACTGACCAGTATGGTCACTGCTAGGAAGGAAAGCAATGGCAAACTACCTTCTTTATAGATGCTAAGAAAATCATTTTTATAATCAGAATATACTAAACAGAGAAGACAATAAGCACTGGGATGTTGAGGGCTACGGGTGTTGCAAGATAACTCATCAAAACCAAGGTAGCCACAAAGGACATTTCAACAGAAGAGTTGACATAGAGCCATTAGCCCGCTGTATGGGGAAATACATGGCAAGAGAGGCAAAAGAAGACATAAAATTGCATGGGGAAAGCTTGAAGAGCTGGGCATCAAATAATGATATAAACCACATCAGCTTCATCACGATACCAAGAGTTAGAGGGGTTTGGAGAGCCGTGGTCAGCCAATGTCTGCTCCAGACCAGGCACATACATACGAAGAAGAAAACACACACACACATACTCTTATACACACATATACACACGCGCGCATACACACATACGTACACACACACGCTCACATACACACAAAGAAACAAACACATATATACACACGCGCAGGCAGGCGGACAGACATACATACATACAGACAGTCATAGATGTGTGTGTGTGTGTGTGTGTGTGTGTGTGTGTGTGTGTGTGTGTGATGCCACTCACTACCCCTGCCACCTATGTCCCTCTAACAACTCACATCTATCATCTACTGCTGTTTCAGCATGCCCAGAAGCCTTCTACGGAACAAACTGCCGTGAGCCGTGTGCTCACTGTGCCGGAAATACTACATGTCATCACGTGACAGGAAAATGTACAGAAGGTTGTGCTTCCGGTTGGACTGGAGATTTATGTAATCAAGGTCAGTATCATCATAGTTAACAGTTGCAATGATTTTAGTTTTATCAACTGGCTTATATAAGCAAACAACAAGTTCGCTGGAATTAGACTTAGAATTTTAATCTTTTGGTTAAAATTGCACTATGCAATGGAGAAAAGTCTCTTCCCTCAGACTCGGATAGTTGATCCTTTAAAGTTAGACATATCCAGCACCCCCATCCCCTTCCATCTGGGGTTCGGGAGGCCACCGTCAAATTTTCTCAGATAAAGGTCGAAAACTAGGAGCACCCGTGTTTACATAATGACCGTGTTAAAAAAGAGAAAATCAGGAATGATGAAATCAGGACTAAAGTGGATGTTATATCAGCGCTAGATTTAATTACAAAACAGCAAGTTAAATGGTTCGGCCATGTAACTTGGCTACCAACTGGCAGTATATCACAACAAGCAATGAGGTACAGACCAAATGGAACAAGAATAAGAGGCCATCCATGTAAACAATGGACAGAGGGAATAACAGAGTCCATGGGGATCTCGATATGTAAAACCCATAAACGCTCACTCACCCGCTGTATACGCTTCACATCGACAGCGCAAGTTACAAGAGGAATGAGATGAAATAATGTTGAAAATCTCTCCAAAACTTGAAATTAAAAAGGGTAGGTCAAATAGTCCGTTGTTAATGGCTAAATTTCAAAATCTGTAAACCTATCCACAAAAGAATATTGAAGCACGCGAGTTTATGTTATATGCACATATTTGGAAATTCACCAATACCTCGGATGATTCGTGCACTATGGAGGCATTCTCCTGGTGTAATCAGTGTTAGCAGATCTGAGCACCTATTGATGTAGATATGCACAATGAAAGTTATTCTTAATTAACCTAGCAACTACTTTATAGTTGGGACTATCTGGGTAAGAATGGGTTATACAACTGTCTGAATCCAACATGGATAATGAATAATAACACTTATTCTTGAACATCCTGTGTGGATTAGCTTTCCCTATTAACAGTGTCCTTCGCCATCAGGCGAACCCAGTCCGACTTCAGAGGTACTTGTAAGTAACGCCCCCAAGTCAAGTACGATAGGTCAACATTTAGTCCAGCGGTCCGGTGTAGGGGTTGAACCCCTTACCTCGGCTTTAGCACACCGGATGTACACGCATTCTTATCCATTATTATTATTATTACTACTACTACTACTACTACTACTACTACTACTACTACTACTACTACTACTACTACTACTACTACTACTACTACTACTACTACTACTACTACTACAGTAAATGACGGGCTGCAGGAAAGACGTTAATGAGAGAAAAGGACAGAAGTTCCATCACAGCTGACTTTCGTTGTGAAGACAGTAACTGATTTTAACTTGTCTACAACTCTATTAGTATGAACCTAAGGCCTATCCACGTCAATATGGAAGCACTAGACTCGAGTTTCGCCCTCGTTTGAGCTCATCAGTAGTGCATATCCCTGACCGGATCCGGAAACAAGCCACGGATCACTGGCGTGTGAAGCGGGTGTGTAACCACGCGGCACACGTTGGACACACAGCCAAATTATCATAACAGAATATCACAACGTCACCCATCGTAGGCTATGCTCAATTGCTCAAGTGCTTCCATATTGACGTGGATAGGCCTTAGGTTCATACCAGAGTACGATCAGCGTTGCCAGTAGTGGGTTGTGCTCAATATTTAAAATTCAAATCCCGAAATAACCAAATTAATCAACTCTATTAGTGTTACATATCTTGTATATCGATGCTTATGTAATGTTTCCTGCATTCGCTCAGGCGTGTACCATGTTGTATCTGATGGTTTCAGTGTGTGAAGTGGGTAGTTATGGCAGCGGCTGTCTAGGAGAGTGCGGGCAGTGCTTAAAGGGTGAATGCGACCACGTGACGGGCGAGTGTCATGGCGGATGCTCCAAAGGCTATCAAGGACCCCAGTGTAAGGAAGGTAATATTCTATTATTTTGTGATTATCTGAACTCGTGTTATTGTGTGATTATTTTATCTGAACTCATGTTATTCAACTTATTGTGTGATTATTTTATCTGAACTCATGTTATTGTGTGATTATTTTATCTGAACTCATGTTATTGTGTGATTATTTTATCTGAATGTCGTGAAATACTGAGAGTTAACGATTCCCAGATGGACGACTGTATACACCGACTGACCAGGTGGAGGAAGGGTTAACAAGCGAAGCAGTAATGGTAACAAACAAAGGAGTGATCAGGCGCATGTGTTTGTGGGTCAAGACACAGAAGGGGCCGGCTAACCGCACAGATAAACTGTCGAGTGGAAAAATTGGTTTGCAACAAAAGCAGAGAGTATTATTGGATAGCATATTGCAGTCTGAACGTATGATTAACGGAAAAGTTTCAGATCTGTAATTTTCCACTAACTGTGATAATGAAGTCTGGATGTGAGGTGTCCAGCAATGTCAAGGACTATGCGGCAAAGATGACCTATAAAAGAGTGGCTACGTCTTTGTGAGAGGAGAGTGTGTTTCTGAGGTTTTGGGAGAGAAGGATTATGGAAAGGGTTGTGCTGCGTTCGGATGAACGTTTGTGTATCTATTGTGCATTAGTACTCCCAATTCAGACTAGGATTATTATAAGGTTCAAATCTCCTAGTGAAAGCAGAGAAGAGAGGAAGAGTACTACACTTGAACCAATAAAGTACTTACTTAGAACCAAACAAAATATGGACATGTTTCAAGATGAAGAAATAATAAAGTTAAATCAAATACAGAACACTGTATGCTCAAACGAATATACCACTAAAACCCTTAAAAGGAAAAGATGTTAACCTGGGGCAAGCAGGGATACTTACCACTACATACGTATTGGATGCATAACGAAGAAATAATAGACAAGTAAAACAGGACTAGTAATAAAAGACTATAGGACGAACTGTGGCGATGTGGTGGTTTTTCGAATGATGGATACTTACCGTCATGAAACAGATTCAGGTGCATTCATAAACTTACGGGACTTTTATTACGGTACCTTGACTCAGTGGTGAACAGTTTTTGTTTTTTCATGCAATAACGGATTTACCATCAGATGCAAGCATACGGATCATCCGGGTGAGCTCTGTCCTGTTTGATGTGCTGTCCTGTGATCTTGAAGAATGAAAGGGCGAGAAGCAACACCGCTGATAGACATTCAGAGTTCATATCTGACAACCACACTAGAAGAACATACCAACTACATAGACAATATCCATACATACACCAGACATAGTTTTTATTAATAAATCTTTTATCTTATCGTTGAAAGGAACTGTTGTCGGAGTATGTGTTGAGGGAATAATAGAGAGAGTGAAAGAAATAGATATATGGAAGGGAAGACAGAAGAGAGGAGTGTAGACCAAAGTCAGTCAATAATCCCAACAGATAATAAGTTTAAAGATGTGCTTGTTGAGTCCAGTCTCCTCTCGGGAATTTAACAGGACATAATTGGTGGAGCGAGCGGGTACTACATACAGAATACCCATATGACCGGAAGGCATAACATGGCATATGAATAAAGGGGTACTTGCATATTGGCACAGGCATAGCGGAGTACCTACATGTTGGGACATACTGATTGGAATAAATATAAGTATACATTGATGACTTTTAATGGAAGGACGTCCATTGGATATATGGTGCCATTACATTTATGGTAGAAACATTTCATTAATGCTGGTGACTTTGCAGTGAGAAAGTTCCAGACAGAGTGAATGTGGATAGGTGGTAAGACACATTACATACCTAGTCACACGGTCACACGTCTACATAAGTCTTTATCCTATATCTCCTCTTGGGGATGAGAGAGTGGTTGTGATGTACTGTGTGGTGTTGTAGATTAATAATATTTAATAGACATAGATAAATGATATAGGTTCTAGGTAGATTATCGGTTTATAGTGAGTACTTCTTTACTGCATTGAGGTGTCTTTACTCAACGTGCTGACTTACCTGCTTTAACTATGGCCACTCCCAAACTAACTACCGCCGAACTGAGGGCAAACGGAGAGGAAATTGGGTTGGCTGGTTCAGACTTAACTGATTACATCCAAGAAAGAGAGCGAGAGATTCGTCAAGCGGAACGAGAAGAGCGAAAGACCGAGTTGGAAGTGAGAAGAATAGAGGTGGAGACCAAACGAATGGAAATGGAACAGGAGACAAAGCGACTGGACATTGAACAAGAGGACCAAGAAAATGGACCAGGAGACCAAGAAACTGGAAATGGAACAGAATGCCAGGAGGACAAGAAATGGAACATGAATACCGCTTGAAAGAGTTAGAACTCAAGACACAAACTAAGGGTGAAATAGATGCAGCAGAAGGAAGTTCATCTTCACCTGGTGCAACCCACATGAGTGGACATGGTTACCATGCCATGAAGTTTCCCTTAGCTGTCTACGATCAGTCTAAGGAACGCTTTGACCAGTACGCATCTCGTTTTGAAGCAATGTCAGTTGCTATGGGGCTGGATAGGAGCAGGTGGGCTCTTAAATTATCCCAGGGATTAATAGGTTCGGGATTCGACGTGTACACACGCTTACCACCAGGACAGGAAAATAATTACCAGGAATTAAAAGCCGCTTTGATGAAACATTTTGACATCACCGCACAAACGTATAGGAAGAAGTTTAGATCGTCTAGACGAGAGCCGGGAGAACTATTCGCCGCCTACAGTCTGAGGCTGAAATCCTATCTCCAGAAATGGATGGACTTGGCAGAATTCAAGAGGGATTATGAGAGTCTCGAAGAGATGATGGTGGTAGACCAGATGCGAAAGCAAATGTCGAAACCTCTCAGAACCTTCTTGGGAGAACAAGGGGCGGAACGGATTGATGTTGTGAATAAGCTGGCGGAACGATTCGTGGAAGTACATGGTGAAACTGAGGAACTAAGTACACAAACCAAAGGTCAGGAGAAACCAGAGAAAAAGAAACCTAAAAACTGGGAAGGAGAAAAAGTGGAACCTTATATAAAGCACACAGAGGAGAGTTCAGAGAAGGTGAAGGTAGGAAACCAGAGCACCTCGAATTCTCAAGCGAAACGACAGTGGTCTGAGAAGTGGTGTTCATTTTGCAAGGCGGCCTCTCACAACACCAAAGACTGCAGATCGAAACCTAAAAGTTCTTACTTCGCAGCATGCAAAGTGATTCCTACATCGGTGATCACAGACAAGGCTGAGGTCGGCGAAGGAGAAAGGAACAAAAAGGACACACGGAAACCTAGGAAGGGAACAGGGTGCACACACTGCCAGTCGATAACACATAATACTGTGGACTGCGGATGCAAGGCAAAACACGCCAATTGCATAACCAACCTCGAGGAATCAAAAGAGGAAGGCAAGGAAACGGTCAAGGAGATGAAAGACACTCAGGACCAAGAGAGACCACCTGTGGTTGAACTGATTGAAGTAAATGGCCAACAGGTTGCTTGTCTCTACGATACCGGTTTGGATGGGGAAGCGGTGGTGGACGCCAGCTTGGTAAGCCCAGACCAACTTACAGGGGAGACCATAGAAATACAGCCGGCAATGAGGAGTGCTGTTACCATGACGCTGCCAATCGCCAAGGTGGAGATTAAATCCAGGTACGTCACGGGCATTATTCCAGCTGCTGTATTATCTGACTCCTTATTTCCAATGATCATTGGCACGAAATATGTCTTTTTGGGGATGCCCAAACAGCCAGCCCAAAAGGGAACAGTAGTCAGTGGATCTCAAGGGAAGGAAAAAGAGGCAGAGACACTATGCGACAACTCAGGGATAGGAGAATTGCATACTGCCCAGAGGAAGGATACTACGTTGCATCCTTGCTACAGGAAGCTGCAAAGAAGTGCTGAGCCACCAGAACGGGGACAGTACTTTCTGAAGAATCAACTACTCTATCGGAGAGCTGGGAGGGGAGATAACCTGCACGAGCAGTGGGTGGTTCCAGAGACCCACCGTCCTCACATTCTTCAGAGTGGACACATCATAGGCGAGAATCGACATATGGGTGTCAGAGAGACCTTGCAGCAAATATCCGGCCATTATTGCTGGCCAGGAATGACCGGAGATGTACGCCGGTGGGTGAAGTCTTGTTCGGAGTGCCAGAAAGCACCACCCAACAAGCGAATTAAGAGGAAACTAGCTCTTAAAGTGGAAGACAAAGTGGAAGTGTGGAGTCCAGCAGAGACCAATATACTCCAAGTAGGATGGAAAGGACCTTATCCTGTGGAAAAGGTGGTGTCCAAGAACATCTACAAAATACGGATCGGGGAAGAGAAGAAAAATCTCCCTAGACATCTCATTAGGAAATATGAAGAGAGATCCGGGAGCAAAGCTTCGCACTTTATGGTGATGGCAGCCATTAGGACAAAGGTTACCAGTCCAGACGAAGACCAGAGATCGCCAGTACAACATAGGAGGGCCTATGGGACAGTACGTGATAGGTCAGATTTACCCAACGACAGGAGGAGGGAAATCACAAGTCAGGGAAAGGACAAGAGTGAAAGTTTCACCGGTAACCAAGTTCAGAAGGGGTGGGTAACGTCGGGAAAAGCGAGAATTACCCAGGACTCCAACCGAAGATTGGCTGACCAGATACAATATCGCCCAAGATGGTCCTGGAAGCAAAAGTCCAGGAGATTTGGGAAAGACGACTCGGTCCATCGAGGACGAGGTGGAACATCCCCAGAGGCAAAGCCGGGGAAACCAAGAGGACATGGAAGCAGTGTTACAATCAGGATGGGACAATCCGTCTGTATTGTGAGCAATCGCTGACGCAAGTCGAAAGTAGGTCGACTGAACGTACAGGAGCGAGGAGCCAACACTAGTTTCAGTCGTGAGTAGTATAGTAGGGTGTCAATTAGAGCGCCTACTGGATAATGAAGATGAGCCATGTGAGGATCCAATCATATCATCAACACGTGATGTTAATAGCTACTTAGCAGAAGCTCAACGCACGGTGGATGTGATGGACGTTGTTGCTGCAACTGGACTTCACAATGGAATACATCCTTGGTAAGGAGAATGTAGGAGCGGATTTGATATCCAGACATTCAGCTCCGGAGGAAGAAGACTAGGGTTGTGGATCATGGGAATCAAACCTACAGTGAGAAAGATTCGACGCGGTCTAATCTCTTAAGAGGGGGCCTATGTCGTGAAATACTGAGAGTTAATGATTCCCAGATGGACGACTGTATACACCGACTGACCAGGTGGAGGAAGGGTTAACAAGCGAAGCAGTAAGAGTGAACAACAACGGAGTGACCAGGCGCATGTGTTTGTGGGTCAAGACACAGAAGGGCCGGCTAACCGCACAGGTAAACTGTCGAGTGGAAAAATTGGTTTGCGACTAAAGCAGAGAGATTATTGGATAGCATATTGCAGTCTGAACATATGAATAACGGAAACGGTTCAGAGCTGTAATTTTCCACTAACTGTGATAATGAAGTCTGGATGTGAGGTGTCCAGCAATGTCAAGGACTATGCGGCAAAGATGACCTATAAAAGAAGTGGCTACGTCTTTGTGAGGGAGAGTGTGTTTCTTAGGTTTCGGGAGAGAAGGATTATGGAAAGGGTTGTGCTGCGTTCGGATGAACGTTTGTGTATCTATTGTGCATTAGTACTCCCAATTCAGACTAGGATTATTATAAGGTTCAAATCTCCTAGTGAAAGCAGAGAAGAGAGGAAGAGTACTACACTTGAACCAATAAAGTACTTACTAAGAACCAAACAGAAAATGGACATGTTTCAAGATGAAGAAATAATAAAGTTAAATCAAATACAGAACACTGTATACTCAAACGAATATACCACTAAAACCCTTAAAAGGAAAAGATGTTAACCTGGGGCAAGCAGGGATACTTACCACTACATACGTATTGGAGGCATAAAGAAGAAATAATAGACAAGTAAAACAGGACTAGTAATAAAAGACTATAGGACGAACTGTGGCGATGTGGTGGTTTTTCGAATGATGGATACTTACCGTCATGAAACAGATTCAGGTGCATTCATAAACTTACGGGACTTTTATTACGGTACCTTGACTCAGTGGTGAACAGTTTTTGTTTTTTCATGCAATAACGGATTTACCATCAGATGCAAGCATACGGATCATCCGGGTGAGCTCTGTCCTGTTTGATGTGCTGTCCTGTGATCTTGAAGAATGAAAGGGCGAGAAGCAACACCGCTGATAGACATTCAGAGTTCATATCTGACAACCACACTAGAAGAACATACCAACTACATAGACAATATCCATACATACACCAGACATAGTTTTTATTAATAAATCTTTTATCTTATCGTTGAAAGGAACTGTTGTCGGAGTATGTGTTGAGGGAATAATAGAGAGAGTGAAAGAAATAGATATATGGAAGGGAAGACAGAAGAGAGGAGTGTAGACCAAAGTCAGTCAATAATCCCAACAGATAATAAGTTTAAAGATGTGCTTGTTGAGTCCAGTCTCCTCTCGGGAATTTAACGGGACACTGAACTCATGTTATTGTGTGATTATTTTATCTGAACTCATGTTATTGTGTGATTATTTTATCCGAACTCATGTTATTGTGTGATTATTTTATCTGAACTCATGTTATTGTGTGATTATTTTATCTGAACTCGTATAGTGCTAACCCAAAAAAGCGGTGATCAGTTAGTGACTGTTAGACCGAAAACACCATGGACCTTAGCTCTTTCAGTCACGGGTAGTTACTGCTTGGTTCTCTCTGATTCCACTGTTACTCAGTTATTGTTTGAAAGCTCTCTGATTTAGCGGTTACTCAATTATTTGTTGAAAACTCTCTGATTTAGCTGTTACTCAGTTATTGTTTGGAAGCTCTCTGATTTAACTGTTGCTCTGTTAACGGTTATTGTTTGGAAACATACCGATTAAACTGTTTCTCAGTTATTGCTTAGAAGTTCTTTGATTAAATTGTTACTCAGTTATTGCTTGGAATTACACCGATTAATCTTTTCCTCAGTTATTGCTTGGAAGCACTCTGATGTGTTAACATTTTAGTGATACACAAGAAGACAAACTATTCTAACATTTATAAGAACATGCATCTTTCCTGTAACAACATACCATCATGAGTCACAGGAGTTTTGCAGTCATATAGAACATCGTGTCTCTTGAACTCAAATTTTACAGAAAAGTTCTTAAAATATGGCAGACCAAGAAAAAGAAAGTTAATGGCATTGTACGAGGTCTGAACGTCTAAGAAACCGACACATAAGCAGCATCCTCGGAACACTTTGACCATATTAATCGTCATAATGGTTTGGGGGAAAATAAGTGATGGACGCGAAATGAACACAAAAGACTATACACACCATGGGCATGTGGGTGCTTGAGGGTGTATTTTTAATGACTGTGCAGTGTTTGAAAATATTGCCGATCCAAGTTTTGTATTCACTTTCTGTAAAGTTCATGCAACGTAATAAGTAAATACAAAACTTAGACCGGTAATATTTTCAAACACTGTACGGTCATTAAAAATACACCATGTAGAACTCGCAAAGGATCGAGATATTTTCGGAGGGCCTTGATGGGAGCGACGTTCTTTAAAGGTCATGTTGCATAATTATGGTGTTTCTACGATAGTCAGCAAGTCTGACGATAGTGCACGCTTTACACAGGTCCGGACACTTGTGATCGACAGATGTGCGCGCCCTTATGGTCCAGGCTCGTACGAGGCCCTCACCTGTGGGACTTGGCTGAACGCCTCTAAGCCGGGTCCCTTGGGTGTCAGGGTCTGGCCATCACTCGCCACCTGCTCGTGGTGGCGAGGTCGCGGTGGATTGACGCTGCGCCGCCAGCGTCTGCAGCCTACCTTGTACCAGACGTGTTGGTTACTCATTCCTCTGGACAACACAAGGCAAGGCCGAGAGAGGGGTCATGTCGTTTAGGCGCCACATGATCCTCTGAAGCTCTGCCCAGACATTGTGATGGAATATTGGCCACATTCCAACTCACATACTTTGGTCTGTCAAGACTGCAAGGTGTCAACGACGACGATAGTCAGCAGAAGCAGACTTGGTCGAAAGGATAAGCGCGCTCGCTCTGAAATTTCTTCTGCCATGATGCGAGGTCAGCGGATCAAAACCTACACCGGCATCACGTTTGACTGAAACGTTGACTTCTAATTCACAAAGCAAATGCAAACTATTGAACTTAAAATTGCCGAGAAAATCAACCATAGCTTGTATGGATCGCAATGTTCTGCAAGGGACATGTTAGTTAGTTGCATATCCTTTAGAGGACGTCGCAGCCAACACAAGTATTTTTCTCTGTTGTTGATCTCTTGGCAAGTTTACGTTCAGTAGTTTGTCATTGCTTTCTGAACGACCGGCACCCACGCCGTTTCGTGAAGAAAAAAAAACAAACAACAACAACAAAACAGCGCACCACGGTTTGCTGCCAAATTGCACGCAGCCGTGTTTAGAACTCGGGTGTACGGGATCAGTAACCGCGTTCGTAAACTCTACGCCACGGGATCCGGCAAGGGACATGTAATTAAAAAGAATATCTAACAAAATAAAAATGGGTTTAATAAAGTTGTAGTGAAAGGAGCAGATAATAGCAACGGAGTAAGCATGAAGATATCTTGCAGGATGAACCATGTCAACAGTTTTGTTTGTTCGAAATCTCACCATATATCTCCTCTCTAATCTGATATCTCTTCCACTGTCGGAGGGAGGGCTGCTGTGTGGTGAGATCTGATATCTCTTCCACTGTTGGAGGGAGGGCTGTTGTCTCGTGAGATCTGATATCTCTTCCATTGTTGAAGGGAGAGCTGCTGTCCAGTGAGATCTGATATCTCTTCCACTGTTGAAGGGAGAGCTGCTGTCTGGTGAGATCTGATATCTCTTCCACTGTTGAAGGGAGGGCTACTGTCTAGTGAGATCTGATATCTCTTCCACTGTTGAAGGGAGGGCTGCTGTCTAGTGAGATCTGATATCTCTTCCACTGTTGGAGGGAAGGATGTTGTCTGGTGAGATCTGATATCTCTTCCACTGTCGGAGGGAGGGCTGCTGTCTGGTGAGATCTGATATCTCTTCCACTGTCGGAGGGAGGGCTGTTGTCTGGTGAGATCTGATATCTCTTCCACTGTTGAAGGGAAGGATGTTGTCTGGTGAGATCTGATATCTCTTCCACTGTCGGAGGGAGGGCTACTGTCTAGTGAGATCTGATATCTCTTCCACTGTCGGAGGGCTGTTGTCTGGTGAGATCTGATATCTCTTCCACTGTTGAAGGAAGGGCTACTGTCTAGTGAGATCTGATATCTCTTCCACTGTTGAAGGGACGGCTACTGTCTAGTGAGATCTGATATCTCTTCCACTGTTGAAGGGAGGGCTACTGTCTAGTGAGATCTGATATTTCTTCCACTGTTGAAGGGAGGGCTGCTGTCTAGTGAGATCTGATATCTCTTCCACTGTTGGAGGGAAGGATGTTGTCTGGTGAGATCTGATATCACTTCCACTGTCGGAGGGCTGTTGTCTGGTGAGATCTGATATCACTTCCACTGTCGGAGGGCTGTTGTCTGGAGATCTGATATCTCTTCCACTGTCGGAGGGCTGTTGTCTGGTGAGATCTGATATCTCTTTCACTGTCGGAGGGAGGGCTGCTATCTGGTGATATCTGATATCTCTTCCACTGTCGGAAGGAGGGCTGCTGTCTGGTGAAATCTGATCTCTTCCACTGTTGGAGGGAAGACTGCTGTCTGGTGAGATCTGATATCTCTTCCACTGTTGGATGTGCCCCATGGCCGTCATGTCCCTATTCAGGAACCGGCTATGTGTGTATGTGATTTGATCGGGTCATCAAATTGTGTTGACCCGAATGCTCGGAGAAATTGGTGGCTACTTGTTTCCTCCTATGGCGATCGATGAACGCAGGCGTCTTTCCTTCGTCCGCCCGTTTATGACGTTATCAGGTTAGATCCCTATCAACTACACCAACGCCCTCGCCCATGGCCGTCGAACTACAGTCGAGCATTTGGTCTAAAACCAGGAAGTGTCACTCCCCGTGTTGTGTTGACGTCAACGTTAATGCGGAGGTGAACTCTCCAGGGCAAAACAACCGAATGTTAAATTGATCCTTACTTCGCGTTAACATAATGAAATGTTGAGACAATATTTCGTTATAATATAATGGGCGATCGGACGGTCAGACAGACAGACAGACAGACAGACAGACAGGCAGGCAGGCAGGCAGGCAGGCAAGCAGGCAGGCAGGCAGGCAAGCAGGCAGGCAGGCAGGCAGGCAGACAGACAGACAGACAGACAGACAGACAGACAGACAGACAAGTTTAAATCTGCCGTTGGTGTCAGAAAGCAGATCACAAATACACACAATTTCTGTGACCAAATTCGAACGTAAGATAATTGAAACAGGCAAGAGAAGCCGAGAAATAGAGACAGGAATAGTGAGTTTCGTTTATAGGACAGTTCAGGTCACATGGTGCAAACAATCAGGCAATCACTCAACATTTTCTGATCCGCATTTGTTTAGATCATCCAAGAACTAGACACACCAGGTGTCCGATGGTTTAATCTACCTGCCCGGTGCTCAGTCTTGCTGATCTGGTGCCACATTTCATAAAATAAATGAAAAACCGCGGATAACCCCAAGGCAGGGATTGCCGCGGGGGAGTCAAAGGGTAGCTCTCCGTAAGGTAAATGTGGGTCTATGACAGATACTGAGGATGGCGTGTGAAGTGTCAGGTCTTCGCATATTCTAGGCCTCAGTCTACTGAGGTAGTTTCGGTTGTTTCGTCTCTGGCCGCCCTTGCTCCCCTGACATCTCCGAGGAAATTATGACAAAATTATTCAGTGTCAATAAACCCCTGATCCCCACATGATCGGGATATCAGAATCCGGTCATAGATGGGGGATTAAACTGTGACCAGTGTCTTTATAATCAAGCAAACCAATTATTATGCCAGTACAGCTCTGGCTCTTAGCATCATCATGTGAATTGCCAAGTGGGGTAGGCGTTCATTTCTCTCCGCAGATCTCGGTCCTTGGTGTTTTGGGACAATTCTAATGATGGTATCCCTCCATACCATCAACTTAGACTGGTGTTTTGGGACAACTCTAGTGATGGTATCCCCCCATACCACCGACTTAGGCTGGTGTTTTGGGATAATTCTAATGATGATATCCCCCCCCCCCCCCCCTCTTACCATCGACTTAGGTTGGTGTTTTGGGACAATTCTAATGATGGTATCCACCTATACCATCGACTTAGGATGGTGTTTTGGGACAATTCTAATGATGGTATCCCCCCATACCATCGACTTAGGCTGGTGTTTTGGGACAATTCTAATGATGGTATCCCCACATACCATCGACTTAGGCTGGTGTTTTGGGACAATTCTAGTGATGGTATCCCTCCATAATATCGACTTAGGCTGGTGTTTTGGGACAATTCTAATGATGATATCCCCCATACCATGGACGTAGACAAGGAGGAATTAACATCAGTTATGTACGCGTAACTGCTCCAAAAAAGTGAAAGATACTAAACACAGACATAGTACACATGCCTTATAACGAACTCCACAACGGCAAACATAAATCACAAGAGAAAAACAAAAGAAATAAAATTAAAGAAAAAAAAATATACTACGACACAACGTATCGACGTTTCGATTATACTAATCTTCCCAGGGAACAACACAAACAGATTTACAGAAAAACATTAAATTACAATATTTAATAACATTAAAACACATATAGAAAAAAGTCTGGGTGTGACCCGTAGCTAGTTTAATATCTGTCACTTTTTCGCAGGAGTTCCACAACCCTAACTGTTTTTATTTTGTTATTGTTTTATCCTGCTGTTCTGTTAGACAAACAGGCATCACATCTCTCGGTCTGCCTCTTCCGCGGATCTATCCGGCTGTTACGATGTTCCCCCATGCCTGTCTTCTCTTTATATCACCAAAGAACAGTTTCTTATAGTTGTGCATTCTATTTCTGAATAGAGCAAGGCAAGAGAGGAGGGCAAGAGAGGAAGGCAAGAGAGGACGGCAAGAGAGGAGGGCAAGAGAGCAAGGCAAGAGAGGAGGGCAAGAGAGGAGGGCAAGAGAGGAGGGCAAGAGAGGAGGGCAAGAGAGGAGGGCAAGAGAGCAAGGCAAGAGAGGAGGGCAAGAGAGGAGGACAAGAGAGGAGGGCAAGAGAGGAGGGCAAGAGAGCGAGGCAAGAGAGGAGGGCAAGAGAGCAAGGCAAATAGAACAAGGCAAGAGAGGAAGGCAATAGAGGAAGAATGTGTTTACAACCAGCGTATTTCTGATTATTTCTCAGACTAACTGACCCAAGATGGACGATATGGTCATTTTATGCCGACCGCTTTAACTTCCAGGACATTTCTTGGTACGCATTCTAATTTTCGTCGACCTGGGAGCCCAAACCAATGACAAAAAGAATCCCCGCCTCGATGTGGATTTGAACACATGAGCACTGGGTCGGCAGACAAGAGTACTAGATCCTGCACTACCGTGGCGCACTACATCAATCTGGTTTTCAAATAAACATAATGACATTAACTCACTTTAAACTGTAACTAACTATGATAGCACAAAGTGGCAGGACAAGTGGTCACCAGCAATGGTAACACCCATGTCCCTAAAGAGTTAATTATCATTTAAAATGACTTTTGTTTTGACAGATACTTTAGTCTATTTATTGCTTGCAGCCATTCGTTGTAAATTTGTTATCTTGGCTGATTAAAATAGATTCACGGAATTATCTTTTCTGTAAAGGCACATTGCTGAGGGATTCATAGGAAGCAGACAATTTACACGCAAGATAACAACATCACTAAAAGAAATTCCTCAAACAGCAGACTAAACTTATAGGACATTCTTGACAATCAAAAGAAGAAACGGATAAATACAATAGGCGAACATAGAACCACGTGGTGTTGTGTAGAACTGTTCTTCGTTTGTCTTTGGGAGTGAGTGCGTCAAACCAAGTTATGCACTTCAAAGGTCAGTTAGTCCGACTTCGGCATACATTGCTGTTCATTTAGCGATGATGAAAGCACGAAGAAAACCGAGGAAGAAGAGTACAAAATAAGTGTCTCAAAATACAAAAAGAAATATGCATATCGTTAAAGTTGTGGATGTTTTATTTGAGAGTTAGCATCTTCTATGTTCGCACAAAAACCTCCGCGTTCTTGGCTGACTGACTGGCTGACTGCCTGGTTGACTGTCTGGTTAACTGTGTGGCTGACTGTTGGTCAGTCGGTCCGACTCTCAGTCTGATTGTCTATCAGTCTAATTCACTTGGTGTGTGTGTGTGTGTGTGTGTATGTATGTATGTATGTATGTATGTATGTATGTATGTATGTATGTATGTATGTATGTATGTATGTATTGTATGTATGTATGTATGTATATATATATTTATATATATATATATATATATATATTTATATGTGTGTGTGTGTGTGTGTATGTGTGTGTATGGTTGTATTTACCAATAATTCTGTAATAAAACAATGCCACGAGGTCGCAGAAATGTGGCTTTACAGTGGCATGCTGAAAATTGTTTGGACAGCCAACATGAGAATTGTAAATGGTTTGAGTGTGACTGAGACACAAAGATAATGTATCACAAACAACAGAAAAGGGCAGTCGTCATCTGATAACTACATTATGAGAAGAGGGAACTTGGAACGTTGCTCTGACAACTTCAAAATTTTATGTAAAGTGGAAGACAACGAGAGAAGATTCTTGACCATCTTTTGCCATGATATTGAAAGGTGTGATCATACGATTAGCCCGGTTAGACACCTCTTGTTGCAGATCTCAATATGTGGAGAATCATGATCGCCACGCCAGTAAGCAAGGCACTTGCTGATGAAATTTGTAATGCACATTAGTGTTATTTTAAACTGTAAACAAAATCAAAACAATATTTTCCCGTAGCGAATTTGAATAACGAAGTCACAAACAATAGATCGCACGATTTATTGGCTGGCATATTTCGCTGCATCTCATCAGGTATATCTGCAGAATTCACATAACATAAAGTGAAATAACTAGATAAATCATTCAAACTGAAATATTCACATGTTCGCACAGTAATGTCAATTGTCTACCACAGTAATTTTCAATCGACTATCATGTCTTACTTTTATATCAACGCTGTTTTCTAGAATGTCACAGTGGATGGTACAGAGATAACTTTACTTAATTTTATAACCACGCTGTTTTTTAGATTGTCCGAGTGGATGGTACAGGGAGAACTTTACTTACTTTTATATCCACGCTGTTTAATCATGTCTTTCTGTTTGCACAGAACTGGCCTATGTAGATTAATCATGATGGCTTCTGCAAACTTTAACAAGCGACTATTTTGTGAATTAAACAACTCACGAAACACACTGTCTTTGTCAATCACATGACCGGTTTCCAAAACGTGACGTGCAATCGACGACGCAGGAAGTTTGTGGTGTATCGACCTTGCCAGACTCCCATCGCCTGTGTGTAGTATCTTGTCAATCCAATTGAGTATGTGTTCAACCACCCTCTTGTTTAACTGCCGCTCTGTTCTGCCCATGTAGGTAGACGGGCACCTGCATGTGAATTGGTAAATACAATTGGATCTGCCGTACTGAAGGACATATTCCTTTACTGCTGGGTAGGAATAGATGTGATTCTGTAATTAATTTAAAAAATTTGGATGATTTGGTCACATGATTATTAATGTGAGGCTGGGATCGGCCCTAATTATAACTTCTCTTTGAGATTGAACGGGTTAGGGGTAATGGAAAAATGACCGATGATGACCGGGAAGAACTTTGCTTACTTTTGAATACACGTTTTTCTTCTAGTGTTCCATTGTATTGTATAGGGATAACTTTACTTACTTTTATATCCACGCTGTTTTCTAGAGTGTCCCAGTGGATACAGGGATAACTTTACTTACTTTTATACTCACGCTGTTTTCTAGTGTCCCAGTGGATGGTACAGAGATATCTTCACTTACTTTTATATCCACGCTGTTTTCTAAAGTGTCACAGTGGGTGGTACAGGAAGAACTTTACTTACGTTTATATCCACGCTGTTTTCTAGAGTGTCCCAGTGGATGGTACGGACAAAACTGCTCCAGCGTGTGCGGTCAGTGTCAGACGACCACGCGTTGCGACCCAGTCAGTGGGATCTGTCTGGACCGATGTGCTCCTGGCTGGCAGGGATTATTTTGCGTACACAGTAAGTTATTACGTAATACACACCTACAGTGTCATGTGCATGACCACAGTAACACGGATGACAAGTTACAGTTGTAGAAACGGAAATAAATAACGTCATCACCATCATGTGCCTTGCCGATAAGCGTGGGCGGTCATGTTTCGCCATCTTACCCGATCACCAGAGTCGTGGATCAGCTCTGTGTTCTTGTCTCGACCATGCCATGTGTTCAAACAATCCAGATATATACATCTTCTCTACCTTCTCCTTGTTCTTTTCCTCTTAACTTTTCCGTTGTCACAAAGTTCTCTAATTTGTTTCTTCTCATAACTTGCCTAAACAATTTTGACTGTCTGAGTCTAATTTCTCCAATTAATTTACGGTTTCTATTTGCTTCTTGTAGGACTTGCTCATTGGTTTTTCTGTCTGTCCATTGTATTCTTTGTATTTTCCCCAGAAACTAAATTTCCACTGCCATTAGATATTTTTCAACTTGTCTGCTCAAAGAATAAAGAACGAGGGCTTAAAACTAAAGAAACAGAAAATATACACATGCATTTTGCCAATTAGATAGCACAAAGTAATTTATATGTGTAATAACGAGATTCTCTGACCCAGTTTTCCTGGAAAAGAGGTTATCTAATTAAATACACATTTCATGTATTAATTTACGCTGGCTGCTGAGGATGGGGACGGAGCGCTCAAGGGAATGTCCCGAATGATGTGATGTCGGTTCCTAAATCAATCAATCATTTACTTATAATGATGAGTATTATAGTTGTTATTTGTAGTACTTTTTGTGGTTTACGCACAAAGCGACAACACATCATCAAGCAAACATATACCACATTGTATAATGCAACAATAAACAAACATAAACACAGACTCATATGCAGAACAAATCAGAACACTGAGAGGTCTGAAACATTCATGTTTCACCAGAAAGATTAACAATACGGGATCAGGAGCAACAATATCAGACATATATGGGAAATATAAACAGATACAATGCCAAACACAGAGTCGGTTTGAACCAAACAAAGAAAAGATTTGAACCAAACAAAGTGTAGGTTTGAACAAAACAAAGAGCAGGTTGGAACAAAACAAAGAGAAGGTTTGTACCAAACAAAAAGAAGTTTAAACCAGACAAAGAGAAGGTTTGAATCAAACAAAGAGAAGATTTGAACCAAACAAATAGAAGGTTTGTACCAAACAAAGAGAAGTTTGAACCAGACAAAGAGAAGGTTTGAATCAAACAAAGAGAAGATGTGAACCATACAAAGAGAAGGTTTGTACCAAGCAAAGAGAGGTTGGAACTAAACAAAGAAAAAGATTGAACCAAAGAAAAATGGATGGCAGAAAATGGAAAGTACGGATATGTCACCGTTATGACTTAATTTATTCAGCGCCGAAGGATAATTCATCGCCAAATGTACCTTCTATCTGGATAGTTAGTTAGTTTGTCTTTCCTCTTGAGCCTAAGGCGACGCATAGGACAGAAGTCATAGCTTTCCATGTCCGGCGGTTCGCTGCAACCTGTTGTAGATCCTGGATGTTCACTTGGCCGTTGAATGAGTCTTCTCTGATGATGGTTCTAAGCAGGGTCTCTCTTGGGCTTCCCCATTTTCTTTTCCCTACTGGTGACCATAAGAGGGCTTGGTTGGGGAGTCTTGTCTTGTCCATTCTGAGTACATGGCCGATGTAGTTCCAACGGCGTTTTCTTCTAAAATTGGATACAATATCTTGCTTAGTCTCTTGTCTTATTTGCGTATTGGTTCTAAAATCTGTCCAGTGGAGATTTAGAATTCTTCTAAGACATTTGTTCTCAAAATTGTCTAATTTTGTATCTAAAGCTACCGTTGATTTCCAACTCTCACATCCATACGTTAGCACTGGAATCACACAAGAGTTGAATATTTTAAGTTTCGTATGTTTGCTGAGTGTCTTTGATTTCCAGATGTTTGACAGTTTATTGAAGGCACCAGATGCCAGTGGGATTTTAGATAATATTTCTGGCGTTGAGTCCCCTGTAGATGTCACTTTGCTTCCTAGGTATGTGAAGCTGTTGACTTTTTCTGGATAGAAGGGCGATATATATATTCGTTTTGTTTCGTGTGTCTTCCATAATTACAATGCTCAGCGAAAGGAAATTTATATTATTATACCTTTCATTTGGTTGATTACCATGTTTTGTCCAAACCTACTTTTTTTGTTTGGCACAGAATCAGTTACAAGTTGTTAATATAGCATACATGTTGTATTATATATCAAATTAAAGTGGGTTGCTTATGGAAACTACTGAATATAGGCCCGTGGCAGATATGGAAGTCGCTTAAGAATTAATCATCCCATGGCAATTAATTAGTTAACAACGCACAGCAAAGCTCCGGGAAAACATCTGCATAATGCAAGTAGAAAACAACAAACATTGATACACCATAGTAAATGTTCATGAACCACCGAAACTGCATTCAGCAAACATAATTTTACAAATATGTACACAGACTATCGTAATTAGATACCCGCCTCACATAAACACACAGAAGACGCAATATAGTCCTTGCCGGTGACTGCAGCTGTGTTCTAGTAGATGAAAATCCGGTAATGGTAAAGGCGCTGGTGAGGAAACGACAAGCACCAAATGAACATACTACAAAACATGCTATACATACATAACCTAGCAGCGACACCAAAACAACACACAGAGCTGGCAGTCTGGGCAGAATATACACAACTGTAACACACAACGTAATACTTACTGAACACCTAAAATGAACACTACGATACACATATCACCAAGCAAAACTAGCATACAACAGTCCAACCAGCAGAAACACAGTCAATCAGCCACCACCAACCAACCAACAAGTCAACCACCCACAGAGCAACCACCAACCAACCAGCCAAGTCAACCATTCATAATTCGAGAAACCACCTATCAACTAATCAATGACCTGTAAGTGTTCATCACTCTTGAAGCAGAACAATACTCTACTCCAACGAACAAATGTAAAATACATGACATAACTTATACTCACAGACACCACCATTACACCCACTGACAACATATCACAATATTGGACCTCTCCAAAATACAACACAAAGCAAAGCGCAACTTGCATGTAAAAGTGTTGATATGGAAGATGTGAGCTTGTTGGTGAGTGCTATGGTAAGAAATTTGTTTTTGCCATTATATTTAATAATGAAACTGAGAGAAATTAGGCATAGACAGCAAGATTTTTTTTAAGCAACTATAAGAAGGAAAAAACAAACTGGAGAACTTGCTGAAAATTGGCAAGATTGGGGGGGGGGGGGGGGGGGGGGAGAAGGAAGAACACAATGAAGGCAGAGAAGTAAATATCTGGATGGCTTGGTCACACGGCAAGGTCGAGACAAGAACACAGAGCTGATCGACGACTCTGGTGATCGTGTGAGATGGCGAAACAAGACCGACCACGCTTATCGGCATGGCACAGGTTGATGATATTTGAAGTGTTTTTGAGTTATGTTTTGTCTTTGTTGTCTTCGAATATCATTGTTATATATAACATGTTTCAATTATTTGGGAGTTATTTTTTGTTTCAAATGATTCAATGCACATTTTTATGAGAAGGTGGCTTAGGATAATAAGAACTTGTCGGTAGAATTCTGCAGGCAGAAGGTGATTTATGTTTCTGTGTTGTTTTAACCGCAAGCGTTAGGTCTGCTAGTGTTAGTTTGCTGCCTAATGTTTGTTTTTCTGTGTCATAAAGGCAATCCATGTCCACCTTGGAATTTTCATTGTTTTCTGAATTACTACTCGTAATACTAATTGTGACCTAAAACTTACTCCTAAAATCGATAGTCAAAAGATGGTTTTTGATCTCGATCCCTAAGAGTTAATGGCTAGGATTATGTTTAACTGTGAGGCATTTTAATGACAGATGGTGAAATAAATCAAATGAATGTGCACAATCAATGAATCAACCAATCAATCAGTTCCCCAAACTGACGTCAGCAAGCCCACAACAAGGCTCAAGTCCTCTGTGTTTCTTAATCTTGTAAACCATCATCTACTCCTTCACAGATTGCTCATCAGGGAGCTATGGCGAGGACTGCAAATTTCTGTGTGGCCACTGTCAGAACACAGACTCCTGTGACATCACCTCTGGGGCCTGCCCTGATGGTTGTGAGAATGGCTGGGAGGGAGACAATTGTGATTCAGGTAATAAATACAACGAAATTATAGAGATATACAACCAGAAGTTACCAATTACGTGGACTAGAAGAGAAAAAAGGGTCCCTTTCCACGTCTTTCCGAGTATTAGATATTAAATAAAGGAATATGTTTACACGTCCTGAAGCGCATTGGACATAGTGATAGCCTCATACTTTTCAGACCCACCGCCACTCCGTGGGTGACGTGGTAAATATCCCACTGTTCGCCTTCCCAAAACATTCACTAGCTCCAATTTTAGGCCCAGTTTACGAGCTGGGGGACAGGTCAGTTAAAAAAAGAAAAACTTACACACTTATGCTTGTAAAAGTGCTATCCTAAAATCTTATTAATGGCAGAATACTGGAATTCCCCACTATACGTCGCTTCGGTTTACGTCGTTTCGCTATAACTTCGTTACCACAATGCGACATAACTTCACTTTGCGTCGCTACGTTCCGCCATAAAGTCGTCACCTGTGTATACACCTGTATAGTGTTTCGCTATACGTCGTTTCACTTAAAGTCGCGTTTTCCAAGAACGTAACCCCGACGTTAACCGGGGCCTTCCAGTACTGTTTGAATTGTCTCCAGCCGGGGATAAATCATCATCATGTTGTGCCATACCGATAAGTGTGCGTATGTGTGTGGGGGAGGAGGGTCATGTTTCGCCATCTCACACGATCACCAGAGTCGTAGATCAGCTCGGTGTTCTTGTCCCAACGATAACATGTGGTCAGGTCATCCAGGTATTTACTTCTGTGCCTTCCCCTTGTTATTTCGCCCTCAATCTTGCCAGCTGTCACCAAGTTCTCCAATTTATTCCTTTTCATAACGTAACATGAAAAGTGTGACTGTCTACGTCTAATTTCTCCAATTAGTTTACTGTGTTAATTTGTTTCTTTTAGGACTTGCTCATTGGCTTTTCTGACTGTCCGTGGTATTCTTTGCATGTTTTTCTTCAGAAACCACATTTCCACAGCCATTACATGTCTGTCAGCGGGAATATAAGTAGCCTCGTTTACTGGACACCGGGAATTTCTCCGCACTTTCTGGGAGTTCTAAGAAAAGGAAAGCTAGAGAGACAGGGAACTGATCTCCTCATATCACTATGCTATTCCTCAGTTAAAGTTAATGCAAAACCCACATCCCTGCTATGTGATTACCTTTATCATGTTATTTCAAAAGTTAGTTGCTCGTGGTTTACAGGACGTCGAAATCAACCACTGCATCTTTTGGCTGTTTGTGATTGACTAGACAAGTTAACGTTCAGTAGTTTGCCATTACTTTCTGAACGACCGACGCTCATATTATTATTACAAATCAATAAAATGTGACCTGACTCCAAATCGTCAGAAGCTGTTTTCGAAAGCGGTATGCAAGAATCGCAAGCATGACCCCTTTTGCCCCAGTCGTCGGCTTATCATGCTAGTTTATTTTCTCCTCCTTCTGATATTATTATATTAATTTGTTATTTAGATTTATTTGAATACCTTCGGGTCGGAATTGCTAAAACATGATATCTTAGACACACGATGTAAAACACATTAGATAAAGTCTCAAACAAACTGTATATTTTGTCTCTTCAGGTGTGCTCAAGACAGCGCCAAGTTTTCATACTTCGCCGTCATTCCCTGTTCTAATTATTTGCCTTGTCGTTGCCTTCATCTTTGTTTTGACCTTCTTCGCCTATTTTATGGTCATACGCCCACGGAAAAATGCTCTCAGACGTCTTTACAACGCCTCGGTAAGTTTTAGTTAGAAACGTTGACCTATCTCGGTAAGTTTTAGTTAGAAACGTTGAACTATCTCGGTAAGTTTTAGTTAGAAACGTTGAACTGCCTCGACAAGTTTTAGCTAGAAAGGTAGAAACTCTGACTGTTGTTGTCCTGTATGTTTCATATTTCACGTTTCATGTCAGATCCAAACGTAAAGGTAATTTCTCTTCCTGTGCCTTTGTTCCCCCAACTGGAAAATAAACAATAAAAAAACAACACAAAGTAATGTAGCTTTACAGAACAGGATTAAGTCACATACAGGACGTTGCGGTGACTAGCTTTCATAAGCAAACAAATACATTCACAAACACAACGTATAGTCACGGAGGACCACCCGGTGACAACATTAAGGCATAAGAACGGGATGAAAAGAATAACAATATTAATCAATAAAAGCAATGAAGAGAAAATGAAAACTAAAAAAAAAAAAAAGTTCCTACTTATCTCAGAATCTCAAGCTGTGTACTGTGAGGATAAGCCCTAAACCAACACTCGCCAGCCGCCCTATCCATTGATACCTCTTTCAGCTCCCTTATGTCTTCTGTGTATTGTTAATCTCTTTCTCTTGTGATCTTCTCTCTGTCTGTTTAAGTCTCCGTCTATTTCATTGGCCCCGTGGGTTGTACGAGTAGATAGGGGAGTATCCAGTTATCCGAGTAGGTAAGGGAGTGCCCAGTTATCCGAGTAGATAAGGGAGTATCCAGTTATCCGAGTAGATAAGGGAGTATCCAGTTATCCGAGTAGATAAGGGAGTATCCAGTTATCCGAGTAGATAAGGGAGTATCCAGTTATCCGAGTAGATAAGGGAGTATCCAGTTATCCGAGTAGATAAGGGAGTATCCAGTTATCCGAGTAGATAAGGGAGTATCCAGTTATCCGAGTAGATAAGGGCGTGTCCAGTTATCCGAATAGATAAAGGAGTATCCAGTTATCCGAGTAGATAAGGGAGTGTCCGTTATCCGAGTAGATAAGGGAGTGTCGAGTTATCCGAGTAGATAAGGGAGTGTCCAGTTATCCGAGTAGATAAGGGAGTGTCGAGTTATCCGAGTAGATAAGGGAGTGTCGAGTTATCCGAGTAGATAAGGGAGTGTCGAGTTATCCGAGTAGATAAGGGAGTGTCCAGTTATCCGAGTAGATAAGGGAGTGTCCGTTATCCGAGTAGATAAGGGAGTGTCCAGTTATCCGAGTAGATAAGGGAGTGTCCAGTTATCCGAGTAGATAAGGGAGTGTCGAGTTATCCGAGTAGATAAGATAGTGTCCAGTTATCCAAGTAGATAAGGGAGTGTCTAGTTATCCGAGTAGATAAGGGAGTGTCCGTTATCCGAGTAGATAAGGGAGTGTCCAGTTATCCGAGTAGATAAGGGAGTGTCGAGTTATCATAATAGATAAGGGAGTGTCTAGTTATCCGAGTAGATAAGGGAGTGTCCGTTATCCGAGTAGATAAGGGAGTGTCCAGTTATCCGAGTAGATAAGATAGTGTCCAGTTATCCAAGTAGATAAGGGAGTGTCTAGTTATCCGAGTTGATAAGAGAATGCCCAGTTATCCGAGTAGATAAGGGACTGCCCAGTTATACGAGTAGATAAAGGAGCGGCCAGTTATCCGAGGAGATAAGGGCGTGTCCAGTTATACGAGTAGATAGGGGAGTATTAACACGTTTTCTCTAAGTGTCCTACAAGCATTAGCCTCTTATTTTGTTAATTTCCTGATTCATAGGTATTTATGTAGTCCTGTCATGCCATTGAAGTGCCATTGTTGTAGTCGTATTCCATGTTCCTGTTCAGTGCAGAAGTACTCATTTAATGATAGAGTTAAACATTCTAAGTTTGGTGCTAAGCTTAAGAGAGGCAGAGGAAAACAAACAGAAAGCAAAACAAAACATCTTGACATCAAGGCATGGGGGAAACATCTGCATAAGAAATAACTGGCAGTACACAAGACAACAAAGTGTGGGCGGACATGATGACCAATGCCACATGCCGTTGACTATAAGCAGAAGTCGGAACCTGAAGACAAAGAATAGGACATTTCTAGAAATGCCGTTATATTTACTGTTTTAACTGTGATTATATGAGCCACAATCATCGGTACATATTACATTCTTCATGCCTTTGTGGTAGTATTTTAATTTGTTCAGACGCAAATGTTTATGGCTTTACAATGACAACTGCTCTGTCAAATTCACATTACACATTCAAATTACAGCTTAGGGCCTATAGTGTTGTTGAAACAATACATTCTCTATCACTTCTGATGTTCTTGAACCCACACCTTTTATCTCTAGAGCTCAGATCATCTCCCCAACACTTACGAACAAATAGTTGGAAGTCCGTGGGAGATACAGCGAGGTCAACTCTCTATTTCCAATGAATTGCTAGGAAACGGACAGTTTGGTCAAGTTAAGAAAGGATATGTAAAAAACAACGGGGTCAAGATTCCAGTGGCTATAAAGTCTCTGAAAGGTAAGTGAAAACGAGGTCACATTATCTGTCTTATATTTTAGAGGCATAATGACGTTTTGCTCCTCTAAAATATAAGAAAAAGGCAGTCGTCAGTTGTGGTCATTATGAGAAAAGAAAAATCAGAGAACAGGAAAAATGTATGGCATGAAAGATAAATTAGAGAGAAGATTCTTGACAGCTGTATGTCTGTCTGGTTCTATCTGAATATGTTCATACTTCATATCATTTAAGGTAATCTGCCAAATTTTGTTAAAGCTCAATGGTTCTTTATCTCGATTATAAAATAGACTATTTCTCGTTTTATTTAAGTTATATCAAGAATTCTTCTACAGTTTCTATTTTTATTAAAGACATTAACGTCTTTTTGCCTGCACTAATATTTAATTTTCCTCCGTTATATTTGTCTTAATAATCAATATTATTTAGTATTGAGTTCTTGGATAGATTTAAGTGTTCTCTTTTTCCTCCAATGAATGTTTAATATACTTATATAACACCTATTTTGGAAAAAGTGTGTGTGATTTGTTAAATGTCCATGTTTTATGCCCCATTTTGCTACAGGTAATATATAAGGACCTGCTGAATATGTGCTTTATGAGGTGTCTCTGCAGCAGTATAAATTATGCAGTAACACATTATTACTGCTACTGGCATCATGCCGTCTTCACAGTCGATAGTTTGTTACATTGTGCTTGAAAAAAAGGCATAACAACTACAGCCCATGGTGGTAGCGAATGTCAGTTAAGACCAGGGATGGCACAAAGCCTGGGCTGAACTGTAGAAACCATGTGTTGCCCATGCAGCATAATCCCTCTCTCGGGCTGTCTAGTTTACGCCAGAGGAAAGTTAACACCAACACATCTGAAACAAGGCAAGCTGCAGAATCTGACGGATTAGCAAAGCCAAGTAACACGTCACCAATAGTTTAATCAGTGTTAGATGTTATACTTCGTGTCTCTTAATCTCCAAGTAGTAGATCAATGCCTAGCTTTCCTGCATCATCATCATCATCATCATCATCATTAAATGCCCTGCCAGCTGGCGTAGGCGTTCATGGCTCTCCAGAGATTTCAATCATTGGTATTCTGGATCAACTCTGTTGATGATAAACACGAATGTCACCGTTTCAATCCACCCAGCATAATTTCTCCTGGACTGCCTCTGCCTCTCTCTTCCCCTTGATCTTTCCAGTTGTCACGATGTTTTCCGGCCTACGAGCGAAAAATATGAGATTAATGTCCACGATCATCATCATCATCATCGTGCATATGCCTTAACAATTGGCTTGGCCTATCATGCTTCTTCACATTTCGCGAACTCCACCAGAATATATTCGTGTGCTGATACTTTTCCAGGCAATGGTGAAAGGATGTCAAGAATCGTATTTCGCTGTTTTCCATTATGTCTTTCTCATTGACATTTCCAGTTGTAACCACATGTTACAGATTTGCTCTTTCAATAGTGTGACCATAAATGGTCGATTGTCTCTTTTATATGTCTGTGGTATTTTTGGCTATTTAAAGTAATTTTGATTTCAAGTTATAGATGACCTGTTTTGGCTGTGCTAAGTATTTTGAAACATTTTCTCTAAAGCCACATTTCTGTGGCGTCAACGGCTATTGTGCCTGCTTACTAATTGTACATTCAAAACTTCTTAAACGTTCAATTCCTTTTTAGGACAAGGTGATCAACCCCAACCCCAGACTGACATTCTAGACAATTTTACGTGCGGTAGTTTGCCATTGCTTTCTGAACGAGAAGATGTTAAAATTCATCTGACCGTTGTAGGGGTTGAACAACCCCTTTAAATTACCCAGGATCTTAAACATCCCACAGATATCCCCCCCCCCCCCCCTCCAAAAAAAAGAAGAAAGTGATAATGAAGTGGATGCATACACTATTTAGTTTATCCAACTATTATGACATTTCATTTCAGGCAGTGAGAAAACTGCATATCCATATCATTGTTAATTTCCCAACTTGTCATTTGTATCTGTGTTCTTGTGATGTAGACGATGCCTCAGATAAAGACAAGACAGATTTTCTCAACGAGCTGTCCATTTTAAAGCAGGTCGGGACACACGATAATGTTGTCTGCCTGGTCGGTGCTTGCCATATTCGAGGTATACACCTTTGCCTAATCACTTATATTACGTTTATATACGTTTATATAACGTGTGTATGTTTGTGTGTGTGTGTGTGAGAGTGCGTGCGTGCGTGCGTGCGTGCATGCTGTGTGTGTGTGTGTGTGTGTGTGTGTGTGTGTGTGACACACGCTTGTCTATCGGCTCTGTGCTCATGGGTTCGAACGCACATCAAAACGGATGTTAACATTGATTTTAGATGTGAAACACTGCATGGGGAAAACAAGAGTGATTATCAGATGCTTGCTTGCTTGCTTGTGTTCACTGGCTGTGATCTCCAGCGTAAAGTCCTGTATGTCGGATGAAGACATCCTGTTGTCAAACATCAGTGTGATGTCATACAGGACCTGAGGTTTGCGTGAGTATCTATCAGATGATAGAGGTCTCCGAGTGCATGGAAGAAGGTGACAGTTTATGTTGGTTGTAAAACGCTTGTTCTTAAACGTCCGGTGTGCTGATGCCGAGGCAGCGGGGTCATCAGTTGACTAAAATGTTGACTTCTCATGCACCAACCTGTTTGTAAGTAGCTGGATAGATAAGTAGACAGAAAAAGAATATAGCAGTTAGATAGACAGATAGTGTACAGACAGATAGAGAGACACATACAAGAAGATTGAATGATCAGTGGGTGGATGGATGGATGGACGTACGGCTGAGCGTATGAATGAGTCGGGCGATAGGTTGACAGGTTGGAAAAAAGCATGGGGAAAAAACATAAATGAATTAATAGAAAAATGTGGAAAGTTAAAAAAAGAAATAAAGAAAGATGTAAGAAGAAATATTTGCGAATTCAGAATTGAGCCATGTTTAATAAAATTTAAGTTAGCATTTGTACTGTTCTTTTAATCAATAACTAACATAATATAAATATATATTATACTTAATACTTGTAGTTAAAGATAGGCTACTGGAAAGATGGGGTCACAGACTACTTTTTGCAGAGAACACAAACAGGACTAATATGCGAACCTGTTTTCTTCATTCAGGTGTGATGTACGTTGCCATGGAATACGCCAAGCATGGAGATTTAAGGACCTTCCTACGCCAGTGTCGGCGTCTGACGTCACAGCAAGATTGTGATAACACCCCCTCCCTTACGTTGCACGGCTCTCTAAGACCACAAGTTCTCATTAAGTTATCGCTGGACACGGCCAGGGGGCTTAAACATCTGGCAGATAAACAGGTTGGTTTCTTCAACTGTTATCTCCCTTGTTTTCAGTAATGCTGCAGGCGTTTTTGTACTCGCTAGTTGGTAAAATGCTGGTGTTGACAGCGATGTCCTGTAAAGGTTATGCGAAAATAAACAAAACAAGTTTGATACTGGGGTAAGGGATGGCCAATCTAAGCAGTTACCTTGCTGCAGTATCCGGCTTACAACCTATCGGGTTCATTCAAAATATTGGACTGGGGAGTTTGACCCTTTAAAAAAAAACATGTTGCATATCCTTTACAGTACGCTACAGTCAACACCAGCATCTTTCAAGTGCTGTTGAAGTACTAGGCAAGATTACAGTAGTTTGCCATTGCTTTCTGAGCGACCGGCTCACATATCCCCGTAAGTAACGAACGCGCGCGATCCGCTGGAGTTTGACCAGAACAGTCGATTTCTAAAGAAACATTTTGACTCGATCTCTTGTCAAATGCGATGACTTACCCAGTCTTCTCAAATCATCATCCATCAAGTGCCTTGCCAGCTGGTGCGGGCGATCACGCTTCTCCACAAATTGCATGGGCGGGGGAAATTTCTGCACAGGATTTGTGTTGAGTTGTTTTGAGTTGTGTTGAGTTGTTTTGAGTTGTGTTGAGTTGAGTCAAGAACCGATATCACAGCACTCGGGACATTCCCATACACGCTCCATCATAATCTTCAACTATAAGCGAAGAGTCCCAACACTAATAGGAATAGAACTAATCGTTCTGCACAGGACAACCAACTGACCCAGTATACCAAGAACGGTATAACAATTAGGAAACCACTTTTCACAACCAGGAGACACGGGTTCCACCCCCACTAGAGCAACGGATTTGTACCCGCCCGAGTTCAAATTAAAACCCGAGTCTGTACAGTGCGATGCGACTGTTCTAGGACCCAACCCTTCTAACAACTCCCCGGAAACACCTGCAACGATACCGGTGCTGTAACGATAGACTTTCTTTGTAGCTGGCGAAGATAACAAAGTTCCCGCCTTCACGTCTGACTTCAACCCTCCTCTATTCTCTGCAAATGAACGTTATCAGAGAAGATGATGTTTAAATGCCGTATAAACACTCCTGTGAGAATGTTTTTGCTTAATGTTATCGTCGTTCCGCGGCTCTAGATGGCATGAGAACCTCATGTACGTAGATTATCTAACATATCGGGGATGCGTCCTGTCTGACTGAAGCGGAATCAACTATTTAAGTGTACACAAAACACAACTGACTTCTTTGTGTGCGCATCTTCAAGTCAGACACGCCAGACCAGCCGTCTGGTTCATTTCTGGAATCCTGGACAGATTACTTTTGTTTTTTAAGAAGTGTAATTATATTTTTTTAAATCGCTTAACGAGGTGGATATTAGTTTTAATGAGCGTTTACAGGACATCATCATCATGTACCCTGCCGACTGGCGTAGGCGTTCAGTGTTTCTCCACATGTTTCGGTCGTTGCTATTCTGGACTGGTTCTACTGGTAATATACCTCAATGCCACTGTCCACCGTTTCAGTACATCCAGCACCATTTCTCCTCGTCTGCCTGTTCACCCACTGATTGTTTACAGGACCCGGGACCAGTATTTAGGACCGATGTAGCAAAGCCTTGCGACATGTTTGTATTCAGGACCGACATTGCCAATCGTTTGTGTTAGAGCCGGTAATGTCAAGCGTTTGTGACAGATTCTTGAAGGTAGGGCTTTTATTGCCAAGCTTTTGTAACCTACACACACACACCCGCCCACCAATACACACACACACACACACACGCGCGCGCGCGCGCGCGATGATGTAGCCAGTACCATTCTAACATTCCTAAGTCGCCTCCTACGACATGCGTGGTAGGTTACAGTGTGACTATTCTCGGCTTCCCTAACGGGCCACGGTAACACACGGGTGATTGCTGTCTAGGTTATTTGAGTTTATTACAGCCAAACACTCGACCATTCAACATGTCACAATAGGAGATTGTGTCAAGTCTATGGTACTGACGCAGTTGACTTGCCGGAAGAATACGTGCATAAAATATGTTAGTTAGTTCCACATCCTTTTTTAAGGGGGTTGCGTGGTCTCGAGGTTTGGTGTCCGCCTCGAGTGCTGGAGGTCCCGGGTTCAAGCCCCGGTGTGGACCTGGATATCTTTTTCATGTGGACCTCTAGTAATACAATTTCCCCTGGTCTCTGGGTAGTGAGATCGGACGCCCGTGTGTATTGTTGCGCAAGTAAAAAATCCCTTGGCAGTTGGAAATCGAAAAAGAGTAGCCTAACGGCGCTGCCTGGGCAAAATTTCGAGTTAAAAATCTACCCAAAGTATTTCAGGATCCTCGTCGGTGCTACGGAGTTCGTGCACTGAGCTGAGTTTCTCCAGACTCAGATTTGAGTTAGGAGGAGAACGGAGCACTTATGGGTTACACCCGTGTGCCGTGATGTTGATCCATCGACTAAACTAAACTAAACTAAACTCCATATCCTTTACAAGATGTCACAGACAACCCTAGAATGTTTGGCTATTTGTAATCTCTTGGCAAGTTTACGTATACTAGTTTGCCATTGCTTTCTGAATAAAATATGACCGATTGAAAATAATTGAGAAGTATGCTGACTGAATATACGAAAATGTAGGCTGGTTTAAATGGGTATTCGGCAAAAGAGAATGTTGCTCAATGTCCAAGCAGAGAGTCGACAGGTTTGAAGCATCAGCCATTCATGTTTTCCTTTTGAAAACAAATTCCAAGTTATGGTATGTTTTGGATCTGATAATAACCTAGGGAAATATGTCTGCATTTTCTGTTGTTTTAGCCCAGGGATCTTAAATCTCAGTATATTGAAGCTGACTTAGATGTGTTTGTTGCGTATCTTACAGATTATTCATCGGGATGTTGCCGCCAGGAATGTTCTGCTTGGCGATAAGCTTGTGGCAAAAATTGCCGATTTTGGATTGTCCAAGAATGACCAGACCTATGTAAAAACCTCTAGTGTAAGTCTTAAAAGTGTGTTTATTTGTCTTGTGATTATGTTATCCCGAAAACTATTGAGCAAATCAATGGAACAGATGGAATAAAAAAATATTGTCCTATGTATCTCTGTGTGTGTGTGTTTGTGGGGTCGGGAGGTGGGGGGGGGGGGGGTGTATTCGGCAAGAAAGACAACGGAAAAAAGACATATATATGTGGACGGCTGAAACAGTTGGGCAATAAAGAATAATAAAAGCAGCATATATTTCAGCTCGTGTGCTACGGGTCTTATAAAGGAAGCAAAGAATAATGCCACGGTCATACTCCACTAAGGAGTGTTATGTGAGGCTGGGTACCTAATCCTGTAAAAAACTGTAGCTGCGAAATCCAAACAATCTTGAAAGATGTTAATTATAAAAATATTTAAAACATTTTTAAAAAATCAGAAAAACAACCCAGTCAGCCTAAGTAAAGTAAAAGAATCTTCTCTATGAGGACACATGACAAAGTTTGGAGAAAGCCATAAGGAGTCTGGATCGTCGACTTACCACTTTCAACCCAGGATAATCTCCAAAACTGCGCCTGAAATGCTAGAAGTATGTATAAAATGGGGGAAACAACACATGTAGCAAGTGGCAAAAGAAATATGGGAAGATCTAAGAACACACACAGAATAGATTTAGATGCAGATATAACTAATATAGGGAGGAGTCCGAAGCAGCTGCAGGAGACACCATGGGATAGTAGAGCTTGGCGTGAGTTGGGTAGGGAACTATGCTTCACTGTGAGATAAAGTAGAGAAGAAAGAACATACATATTTTATTCAAATGTCTGATGGTAGAGAGGGTTGAACAATCGTAGCTGTCAATGTCTGTTCCAGACCATGTACCCGGAGAAGAAGATCATGTCAGAAAAATCCGCATTTTATTGCTTTTGTCTGTAAGTATCTATGTACCTTCGTACGCACACATCTACCTATCAAAACAGCCAACTTACCTAATTACCTCCCTATCAACTTCTGACAATCGGGTTGGAACCTGTTGACAATGAAATACCCCTAATCCTTTGGAGAAACTCGGTCTAGTCCTAGGTCAGGGTCGTGCGGTAGATTATCAGTATGATGCAAGTCTTCGAAATTCCGCCCCTCTTTCGCTGCTTATCCCCCCACCCCCCCCTTACGATGCCACCTGATTCGGTCGCCTCTCTGTATCATAGCACGGCACGGCCCTGTTCCAGGCGTTCTATATGTGCCGCGCTGACCATGACGTGGTTACATTCTAAACTGCCTCTCCGCCGATGTGAAGTTCCAATGCTGGTCTTCAGCGCCAACGGGTTTCTGGGAGCCCTGGAATATATTCCCCCAGGAGATGATACGTTGGTCCCTGGTGAGGAAAGAAGCCTTCAATTCTCACTTTGGTAGATGCGAGACCTCTTCAAGACTTAGATGACCTGAACGTGTTTGCATCAAGAGATAAAATTCAGTATTCAAGAGAAGTCACAACCAACCAACTGAAGGATCAACTTTGGTTCGATCTGCCGAGTTGTTTACTCGTGTACAACTTGACGAGGAGGAGAACAGTTATCACTTAGCAGCAGGCTCTTTCCGAGCATGTTCAACTGTTATTCACACATTGAGTGCTGGATCTGGATACTGACTGTTCTCATCATGGTGGGAAATTACTTTTATCCTCCTGCAACCTCCAAACAAGCATATTGTGTAGTCCTCGCCAGGTTTAATGACCGAGGACTTCGTCGATCCCACCTTGGTCAACCAGACTAGTGTTTGCCCAGGATGCCCGAATGGACATTAAGGGAAGGCAGCAGCACCCCATGTTGATTATATCTATAGTCACATCTAACCAGGAGAGCCGCGATAGTGCAATATCTAGCACACTTACTTGCCGGCCCGGTGATCATGAGTTTGTATACCTATGGAGTCGGGCATTTCAAATACTAAATGGGTACCAAAAATGCTCTGGGAAGGACATGCGGTCGGCGTAACATTGACAATGTCACCCATTGAGTACCGAATGGTCTGTACAAAATATAGGGCTAGCTGAATATATTAAATATCCTTAAAGAGTGTGAAGCAGTCCTTGACTATACTTATTCATCTAACTAACTTAGATTCATCTAACTTAGTCATCTAACCATGACAACAAGGATGGAATGTGTTTGATTACAAATAAACGTAACCACGTAGGTGTATAAGCTAAACAAAAATACAGTTACCAAATGAACATGATTATTTCTATTTATTTTCAGACACGTGTTCCAATCAAATGGATGGCAATGGAGTCACTTTTCACCAGCACCTACACTTTACAGAGTGATGTGTGAGTTGTTGTACTTCCAAGTGGATGCCATTTTGTTGCACTGTGTAGTGCATGTAGTAGCATAAGAAGCTTCACATGCTTCCTCTAGACTTGAAATTTTGCCATAATTATAAAAATACTATAAATATTGAAGGATCTATTGTGGTCACATCAGATTCACCGAAGGAACGAGTGTAATTTGTTGCACGGCTAACTAGACACACTTTTTAAAACCTTTGCATAGTTGATTATATACAATTCTGAAATATAAAGTGCAATGTGCATGGCTTAGTATTAATTCTGTTCGTATTCCGTAGTTGCGAGTTCAAATGGAGAAAATACTTGGTTACCAAAGATACCATGTCTAAAGAAGAAAATCGAGGTTTTTGAGCTAAAATGCTATAGGGAAGTTTTTAGAATATCGAGGACCAAGAAGAAGAAAAATACTGAAATTCTACAAGATCTAAACATCGCAAAAAAGTGGCTCACAGACAGCCTCATGTCTGGGAAACTGAAATACCTTGGCCATATTAAACTTCAATGTGGCCTGGAGAGAACAGAGATGGAAGGCGTGGTTCTTGGTAGAAAAGGCAGGAGTTGGCCAGCATGAATATGGACACAGGCCATTGCAGCCACCTTTGGCATGAGGGAGCAGGAGGCTGGAGAAATGGCCAGAGATCGAGAGTTTTTTTCTACACGCCGTGATAAGAGCCAAGTTCTTCAAACGGGCCTGCTATATGATGGTGATAAACTAAATATATTGTTCATTTTCTAATCTAAACAAAAAGTGCTTCCATGATTGTTCCTGCAGATTGTCACTGATTTACTTCTTTCAGGTGGTCTTTCGGAATTTTGCTGTGGGAAATATTCACACTGGGAGGAACGCCTTACTCTAGCATCGACAGTCAGCAGCTGTTCAAGTACTTGAAAGATGGCTTCAGACTGAGGAAGCCTAAACTGTGTAGTCAGGATATGTAAGTGTTGGACTGTTCTCTTTAATCTGGCAACCTTCGGTTTGTTTATGTGTACGTATCATGTTAGATAGGTCTTAGTCAGATATGACTGAGCTACTGTATACCATTAGACGGCACTGCCTGTTTTCTGTTAGCACCGAATGTTGAGCTCACCAAACCTGACACCCCACATTCTGCCAACGGCTTCGTGTGGAGGAAGCGCGATTGGGAGGGTACAAGCCTTACACTGGTGTGATGAAATACAACCTAAGGACAAAATGTCATGGTAGGACAGACCGGGACCTAAGCCTTGATCGGCAACAGGTCTAGGGTGGAAGCTCCGACAGGCGAACAGTTAGATCATTCCTTTTATGATCCTGCATAACTTAGCACTTAAAAGAGTTAAGTCAAATTCCTGTAATGAAATTTAGCGTTCAGCATTCTTTATAAAAATCCTTGCTTTAACCAGCCAATCATGATGTTTGTTTGTGTCTCATAGCAATTTCCTGCTATGGGTATGTAATGTGATAGTGCCACCACATTTGATAGGCCTGAGAGCAGGGGCAATAGGCGGCCAATCTTCCCCTCACTTTGGCAAGCAACAAACCCAGGAATCGAACCCGCGTCCCACCGTGCTCATGACATCACCAGCGCAGTTCGCTACCAACTTCGCTCGCCCCATTATCATGATTGCTTATTACCAGGAAATAAAACCAACTGATATTCTGTCTCTTAACAAATGCTATCGTTTATATAAGGGGTTTTTGTGTTTCTGACCACATTGCTACACGTTTCTATGGTTGCTGTTTTATAAGTAAAATAAAACATCTCAGTTGATTAGTATAGAAATTTATTTGCTGTTGATAGTTTTGCATTTCTGTCCAGCATTGACTGCAATGGTTGGCATAAATACTGCATTTTTAAATTGTGCTTGATTAGCCATTCAGACATCAGACACTAAAGTGCTAAAGTCTTTGGCAACCATCCAGGAGGCACAGTCAGGATGCCAGGCACAACACGCTATGAAAGCGAACTAAAGAAGAAGAAAACCAGACACCATGCTGCAAGCGTGGCGTGGAGTAAACCACTAGACCAACAATTTGGCTTGATTTCTTATTTGTTACGAGTTCCATACATGCCATTTCTCCTTCGGACTTGTATCTCCCATTGGAGCATAGGAGCTGAACAAACTCACGTCAATCCACCCTGTTCTTGACTACCTCTGTCAGCTCCATCCATATCTTCCCCGTGTAATTCATTTCTATCTCTACTTCACTCTTCCATGTAATGTAAGGCCATCTCCTATTTCAGGCTAGTTTACTGCTCGGGTAGCATTTAAAGTGCACTGCTTGTTGTACTATGATTTCGTAATTTCAGAGTCCATCTTATCCTAAATTTTGTTTTCGGCGTTAACTTTCACATCTTGTACTTAACAAATACGAGTTGTAATGAGACAAATGACTAATTGAGTGTTACAATAAAGTATCCTTGTTTAACGATGAGCTATGACATTCATGTTGGTGGGTGAATTCCTGCAGGTACTCTATGATGCTGCAGTGCTGGAATGACGATCCAGAAAGAAGACCAACTATAGATGAGCTGACCGCTAGACTGGACAGGATGATGGAGAACAGCCAGGTTTGTGCGCTTCCTGATATGGGATTTGACTATTTGTTCAGCAGTGATTCATGGTTTCCTTAGTTCTCCGTTATGTTCTTTACAAGTTACTGATTTTCTTTAGCCTTTATCAGTTGGCTAAATATCTGGATGGCTTGGCCACATGGCATGGACGAGACAGGAACACTGAGCTGATCCACGACTCTGGTGATCGAGTGAAATGGCGAGTCATGACCGCCCACGCTTTTCGGCATGGCACATGATTGATTGATTGATTTATCAGTTGTGTTCAAGATATTCTATTTTTCATAGTTCTGACATGGGATATCGCTGTTCGTTCTGTAATTGATTTATCTAAAGGATTCCCCACAGTCAATTCCCTTTGACAAATGTAATTATTCATCAGGTTATAAATGCTAGTTAACATAGTTTGATGTTGTACAAAGTTAAAAAAAAAAATTAAACAAAGCATACATACAAGGAACAAAAAAATTAAACGACCCTTTTACACGCCTTGAGGTGTGCAGAGTACCCTGATCTCTTGGGCTGTGAAACTGGATACCTAACCTTCTCACATAAGGTTGAAGAACAACTGGAAATGGCAAAAACTCGGCTGTAAGGCTTATGTCATTGTAACATTATTAAGGAAAAAAATCATCAACAGGTAGATAGAGCTGGTTACCTTTGATGGAACCTGTCTAGAGAAATTACAATTTCACGATGTGTTCTGAATTCAGAAGTACCTTCGAGATGTGCATTGTTAGAATTGACGCACTCCTCACGAGAAGACAGCAGAATAAGAAGACGTTGAAGTAGTGAGCGAAGGGGTAAAAATACATTTAAACCATTAACATCACTGTATTGACTTAACTAAATTAGAAATTCTCATTTCGTTTCCATTCAGTTAATTCTAACTCTTGAACATCTTGTAAGTGCTGATGTTATAGCGGAAACTTACCCCAAATCTCCAATAACTGAATCATATAATACCTAACGTTTCAATGTGTCTTACATCTTGTGTGGCTTAGCCACAAGTGGATCACATGTCCTCAGATCATCTCCTACTAAAAGCCCAAGAACGTACTCTGCAGATTGCAGCGCTACTCTTCTTTGCGTCACGTTTGTCCCGCAGTAACACATTGATATTGCCTTATTTCATTATATTATATTTTGCTTTACATGAAACCGTCCAGTAGTTTATATTTTAGCTTAATTTGTGTATTCCCCCTATTATTTTCATATACACATTGAGGAATTATTTATGTATTTCAGGTGTACATGAATATTAATGTGCAAGAGGAATCATTGTATGCAGAGATAGAGCACGACCGTGTTAGTTGAGCTTGATGTCACTGGATGTCTGACTTTGAGGCTATATCACCCTGTGTCCAATATTCCACCAGTAACCATTGCGGATGTTGGGACCTGAAGGGACACACACATCTTTAGTGAATCATCGTTTGTCGCTTATTACAATGAATTATAAGTGTTGATGTTTCATTGTATAATCTGTAAAACACATAGTATTATTCAGAAATCGGGATATTGTTACTTCCACAAGAGCTACGAAACGAACGAACGAACGAACGAACGAAAATCTTTATTTTCAAAGGGTTAAGAATTGGGCACGCAGGCCCGTCTGACATTCAGCTAATTGGCTAATTAGAAGGAGCACTTCATTTGGAACAGCGCAACAGGTGATGAAGTCTTACTAGTATCACTACATGACAATGAACTGAAAGGCAGAATACCAAGCTCCACTGGATTAACAACAACAACAACAACAGCAACAACAACAACAACAACAAACGTGCAGTGCGTTGCTTGGTACTAAATTAGCTATTTAAAGTAAAAATAAAATATGGATCAAATGCGTGTATGTTTACTAGTACATGAGACATGAATTGCATGAAATCGTAGGGCGATAATAAGATGGCTTTTCCTTGCTTTCCACATCGATAAGGTGGTGGTATGTTGCCGACTATCGGAACTAGTGAGTGTCTGCTCTGCTCAGTTACATAGTTGTTCGCTTTACATAAGCAACGGAAATGTTGCTTCTGAGAAGAATGGTATAAATTCCCTAGACTGCCATGGTACTAACAACAATAGCATGGAAAAGGCTAATGGAAGTGGGACAATATAGACAAATATAGAGTTCATTTTTAATGACTGTGGGGTGTTTTGAAAATATTGCCGTTCCAAGTTTTGTGATCATCCCTCTGTGGAGGTCATGGAACATAAAAGGTAAATACAACAATTGGAACGGCAATATTGTCACCAAAAAAAACAAAACAAAAATAACAACCCACAGTCATTAAAAATGTGTACGAAAGAGGAGCCGTGATAGTGTGGTGGCTAGACGCTCACTTGTCGGCTCAGTAATCATGGGTTCAAAACCGTGTTGGGGCGGATAGTCTACATTTCCTTGAACTCCCAGCCAGGTCGACCCAGACTAAAATGGGTGCCAGGAAATGTTTTGATAAGTAAAAGCGGCAGGCGAGATACTAACCACATCACCCACTGGGTGTCTGTTGGTCTATACAAATATGAGTCTAGCACCACCTACCCAATGTGCCTTATGACGTGTGAATGTGTCCCTTACTGTTTAAAGTGTGTGTGTTTTGTATGTATAACACTTGATGACTGCATTTTACGCAATAACATTTCTTCTACCAAATAACAAATATTGTAAAATCAGAGACAAAAACAAATATTGTAAAAACAGGGACAAAGACAAATATGGTAAAGAAGGAGAAAGAGTAAACGAACAAAGACCAAATATAGAAGAGCTGATTGCTAGACTGAACAGGATGATTGAGAACCGCCAGGTTTGTACGCTTCCTGATGTGTGATTTTACTGTTTGTTCAGCATTGATTCGTATTTTCTTTAGTTTATCCGTTATGTTCTTTACAAGCTAATGCTTTTTTTAAAAGCCTTTATCACTTTTGTTGTATCATTGGATATATTCATGACATGTTTTCAGACTTTCTCTCAAACTTTCAGTGCCTTGATAGTAGGGTAGTGGGATCACTGCCTACACCGCCACTTAGACTTATCATCCAGAAAGCAATGGAAACTGCCTTACGTAAAATTGCCTAGTAAATCTACTTGTGATACTGAATGATCCTAACATCGTGCAATTGGCATGCAACATTGTTGATACTTGCCTTATGTTTTATATCTTTATATCTTTATTTTTATATTTTACTAACAACCTTCTGTCATACTATGAACTTAAGGAATGTAACTTCACCATTTTGCAAGTAATCTACTGAGATGTGAAGTACCTTTGCAATGTCACTTCTTGGATATTCAGTTATTTGTTTTCTGTTTCCATGTTATTAACGTACATATATATATTTTGAAGACAGCGCATACACTGATCTGGAGGAAATATGTAAGAACTGTACATAACAAATATCAGTTAACAGATTCAGTACCAAACAAAAAGTTGGTTTGGACCAAATAAAAATGGAAGGCAGAAAATTGGAAGAAGGGGTGTGTCACAGTAATGACCTAAAAGTTGTTAATATGGTAGTTGACATGTTATATTATATATCAAACTAAAGGGGGTTGCCTAGGGAAACTACTGTATATAAGCCCATGGCTTAAGACGATAAATCGTCCTATGGCACTTAATCAGTTAATTTTATGAGAAGTACAGGGTGTATTTTTAATGACTGTTGGGTTTTTTAAAAATAATAATGCCGTTCCAAGTTTTGTATTTATCTGTTTTGTTGCATGAACTCCACAGAGGGTGAATAAAACTTGGAACGGTAATATTTTCAAACACCCCACAGTCATTAATATGAGCATGTAATAAGGTGCTCTCTTTGATTTCCACAAGCGGTAAGAGATTAATATGCTGTAAGTTTCCAGTTATGAGTAGCTTTTCTAATTAAAATATGTTACCAATGCAGTGTTTAATTATGAACTGCACTTTAGGATTTTCGTTTGTGGAAGGATTATTTTACACGCAAGCATACACACAAGACCTCTTGTTAGTCATAAAGATTACTGGTTAAATCTTGGTGTTGAAAACATTTTTAACAAGTTCAGAATGGCCACGTGCACGTACCCGAAATGTGACGTTTTCACGGTCTGTGATGATTATGTTGTACTCAATGAGCAAGTTAAAGTTAGTTGCATATCCTTTACAGGACGTCGCAGTCAACACATGCATGTTTTGCTGTTGTGACCTCTTGGCAAGATTACGTTCAGTAGTTTGCCATGGCTTTCTGAACGACAGGCACCCACACCATTTCGTAAAAACCAAAGCAAGGCGGTCTGCTGCCAAATCGCCCGCAGCTGTGTCTCGAACGTGAGTATGCGGGATTACGAAATGCGCCCGTAACCTCTTCGCCACGGTGCTGGCAATGAGCACGGCAGATTTTGGTGTATATATATATGTATATAGCAAGTGTGTGCGTGTGATAAGAGATGTTTATATTTACAGTAGTTTATATAAAATAAATGTGTGTGATAGGTGTTTATATGTTGTTTACAGTTGTTTATATAAGATGTGTAAAATGTGTACAGAATTGTTTGCAATGGTTTATATAACATCTGAGCGTATGAAATGTTCATGTGTTGTTTACAGTGGTTTATAAAATATATGTATGGGATGTTTATATGTTTGTTTACGATGATTTATATAACATGTATGTGAGATATGTATATGTTTGTTTACAGCGGTTTTTATAATGTTTGTTTGTGTGTGTGTGGTATTTAAATGTTTGTTTACAGTGATCTATATAACATGTTTCTGATAGATGGTTATATATTTGAAAACAGTTGTTTATATAACGTGTATATAATAGATATTAATATGTTTGTTTACAGTGGTTTATATAACATGTGTGTGTGGTGTTTATATGTTTGTTTACTGTGGTTTATATAACGTGTGTGTGTGTGTGTGTGTGTGTGTGTGTGTGTGTGTGTGTGGTATCAATATGTTTGTTTACAGTGGTTTATGTAACACATGTTTGTGAGATGTTTATATGTTTGGTTACAGTGGTTTATGTAACACGTGATTATGCCATGTTTATATGTTTATTTACATATTTTATTACCACTCTTGCTTACAAAATAAGTTACAAATGTTCTGAACTCATATACCAGAAAGAAACATTCACAATTGGTTGGTAACTGAGTTTGGACTCACCAATCCGATATAATACCCCTCTCACCATGGCTCTTGAACCTCTAAAAAGGGCTTGCATCAAACAGAGTGAGGTTGATGTTTCATCTCGACGCGATACCAAAGAACCACCTCCATTGGGACTATGTTAAAGAGCTATTCATCCCCTCATCAAGTTCACAAACCAGCGGGGTATGCAAAACTGGTACTGGAACTTCACATATCACATACCCAGGCCATGCTTCATCACAGCACATATCACATGCCCAGGCCATGCTTCATCACAGCACATATGACCTGGGTGGGATAAAGCCAACACTGGTAATGTTTTCCTTCATGTGTTTTAATATCCCATTGTCAGCATGCTCTAACTCAATGTCTAGAGAGCATATGCAGTGTGTTTATAATACTGATTCTCATCTTATCTCTGATGATACTGATTATACGAGGGATTTCCAAAATCAGCCTCCGATTGGCTGGTAAAAATAAACCGGTTGCCATAGAGACACACAGTTCGTTGCTTGTATCATTTTAGCTCACTACACATCAACCTCATACTTTGGCTGTATTTATATTTTTCAACAGGTCATATCCTACACAAGTTATTGCCTGTCATATTTCCCTGTATCTTGTCAGGTGCATACTAATATGCAGTGAAATATTCCAGGCAGTAAACTGTGCAATATATTGTTTGTATCTTCATTATTTAAACTCATACATTAGAAAACAATGTTTTGACTGCCATATCCTTATATTATTGGAATGTATACCGTGCCTAAAATAAATTCAAGCAATGTGTTACTTTGTTTATTACTGCTTTTTAAGCCATTGGAAAATATTATGCTCACCTTCTTTATATGCATTTGCAATATTATACCGTTCTGTTTCAAATTATTTATTTTATTTGGTTTAGTTATGTGGTGTCTAGATTTGAATAAATTGGATGCATTTAATATTAAAACACACATTTTTTTCTTTTGTTGCATATCCCTTGCAGGACGTTGCAGTCAACATCAGTATTTTTCAGCTGCTGTTGATGTACTAGGCAAGATTACGCTCAGTAATCATTGCTTTCTGAGCGGCAGGTTCACACACCCGTAAGTCACCAACGTGGCGAGAACCGCTACTGATTCTCGCGCAGGTTACGTTACTCACGAGAATATACGGGATTATGGAGAAAGACGTTAACCCCTGTATTCCTGCAGTACTGTCTACATTACCATAAACTCAGAATTACTGCTTTATTTCTGTTCTGTAATATTGTGTGATATGTATATTATGTTTTCCACTAAGTATTACTTCTATAGGTGTATTTGTTATTGCTTTGTGTAGTTCTGAATACATGTTCCTGATTCATTGCTGAAAGAAACAAATCATAATTTTCATATTACATGTTAACACGGCCAGCTATACACAATGCCTACATGTTTTACTAAACAAACAATGCAAGACATCGTTAGAGAAAAATGCATACACTTTCAGGAAATAATAAATAATTAATAGCTGTTGGTTATTCAGTGACTACTCATCAACAATAGAACATTTGTGTATGTTTGTATGTAGCAAGATAAAACAGTATTGCCTGCTGCAGACAATGACCCCATGTTGCTATGGGAACTAATATATTGGCATACAAATAAGCATGAGATCTTCATGATGGTATTAGATCTTATAGTTAGTTGCATATCCTTTACGGCTAGTTTACGTTCAGTAGTTTGCCAGTGCTTTCTGAACCGGCACTCATATCATTTTATAAATGCACGTTGAAGCGGTCTGCTGCCAATTGCCTACAGCTGTGTTTCGAATGTGGTATGCTAGATTACGAACTGTATGCGTAATCTCTGTGCCGCAGAGTATTAGATCTACTCACAATACCACATGAAAGGTGGCAGCACTGTATTCATATGGAAGCACTGTATTCATATGGAAGCTTTAGAGGCATCTACTGCTACAATGATGAAAATGAATAAGCGTCAAACTGTATGAGAACAATGCAGATCTCCACCACCATATAAAACGCATAGATCATTGTTGTTAGAATGTTTATATGAAGATTAACATTGAAAAGACTGAAATTATGACACCAGTGTAATACAATGTAAATGGAAATGGAAAATCATTAAAAAAAGACAGAGAGTACAAGTATCTTGGAAATGTGTTCACATAGGATAGAAGACTAGATAGAAAAATAGCAACGGGAGTATAGGAAAGCAAACAATAAAAAATTATCAAACTACATCAACTGTAAAAAAGGATCTACTCAATAACATCCAAATATCAACATTGATACAAAATGATAGAAGCTTTATTCGTCGCAGAGCTTTTTACCAATGTTAAACATGGGCTGTCCTAGAAGCACACAGGCGTAAAAACACATGTGAGATGGGTTGCATAAGAAACGTAGCAGAGATCGAGACACATGAGAAACTAAGAACAAGAGTAGGGATAACACATGTTACTGACTTTATAGAATACCAAACCATTAAAGAATTCGGTCATTTAGTTAGAATGGAATAAAATCAGCCAGCGTCTAGAGCTTTTCAGCAGGCGGGCCAAATTTCAGAAATAATATTTCTTGCCGGGGCCACGCACCTAACATTTTTTGTTAATTAAAGTAAACAAGCAAGCATGCTACAGCTTCGACCACATCGTCGTTTCCCACTCCGCGGGTCGCAACATGACTCCCGGCGGGCCGCATGCGGCCCGCGGGCCTCGTGTTGGCCACCCCTGGTTTAGAGCGTTCTGCATTAGAACACCTGAATACAATTCGAGAGGACGATCAAGAAAGAGTTGGCTGTATGAAGTAAAAGAGACACTGAAGAAATCAAATATGACATTATCAATAAGGCAAGCGAAACAGAAAATCACACTTGCCTCCTCGCTAGGACAAAAGAAGAAAGAATTAAAACATCCTGGTCAGTATGTTTCTGTGTACGGCTCTACAGACTCCTAAATGGATGCCAGATATAATCTTGAAGAAAAGATGGCGTGAAATGGCCACTCCTCCTCAAGCTGCTCAGACCTAGCGTTTTTGAAGGCATACAATTGTGTATGGAGTTAACTGCAGTTGGGACATGTTGACACAAAGAGTCAATGAACCAGCAAGCTCAAGATGTTGGAATGTAAAATAAAATGTGCAGATATAAGAATAGACAAGGTACTATCACCATCACTAGTAAACTGAGTCTAAAAATATTGGTTGTCAGCACTAAAAAGCCATTAACATTTTTAACAGTGTCTAATGTTTAAGGGGGCCCACATCATTAGGGCCCCACGAGGTCCACACTCTGGCCAGTTCACCATACAGAATTAGTGTGAAAGAGATATTGAACAGTTCATGGTGTGCCTGACTAGTTTGTAACATAAACAATCTGCACTTAGACTCTTCAGTGTTTGCTAAGAAATTGTAAGTACGGGTACATCAACGCAGAGTGCCATCTCTCCAGTAGAAAGAGCGATTCTCAGCCTTGTCACATTATGCTCTTTCAGTTTTACAAACAGAAGTTAGTTGCATATAATTTAGCAATCGACCCCTGTATTTTTGAGCTGTTTGTGATATATTAGGCAATTTTTACGTTCAGTAGTTTGCCATTGCTTTCTGAACGACCAACGCAGCATGCCATCGAAATCGAAAAGTGGTTTGCTTCCAAATCACCCACAAGGTTGACTGCCTCATCTATAGCGCTTACAAACTAACATCACATCTTCGGGATCCTATTAGATCTACAGACATTACTACACATTACATGAGCAATATAGAAGAAACCTGCTTGAAAATGGGGGAGCTAAAAATGCACTATAGTAGGCTACACAAAACAGCAGAGAAACCCTTTAGTACGAGATCAGTCGAGCAATTGTCAAGAAAAAACACATAAAAAGGCTGTCACTATCTGAACATTACATTTCGTGGTCAATGGTTATTTATACCAAAACCAGATCCCCAGCATGCATCTCTGAACAGAAGTTGTCCTCATGATTATAACCCGATTGATTATATTCCATTCCCGTGACCTGCACTTCTAAAGTCCAGGAGCAAGTTACTACTTCCGTTTGTAACCGACTCCATGTGTATTGGAATAATTACAGAAGAACTACACATTCATAAGCATATTACTGTCCTGCCAAAAGTAGACAACTTAGCAGCGCTAGGATAACTTATTTAACAGCGCTAGGATAACTATTCTCCGTGGCGAAGGTGTCATGGACGCGATTCTTAATCCTGAAAACCCGCGTTCGAAACACAGCTGCGCGCGATTTGGCAGCAGATCGCGTTGCATTGGTTTGGCGTTAGTATGGGTGCCGGTGGTTCAGAAAGCAATGGCAAACTACTGAACGTAAACTTGCTAAGAGATCACAACGACAGAAATGCTAGTGTTGACTGCGATGTCCTATAAAGGATATGAAAAAAGATAAAGAATTTAACAGCGCTAGGATAAATATTTAACAGCGGTAGGATAACAATGTAACAATGCTAGGATAACAACAACCGAAAAATGTAGAAATGTTGTCTGCATGTAGCACGAAGTAAACTCATAAGGTATACTTGAAACTGTGATAACTGATTAGTGCCTTATAAAAATGGTCACCTTTAGCTTCTGCACATTACATTGTCAGAATTGTACTTGTATATATTTCCATAAAGTTAATATCAACATTATGTGTGTATATAAAGCTATAAGGCACCCGTTTGCCTCATGTGAAAGCGGATAGTATATGGAAAAGAAAAAAACAATGTGTAATTATCAACATTCTTCTTGTACATCCCGCTTTAATATGAATGATTTTATTGTCTGTGGAGGTATAATATTAAAGCCAACATTCTGCTTAATTATGCCACTATATCGTGGATTTAGTAAATCAACACAAACGATAAGTTGAATTGGTCATTGGATGTTTCTCTAGCTTTTCTAAACCTAAGTCTATCTAGATTCCTATTCTGGATGCATCAGAAGCATTTGATTTGTACATATTAAAAAAAAAAAAAACACACACACACACACAGACAGAGAGACAGAGAGAGAGAGAGAGAGAGAGAGAGAGAGAGAGAGAGAGAGAGAGAGAGAGAGACAGACAGACAGACAGACAGACAGACAGACAGAGACACTGACACTGTAGACTACAACCATCAGGTAAAGAGCACAGCCAATGTCATCATTAAGCAAGTTTGTCGGCACCCAGCAACCCCTCGGCTGCCTAATTGTTTAAGCAGTTGCTTAAGCAAACCGATCTTCTAAATTCTGAACATTGTTTTCTTATTGGGAATCTAAATAATGAAGACACAAACAACAGGTTTCACAATTTATTGTCTGGAATATTTGGTTCCTCTTCGTCAGGTACATATACTGTAGATGTCACCCAATTTAAACCACGCACTTGAATCCGGTCACGTGGTTGTTTAACACACAAAATGGACGAATGTTAAGATCGCTGTGACACCCATGTTCCGGTGTCTACACATATGAACAAAGCAAATCACTGTATTATGTCTGATTTCCAGATCACGGCTATTAAATCTTGCACATCTCATAAAAGAAATTGCAAAACTTTGGAAACCCATCTCATTTTTTCAGTTAGGGTCTCTTTCGCCATACGGCATCAGTGTCCAACACAATTTCATTTAGCCAAAAAAAAAAAAAAAAATAATCACTTAAATATTTGTTACATAGCCCCTTGCCTCTCATCCATATGCTTTTCCTACTGCTCCATTTATGTACCTTTTCCTTTCTTTAATATGTGCCCATCCTACTCGTGTCTTTCCTATAGACATTGCCTCTCCTCTCCCCCACGCCAACTCCGCAGCACTTATTTTGCCCTAGCGTTCACTCTCCCAACTTACTGCCAACTGACCTACAGAGCTCTTCAAACAAAATTCGACATGAGTGTTCTAGGATGCAAACATCTCCTGCACCTTAGCTAAGTGACTATCTTGTAGTTCTTGAATCAATTTATTTCACTGTCTTTGCTTTGTATGCTGACGAAGGCTTTCTAACGCAATGTCTATTCAGTCACACGTGTTTAAGCTCTTGAACAATTCAACTTTCCGTTTTTTGTTGATTTATTTGTTGTACAGCTTTACTGCAATGTAACCCACTTCCTTATTGCATCGTGAAATACATCATTCTAACTGTATTATATAGTGTGTATTTATACCAATATTGCAAATGAACACACTAAGCTTGTAAATACGATTGTAATGTTATCATCAACATTCTGCTTGTAAATATACAACACCAGGGCGGCGCAGAAACTGAATTTGAATGACAAAAGTCTTGTGCCAGACTGCCCAAATTATCACAATTGTTGCTCATGAATAAAAATGTCTGATAATGGCAGTTAGTTGCATATCCTTTACAGGACGTCACAGTCTACCCCAACATTTTTGACTGTTTGTGATTTCTTGGCAAGTTCGCCTTCGGTAGTTTGCAATTGCTTTCTGAACGACTGGCACCCATACCAATGATAAAACCAGCGCAAGGCGGACTGCTTACAAACAGTACATAACGAAAATGAAAGAAACAAACTTCCATTAATTTAGAACTGCAAATCTGGCAGTCACATTTCAGTTAAGAGATGAACATCTTCCAGACCTCGAGTATCAGTAGAGCTACGGTTTTGTATTCAGCAAGATCGCCGTGTCCTCTGGTTCTATTTATTCATGTTATAATCATTACTATTAAGTTAGTTAAAGCGTTGCAGTTAAGGCAATATGTAATGATAATGTATGTCTTGTTATGTACTACATTAAAATATGAAATGATGCTCTAATTATTTTTTGGAGGAAAACTGTATGTGTGTTATTTTTATATTGTTTTATTTACAAATATCACTTTACAACAAGCCATCCACTAGACCATCATCATCATCATCATCATCATCATCATCATCATCATCATCATCATCATCTAGATCATCATCATCATCATCATCATCATCATCATCATAATCACCATCATCACCACCACCACCACCACCACCACCACCACCACCACCACCACCACCACCACCACCACCACCACCGCCGCCGCCGCCGTCGTCGTCTTCGTCGTCATCGTCGTCATCATCATCATCATCATCATCATCATCATCATCATCAACGGCCATTTCGGCATTGATGATTCTCTTCCATGGTTTTTCATTATCTCCCATGCCAAGTTTTCATCTTGCACTCATACAAGCTTCTTTGAGCCAATCCCTTGATGTTATACACCGACTGTTCCCCCGGCACATCCTTTAACAATGAGCTGTGTCTCTTAACACGACCGACGTATAGGGTGTATTTTTAATTACTGTGCAGTGTTTGAAAATATTGCCAGTCTAGGTTTTGTATTCACCCTTTGTAAAGTTCATGCAACATAATAGGTAAATATAAAACGTGGACCGGCAATACTTTCAAACACTGCCTTATCATTAATAATACACCATGTCCTTTAATTGTCTGCCCTTGATCTAGCTGAATCATGTTTTCTCCAGTCCAAGTTTTTCTAATACTTCGTGTTTGCCACAGGGTTCCTGCCAATAATCTAAATTACCACGCGTCTAAAGCTCCAATTTTACCTCCATATAATGTTTGGTGCACATGCCAGCACAGTACAATCCACAAGTAAACGACCAACTTACATACCTGAAGGTGCATTCGGCATACGGTAATAGACCAATATTTTTATATCGATGGGTGATGTACTAAATATCATGAAGGTTTAAGTTAGATGCATATCCTTTACAGAAAGTCGCAGTCAACTAGCATTTTTTGGCCGTTTGTGATTTCTTGGCAAGTTTAAGTTCAGTAGTTTGTCATTGATTTCTGAACAGTCAACACTCTTACCATTATATGAAAACCAGCGCAAGGTAGTCTGCTTCCATAATGCCGCAGCTGTGTTTCTAACACGGAATGCGGGATTGCGAATTGCGCTTATAACCCATTTGCCATGGCGCACGCTGTCACCATAGATACCATACAATAATGAATAGTAAATGTAACACGGAATTTTAATTTCTAACTTTGATGTATTTGTTGAATATTACTTTAGCCATCCCTATTCTCTTTCTTATTTCTGCCACATATCAGCAATTGTCAGTTATTATCTCTGCTTAGGTAAGAGAAACTGTTGATGTGTCCAAATGTCTTTCCTATCACTGTAAGTATCAGCATGGGTTTAGTGCTATCTCACCCGTCGATGTCTGTGACTTAGATGTACTGAACGCACCTTTACAAGCCCAACATACCAGGGTTTCAAGTCAGCAACAGGCTATTTGGTAGCAGATCGCTTTGCGTTGATTTTCACAGTGATATGAGCGACCGCCGTTAGAAAGCAATAGCAAACTAATCAAAGGAAAACTGCCTAGAAAATCAAGAACAGTGAATAAATGCTGTTGTTAATTGCGACGTCCTGTAAAAAGGGCATGCGGCTAAATTTAATATTTCACCCACAATACATGTACTTGATTAAGAAATCCCAATAAATGTTAATAGACATGAACTCTATTCTACAGACATAAATAGACATGAATACAGTTCTATAAATATAAATAGAAATGAATATTATTCTGTAGACATACTTAGACATGAATTCTATTCTACAGACATAAATAGACATTATTTTGAGCTCGCTCGTTTTGAAATCAAGCGAAGTCTATACACACTACTTCTAGTAGCACTGGGCTGAATTTTCAATTCTACAGAGACATAGATAGACATTGTTTTGCGCTCGCTCGCTTAGAACGCAAGCGTAGTCTATACACACTACTTGTAGTGTTACTGGACTGAATTTTGCGTGTGGATTAGCTTTCCCTATTACCAGTGTAGCCGGTCTCTCTGGTCTAGAGGTTACACGACTTTCTCCGTAATCTCGTATACTCTCGTAAGTAACATGACGTTGCATGAGAATTGGTAACGGTTCTCTCCGCGTCGGTAACTTACGGGGTATGTGAGCCGGTCGCTCAGATATCAATGGCAAACTACCGAGCGTAATCTTGCCAAGAAATCAACAATAAGCTCAAAGATGCTGATGTTGATGGCGATGTCCTGTAAAGGATATGCGAAAAAAAAAAGAAAACAATTACCAGTGTCCCTCGCCATCAGGCGAACCCACCCCGACTTTAGAGGTACTTGTAATGTAGTTCCCCAAGTCAAGGACGAGTAGTCAACATTTTAGTCTACTTGTCCGGTGTAGGGGTTGAATCCCTTACCTCGGCATCAGTACATCGGATGTTTAAGAACGCGCTTTCTAATTCATTCGGTCATGCTGACCTCCATAAATAGACATTATTTCTATTCTATAGCAAGATCGAAGGGAACAGACCAAGAGGAAGACCGAGAGGAAAATACCTGGATGGCTTGGCCACATGGCATGGACGAGACAGGAACACTGAGCTGATCCACGACACTGGTGATCGAGGGAAATGGCGAGTCATGACCGCCCACGCTTTCCGGCATGGCACATGATTGATTGATTGATAGATATAAATAGATAATGAATTATATATATATATATATATATATATATATATATATATATATATATATATATATATATATATATATATATATATGCCGGTCTCCCTGGTCGAGAGTTAGCAGCTTTCTCCGTAACCCCGAATACTCTCGTGGTTGACGAGAGCGCACGAGAACTGGAAGCATTTCGAGTCGCGCCAGCGACTTATAAGAGTATGGAGCCGGTCGCTCAGAAGGTCGTGGCGTGCTTATGAGCGTAATCTAGCCTAGGAATCAACAAACAGCTGAAAGATGCTGATGTTGACCGCAATATCCTGAAACAGTATGGAAACGCGGGAATATATATATATATGTAAACTTACTGGGTCGGAATTTAGCAGCCGGCGATTTCCGAGCAGGTCGCTTTGAATTAATTTCCACAATGGAATGAGCATCGGCCATTCAGAAAGCAATGTCAAACTGATGTCCTAGAAAATCACAAACAGCGAATACATACTGGGGTCGACTACGACGCCCTGTAAAGGATGTACTTATCCTCCGTGGCGAAGAAATTACTTCGTAATCCCGCAAATCGCGTTCGAAACACAGCTGCGGGCGATTTAGTAGCAGACCACCTTGCATTGGGTGTTTATAAAAAAGGTATGGGTGTCGGTCGTTTAGAAAGCAATGGCAAACTATTGAACGTAAACTTACAAAGAGATCACAAACAGCCAAACAAAAAAAATGATGGGGTTGACTGCGACATCCTGTGCACGATTTGCAACTAACCAACTAAAGGACATACAACTAACATTAACTATATTATAACCGTATAATCTCCCAAATTCCCTCATGCAATTAATAATATCGGCGTCGCGTCACATGAATTGTTCTGTAAAAGTGCTTTCAGTACCTACCCATCAGGCTCTTGAATACTGATCATGTTGATCCGTGTTATCACCGCTCTTAAAGCCACAGCGGCATTTGTATTACATGTCATGTTCGTTGATGCCATCCTGGTTAATAGAACCGAAAGTTAGTTTACACGACTGAGAAGTTGCAACATCATGCTCATCACATTACATCACGTATTGCCTCCCTGAATATTAACAATTTCAAAACAATGTAATCTCTTAGTTAATGTAATCAGAGAAGCCACAAGTAAAAGGTTGCATAATTTAATGTCTATCATATGTCGCTGCATCTCGTCAGGTGCATACTGAAGAATTATATATCCCTCTATAGCGAAGTGATAATGAGAGAGATCAAAGAGAAGCCAGGAATAGTATCCGGAAGTTATAATTTAAACAATATACGCTATGCAGATGACACAGTATTTATGGCGGATAATGCAAAAGATCTACAACATTTGTTGGACATTGTAGTAACAAAGAGTGCAAAGAAAGGAATCTCCTTGAATATTAAGAAAACAGTAACAATGGTGTTATCAAAGAAAAGGTGACATCCAAATGTAAAATAGAGGTAGAAGGGAAAATTCTTCACCAAGTGGATAGTTTTAAATACCTAGGGCCATTTATTACATCAAATGAAAGATGCACAACAGAGATCAAGAACAGAATAGGGCAAGCAAAGGCTGCATTCAAGATAATGAAGACTGTCTTATGCAATAAGTCACTTTCATTGAATGTAAGAAAGAAAGTGCCGAAGTGCTATATAGAACCTATTTTTCTGTATGGCTGTGAATCTTGGAATGTAAATGAACAATTTAGAAAGAGATTGGAAGCAATAGAGATGTGGTTCCTGAGACAGTTGTTGCGAATTGTTTTGGACTGCCAAGGTAACTAACAACGACTGCCTGAAAGAGGCTAATGAGGCTAGAACATTATATACAACTATAAGAAAGCGGCAAATAGCTTTTATCTGGTCATGTGATGAGAAGAAAGACATCGGAGAACATCGTGACAATTGGAGAGATCGAGGGGAAGAGAGGCAGAGGCAGACCGAGAGAAATTATGCTGGATGGCTTGAGATGGTGGCATGGAGGAATATCAACAACGGATTTGATCCAGAAAGCCAAAGACCGGGATATTTGGAGAGTCATGAACGCATATGCCAGCCGACATGGCACTTAATGATGATAATGATGAAGTGACTGTGTGAATTATATCTCATAAGCCGGGGTTGTGCCGGCAGAAAGATTTCAGTGACTGCGAGTATCGATGGAAATAACATTACTTCACATTCAGACAGTATCAGAGAGTGTGAGTGTTATCTATGTTAGCCAAAACATGGTTCACCTATTCATTCCATATGACTATACACCTGCAGTATACACCTGATGAGACTCAGTTAAATATGTCTGGCAATAAATCATGCAACCTGTTGTTTAAGACCTTTGTGTTTAAAATAACAATTTCCTGTCAGCAATACCGTGATAAGGAAGCAACAGTTAGTAACACAATAATTATCAAGCATGTCGTAGGTGGCTACGATGCCAAGATGATGCGGGCCTGGCTACTTCAATTCGTAAGGAACCTTTACTGTATATTACAACCAATCATTAACACGTATAATGTAAGTTAATTAGTTGCATATTCTTGACAGGACGTCGCATTTTTAGGTTGTTTATGATGTTTTGGCAGGCTTACTGTCAGTAGTTTGCCATTGCTTTCTGAACGACCAGCACTCATATCTGTATGAAACTAGCGTACGGTGGTTTGCTTCTAAATCGACCGCAGCTGCGTTTCGATCGGTGTGTGGGATTACGAATTGCATTTGTAATTCCTTCGCCACAGAGTCGACTCTATGGAAGAAAGACACAAAGTAATCCAACATGGCTGCTGGGGGAGGGGGTGGAGGCTGTCTGTCTCTGTCTCTCTCTTTGTCTCTGTCTCTCTCTGTGTCTCTCTCTGTGTCTCGCTCTGTCTCTTTCTGTCTCTCTCTGTCTCTCTGTCTCTCTGTCTCTCTCTGTCTCTCTCTGTCACTCTCTCTCTTTCTATTTCTCTCTGTCTCTCTCTGTCTCTCTTCCTCTCTCTGTCTCTCTCGCTCTGTCTCTCTCTCTGTCTCTCTCTTGATTGATTGATCTCGTCTGTCTCTCTTCCTCTCTCTGTCTTTCTCTGTCTCTGTCTATCTCTGTCTCTCTTTATCTCTCTAACTGTCTCTTTCTCTCTCTCTCTCTGTCTCTGTCTCTGTCTCTGTCTCTCTCTCTCTCTCTCTCTCTCTCTCTCTCTCTCTCTCTCTCTCTCTCTCTCTCTCTCTCATTCACTCTAGAAGAAAGAGATTGCGAGATGTAGGAGAAGCCGTTAGAATGTTTAAAGAATTAGAGACAGATGAAAAAGCATGGGGAATATATGAGAGGCATCGCAAAGGATATGTGGAATTAATGGGAGAAGCTTCATGACATACGCTCCATTGAAGGAGAGAATGTAGCAAAAGAATAATAAAATGACCCATGTTGTTTATACACCGTTTTCATAAACTATACGGTAGTGACACAGATACGCACAGTTTTGATAAAAGACATAACAAGACCCACACCGTCTGTCAGAGGTGTGGACAGAGAACCTTCCACATTCATAAAAAACCTTGTGCTGGTTGTGCACAACCAATTCTGGCTTACGGCACTGTAATTGGTCCAAGAAGGCTCAAAGTAGGACGACAGCCGGCATAGGGAGATTTAGAAGATTCAGAAATGGTTTCTGCGAAAGTGCTGTCCAAAACAAGAAATAAAGTTATATCACCAGCTTCATATGCTCTTTCCACAAAATAAACTTTTGTTGACGAAATAACAGATGTATTTCTGAATTCTTTGAGTGGACTAATTGTACATTTTGTATCGCTATGTTCATTATGTGTATCGGATGCGGAATCTCTTGCTAATGATCGAGAGGTTTTCCGGTAGGTTGTTATGGGAGCGAGGTTCTGCAAAGGACATGCTACTGAATGAATGAACGAATGAATGAATGAATGAATGAATGAATGAATGAATGAATGAATGAATGTTCGTTATGTATTCTTTGACGGAGAATTAAATTATTATGTTGCATCAACTAATTTTGCTTTACTAGTTGCTTTAAGACCATCAACTCGCAGACACATATCACTGTAACCCAGTATATTGCAATTGTCTCAAACATGTATATTGTCCTTGCCCCTGTCTGCTATTGCTATTAACGGAACGACCGTGCAACACGTAACCTGATCTGAACCGAGATCCAGCACAAGAGACGCATGATATCAGTGACAGATAGCTTGACTGCTCACTTCAAGATCAGCATGCTAGAGCAGACCATAAACTACACTGGCTCCAAGCGACGATCCTGGAAATTGTCTTCTAACCAAGAAAAGAAGAAATCGAGAAGGGATAGCGGACCAAGCTTGGCCCAGAACGTTCCATTCTAAAGGAGGGGGTGTCTTACAGCGCATAGAACACGATTTCGCTGTAAATCGGGGTGGGGGGGGGGGGGGGGGGGGGGGGGGGGGATATTTTATGTCAAGGGTTATTTTGGATATTTATAACATCATTAGCAGGCCATCCAAAATTATCAGTTTAGATTTTAGCCTGCCATATTTGGTCAAAAATTGTATTAGCTCATTTTTGATGAGACGAGTAGGTTAGTTAGTGAGGTTGACTTTGCAGAGCCAGACCAAATTATTTCGCTGGTCTTATACAGGCGGAACGTTTTCCGACCCTGCTGTAAACGGACATTTGGGGGGGGGGGGGGGGGGGGGGGGGGGGGGGGGGGGGAGAGCATATCCTATTTTACAGGACATCGCTGTCAACACCAGCATTTTACTGCTGTTGTTGATCTCTTGGCAAGTTTACGTTCTGTAGTTTGCCATTGCTTTCTGAACGACCAGCTCCCATATCAACACGTTAAAACCCCGGCGCGACACAGTCTGCTGCCAAATAGATCACCGTTGTGTTTCGAACGCGTGGTAAGCGGCTCACGAATTGCGTTCGCATGCCTTTAGCCACAAGGGTCGTCAAACTGACATACAACGCTCACAAAAATGTCTACCTTTCACCCCAAACTACAGTTAGTTCTGTATTTGTCTCTTGCTTACAGACAGACATGTACAGGTGTCCAGCAGTAGCAGAAGCATATTAAGGTGTAATGAGGTCAAAACTCAGCACAGCACATACTAACTGGCTGAGATTGGGTCTAAGATTTAGTGTAAAGTTTCCTCCACAGTATAGGCGATTCATAACAGCCTCCATTGCAATGCCCAGAGAAAATGTGAAGGTTGAATACATGAAAACGATATATAGCAAGATAGTAACTTTTTCACTTGGGTAAGACGACTTGTCAAAGACATGGTTTCCATGTTTCTATAGTTAACGACTGAACATGGCAAGTTTGTTGACTCGGGCATGTAACAAGCTTACACACCTACAAACATAGCGCTCACAAAAAGCTATAGCACCGAGACAAAACTTAAACAAAGCAAGATGTCGCCCTTGTAAAAGATGGAAAAGATGGATTAATGGAATATGTGTGTCGAAGTGAAGCCCGTGCTGCGATGTCATCCTGTTCCTTCAGCGTGAAGCTTTCCTAATGCTGCCATTTTAAAAAATATTGTACAGTTTGTCGTCTGATCTCTACTTTTTCCCCTTTGCTACTATGAGTGTCGATCGACGTTTTGTTCATGCTGAAGCTATGAATATCACCAAGAAGGAAGCACATATCAAAGATTTCCCCGAATGCCTCTTTAAATCCCGATACTGAAATGCGAACCAGTAACACTGAACAACTGAAGAAGTTAATGGTAAGTCACGTAGAATATGGCTGTTACTGCAATTATCACTTTGTCGGGATGATGTCGTTCTTCCTCTTCTTCGTTCATCCGGAGTTTTTTTCCGGACGTGATTGCGTTGTGCCTGTTTACAGCAGAGCTGCGTTCTTGCGCCGTTAGGCCGACACATCCGACTTCTGCGGGCATTTGTTGACCGGGTTAACCTTCCCGGGGTGATGTCGTTCTGCACTCACACATACATTAGCCTTAATTATATATTTCTTTCTTCTTAAGGCAAGATGAACACGACAGTTATCGCGAGCTGGGAGATAACGCACATGAGCGGGAAGAGAAGGCAACGACAACTAACACACTTACACTGAGTGTAAGTTTCGAATTATGCAACCTTCGAAATACGTTAGCGTCAGGAACATATCAACACGGTAGATCTATCACGCGAAGACAGGAAGATATCCGTGAATTTGCACGCAGTCTTAATAATGTTAGCGTACAACCTGATAACGCTGGTGACCTTTGGTCTCTCTTGACTGCTAGTGAAAAGTTGAAACAACAACAGGCTAATGACCCGCTGACACTATCTGATGTTATTTAATATTGTTTTATCTACAAAGATCATACCGTGAAGAGATGTTTCTCACATTTTAACATATTTTGAATACAATTTCAAAGATATAGAAACCACGTGTGGCCAGTGACTTGTGCACTGCTCTTGTGATCCTTTTTTCAATACATTTCCAGGCGGAATTATCATTCCCCCCCTCCCCCTCCCCCAACAAGGCTCTGGTGTCGACCAAGCTTAATGAAACAGTTCATCTTCACCTAGCTGCTCTAGCAGGTTCTTAGCAGAACGTCGCTCTATTTAAACCCTTGGAAAAGTTTCTCGACCCGCTGCCAGATCTCCCGCCTAATACACCCTCAACGTGTCTGCAGTGGCCATTGTCCATCTTCTTGCTTTTCCACCCCTACTTCCTGTTTCAGAATCACGCTTTCCATCACTGTTCTTTCCCGGCCATTGCGAAATTTAGTATGGTCAAAGTATTCCAGTTTCCGAAAGATGAGACTGTTTATGAGCAGTTTTCTTCTGGGTTCAGATCTTGTAGATAATCTGTATTTTTCTACTTCTTGATCTCCGATATTCTAAAAATGTGTCTGTATTATTTAAGTTCAAAAGTCTCGATGTTATTCTTGAGTTATTATGAAATGGTCCTTGGTCTACATCCATACAGTGTCACAGGAACGATGCATGTTCTAAAAATGTGACTTTAACTTGTGTGCTGGTGTTTCTACGATCAGTTCTTCATACTGTTTAACTACTGCATTGCCATGGTGAGTCTACGCCTGACTTCTTTTCAACAATTCTGATTGTTGTTAATTTGAAAGTTAGTTCCATATCCTTTACAGGACGGTTGTAGTCAGCATTTTAGCTGTTGTTAATTACGTAGCCAATATATGTTATATTTGTGGAATTCTCAGTTTCGCAATTGTTGCTTGTGATTGTTATTTAATTATAATATAGTGTCAGCGGGTTTTCTTTTACATTTTTATGCTCAGAAAAAGACCATTTTTATTTTTATTTTAAGCTCAGAAATTGACTATGAATCTCACAGTCCCTTGACAGACACGATAAACTTACTTAGTAACGTAGCACTATTTAGGAGGAGGATCGTGTCATCTGTATATCTGAGTTATGAAATTGAATTTCTACCAATCATAAATAGATTAAAATTGTTTCTTGACACATCAAATTTGACGTTTCTCATTATATTTTCCATCAGTTTACCATAATACGCAACATACGCCTGCCAAACCTGGACACTTACTAAACAAGCCGAACAGCGCATAAATGCCTTTGAATATAAATGTTATAGACGAGTTCTAAATATGTCTTGCATAAAGAAAAGAACAAATGTATCCATACTCCAAGAGCTGAATATTGAAGAAGGTTGGCTATTAAAGACGATAACACATAAAAAATTGAAATATTTTTGTCACTTGAAGCGTTATGAAAGTTTGGTAAGAAAATTAATGGGGTGGGGGGGGGGGGGGGGGGGGTTTATATGCCTGGGAAGAAAAGAAGAGGAAGGCCAAAGAGAAGATGGGTGCAGGATGTGGCGGATGATCTCCAGATGGGTGTATCGGACGCGGGACATGTTTCTGATCGAGAGGTTTTCCGGAGGGTTGTTATGGGAGCGAGGTTATGCAAAGGACATGCTACTGAATGAATGAATAACAAAATACAGATAATCAAATTTATCATATTTGTTTATTAATTTGACATTTAGATAATCTCTACATAATTTATAAGTCAGCATGGTCGAAACAATAGTAGAACTCGCTCTCAAACTGCTTGTATGCTAATGGTGGGCTAGGGGTTTCACTCCCTACAACGATCATCTGAACTTAAATAGTGACTTCTTGTTCATAAAGCAATATCAAGCTAGTGAACGTAAAATGTCCTTGAAAAATCAACATTGGATTGGGGTTGATTGCAACATTCTGCATAGGGCATTCAACATTTTATTTCTACATTGAGCAAAATTGTTCAGAGCTGCCCCGTATATTCCAATCACTTCTGCTGATAAGTAAAATTCAGCTGAAACTCAAGAGGCACATAATAGCGTGTAAAAATGGAAACTAATACAATATAGGATATCTAAGAAAACTTCAAGCTACGGAAAAGTTTGTTGGTACAGTCTCTAATGAGTTTCAGGTCCTGAACATTATATTTGTCTAAGTGAGTACGGATGGCTGCTGACAGCAGGTTAACAGTTTTTGGAATGAGTCATGTAAAGAAGTCCCTTGAAGAAAAAAAGAGGAACTAACATATACAATATGGATAACACCTGAAACTATAATAAATAGAAGAAATTTTTTAAAAGTGCATTTAACGTGTAATTGCCTAAAAATTCAAGCTGGGGTTGATAGCACAATCATGCAGATCTCCTTTCTTGAGCAACTTCACCAGACATCAGTCTGCCAAGTCTGCTGTTATCTTCAATCACTAATCAACTTATCAACTACGAAGATTTAAAGTGGAGGAAACACAGACGGGTAAAAGAGGAATAATTGAGAGCTCAAGCAATAATTATAATTTGAAAAACATTAGCTACACCCACATTTAACCGACCATTGGCAACGCCACTGAACCTATTTTGTAAATTCTTTTGTAATTCACACTTCAAACGTAATACCTGTTGATGTTACTCTCCCCAGACCCGGCCGGCTAACAAGATATAGACCATGGATCGAGAATTAGAATAATTTGCTCTGAATATGATCATCTGATAACCTTATTTATTGTCTCATCACGTTTCCAGCAGTTATCAGTAGAGTCTATATGCTTGAGCATGTAGAATTACTTAGCTCTCACGAATATGTGCTAGTCACTTAGACAGTACGAACTACATTTTTGTTCAGAAATGTAATCTGGTTAGTCAAGGTTGCTTTTAGTTCAGGGTTTCCCAATTTTTTTATACCCAAGGGCCACACTTTCATTAAGTAGAATAACGGATAAACAAATCCCAAGTTTTTCGATTACTTTATACAACGATTTTATTTTGTTATCTATAAAACACCGATTGGAATTTCGT
>JACEFZ010024390.1:267500-272500 GCA_014155875.1 Cepaea nemoralis | reverse complement strand
GAGGGGTTACACGACTTTCTCCGTAATCCCGTTTATCCACGCAGGGTCTCGCAGCGAGCGAGAATTGGAAGCGGTTCTACCCGCGCTGGTGACTTGCGGGACAACTGAGCAAGCAGCTCAGAAAGCAATGGCAAACTTCTTAGCGTAATCTTGCCAAAAAATCAACAATCAGCTGAAAGATGCTGATGTTGACAGCGATGTCCTGTAAAAATATGCAAACATTTATTTTTATTATTGCGGAGCGGCTGGCGAGTGGCTAGAACGCCGGACTCTCCTTCGGGAGACCCGGGTTCGATCCCTCGGTAAGGTGTAGGATTTTTTTTCTGTCGGGGGCAAAAAGGAAATCCTAACCTGCACAGTTCGCGGCGACTGCACTAGCCAAGCGGCCTTAAGTCCTCAGGCTCAAAGACCCCTCTGCCATACACAGCAAGATACTATATTGGCAGTAAATGACAGTATTATTGCTGGTGTTAATATCTTAGTTCAGTATTATTGCCTGGTGTTAATATCTTAGTTCAGTAACATTGCCAGTGTCATATCTTTTTTTCCAGTAAGATTCCCAGGTGTTTAGTTCAGTAACATTGCTAGTTGCGGGTGTGTTAGCGAAGTTGATAGTAAACTGCATTGATAATGTCATGAGTACGGACGGACACGAGTTAGACGAATGGGATTTTCGCTTGTCAAGGTGAAGAAAATATCGCCCACCTATCCCTGCATCCACTCAGACATTTAGGAGCCTGGCTGGTCGCGATGTATGGTGTCCACCTCCTGTGCTGCAGGTCCCGGGTTCAAGCCCTGGTGAGAACCGGGATTTTTCCACGTGGACTTCTAGTAACAAAATATCCCCTGGTCTCTGGGTAGTGAGATCGGACGCCCGTGTGTATTGTTGCGCGCGTAAAACATCCCTTGGCAGTTGGAAATCGAAAAAGAGTAGCATAAGGCGCTGCCCGGGCAAAATTTCGAGTTTCAGTAAAAACTTCAATTTTAAATTGGTAGTTCAGCAGCCATTTCAGTGATGACATGTTAGTTCGAAAATCATTTCAGTGTTAGCATATTAGCTCAGCAATAATGCCGGTGTCGATTAGCGATAACACATTCGTCTCACCCCCAACAAAGTCGATAGATTAGTGTCTCTCATTATCGCATTTACTGTCAGGCCATATCTGCCCGCATTAGTTTATCAGGTCGATGGTCGTCTCAGCAATACCATTCCATGCTTCATATTAATTCACAATCACATATACATACTGCGCTATGCATTTCTACGATTGCACACACAGAATATTCATCATCATTTACTTTACCCCAAACTTACTAAGCTATCGGGGCAAATGTTAGTTACATATCCTTTACAGGATGTGGCAGTCAACCCCAGAGTTTATTGTCTGTTTGTGATCTCTTAGCAAGTTTACGTTCAGTAGTTTGCCACTACTTTCTGAACGACAGGAACTCAAACCTTTGTATAGGAACCGACGCAAGGCGGTCTGCTGCCAAATCGTCCGCAGCTGTTTCAAACGCGGTATTCGTAACCCCCAAGCTGCAGATCCGATCTAAAGAAACCATACAATAAACTAGAAAAACACGTAGAAAGATTAAAACAAGTAAGGGTGATTTTATGTAATTAGCGGTTTATAAAGGTTATGTATGTTTGTATCAAGCTATGATGTATGTTCTTTTTAGCTAATATACCATTTCGTAGTTACTAAAGAAGTCTGTTGCACTTTTTAAATTTAAATGTTACAGAAAATTGTGTACAATGTCAGGACCAAGACGAAGAAAAACACTGACATGCTACAAAATCTAAACATTGAAGAAATCTGGCTCAAAAATACAGTATCATGTTGGTTTATTTGGTTGTTTCAAGATTTTAGATTTAAATATTGAGCACAACCCTCTACTGGCAACGCTGATCGTATTCTGGTATGAACCTAAGGCCTATCCACGCCAATGTGAAAGCACTAGACTTGAGTTTCGCTCTTGTTTGAGCTCGTCAGTAGTGCATATCCTTGACCGGACCCGGAAACAAACCCCGGATCACTGGCGTGTGAAGCGTGTGTGTAGCCACTAGACCACGCGGCACACGCTGGACATGGCCAAATTATCAGAACAGAATATTACAGTATTATTAGTATTACAGTATCATGTCTCGGAAACTGACATACTTTGGCCATATTAAGCATCATAGTGGTTTGGGAAAAACAATGATGGAAGACATGGTTTCTTGAAGAAGAGGCAGGGTTCGAGCAGCACGAATATGGACACGGGACACTGAAGACACCTTGCGCATGAATATGCTGGCAATATATTGAGAATTCTTTCAGCATGGAGTAATGAGAGCGACGGTCTGCAGATAACCTGCTAAATGATGATAATCTTGGTACACGAACTATTCAATAGCCACCCGCGTTGACTTGTTCATGGATTTATTAACAATACTTAGCCATTCAAAATTAGATAGCTCTGTGAAACAACCATCTTAAGCAATATATAGTACAAGACCGACTTTTCAGGTTTCAGTATTATCTGCCTCTCTGTCTGTCTCTGTCTGTCTCTCTCTGTCTCTCTCCCCCCCTCTCTCTGTCTGTCTGTCTGTCTGTCTGTCTGTCTGTCTGTCTGTCTGTCTGTCTGTCTCTCTCTCTCTCTCTCTCTCTCTCTCTCTCTCTCTCTCTCTCTCTCTCTCTCTCTCTCTCTCTCTCTCTCTCTCTCTCTCTCTCTCTCTCTCTCTCTTATGTTCAACCACCAAAGTACGCCGTTCACGTCGGTCCCACCACCCTACAAAACCTACAGCCAATTTCGTATATCCCGCTGATTTCTGAGCTTGGAGAGGAGAAGGAAAGTTTCGCAACACATTTCCCGGGCACTAATACTTTGGTACCAGGTCGGGCGCCCGCTCCGTGGCGTAGGCTTTACGGACGCATTTCGTGATCCTGTATCCCACGTTCAAAACACAGCTACAGGCGATTTGGCAGCAGACCGCCTTGCTTTGTTTATTTTTTTATAAAATGGAATGGGTGCCGGTTGTTCAGGAAGCAATAGCAAACTACTGAATCTAAACTTGCCAAGAAATCACAAGGAGCCAAAAAATACTTGGGTTGACTGCGAAGTCCTGTAAAGAATATGCAACTAATGAACTAATCAGGTCGGGCGTAAAGTCTATATACCACCCTCTCTCCGATATATTGAAGTATTATCAGGTCTTAAACGACCTGAACGCCAATGCAATGGACTTTACAGGACGTTGCAATAAACCCCGGCATTTATTAGCTGCTTGCGATAGTATTTTAATATTATATTATTAGACAGTATTAGTTCAGTAGTTTGCTATTGCTTTCTGTATTGCCGACACCTCATACCATCGAAATCAACACAAAACTGTCTACTTCCAAACCACCACCAGCGGATGTTGAACTCCCGACTCGGTGTGACACTGTGTGCCTTACTATCCCATAAGCCGCAGCGCCATTGATGTAATGGCACCTTGCCGTGTTGACAGACGATAGTTTGTTTGTTACGTTGTGCTACAAAAAAAAAAAAAAAAGACATAATAACTGCAACCCATAGTAGTAGACCAGGGATGGAGTTATACATCTCCATAGCACAAAATCTGGGCTGAATTGTAGAGACCACGTGTTGCCCATGCAGCATGATCCCTCTCTCGACCTAGTTTACTCCAGAGGAAAGGTAACACCAATACATCTGGAACAAGACAAGCTACAGAAGCTGCCAGATCAGCAAATCAATGCTCTAACTGTCCAACAGTCGGAACTTCATTCCTAGACCAGTTGCCAACCAAAGGCTTAGGGCGTGGTCTGCCTTGCCGCTACATTTAGTCTTTAGGTTGCATTTCCTCGCACCAGGATAAGGCTCGTACCCATCATCCAAATTGCGCCCATCAGCCCGAATCCTTTGACACAATGTGGGATGTCGGGTTTGGTAAGCGCTAACAGAAAGCAGGTAGTACCGTCTACTGTCATACGGCAGTCATATTTGACTAAGACCTGACATGTTATATATAAAACAGTAAATTAATACCGTAAATAGAATAAGTAGATTGACAATTCTCAACTTTCGCAGGGCGTCCACACTGTGCAGGGGCACACGTTATTATGGTACATTGATGATACCGAGATAGCCGTCTACTGTCATACGGCAGTCATATTTGACTAAGACCTGACATGTTATATATAAAACAGTAAATTAATACCGTAAATAGAATAAGTAGATTGACAATTCTCAACTTTCGCAGGGCGTCCACACTGTGCAGGGGCACACGTTATTATGGTACATTGATGATACCGAGATAGTGTTATATTTTTCCTTGTAAGGTTAGCACACTGAATAGGACAGCGGTGATATGGTTGGCATTTCACCGACTGACCGACCTACCGACAGACCGACTGATTGACGGTTCAATCTATCGACAGACAGAACGAATGAACGAACGAACGAACAAACGAACGAACGAATGAACAATCTTTATTTTCAAAGGGTTTAGAATTGGGCACGCAGGCCCGTCTGGCATTCTGCCCTTCTTCTCTATTTCCTCTCATGACATCTTCAGTGATTCAATATCACTTATGAAGCTAATCTTTGACAACAAAAGAACAATAAGCATTAAAACGCATGAAAAATAATCAATAATACATGACTCGTTGAGGCAATGTTTAACATGGGCATTATAAATAATACCTATGGAAGGTGTAGCGTTGGAATGTTTATTATTTAGTTGTCGTTTGAGATACTTTACCATTATTATTGTTTTGTTGTTGTTGTTGTTGTTTGTTTGTTTATGGGGGTATGTAGTCTGTACTGAGGTAGTGTTCAAGCAGGTTGCGAACGTATTTGTATAATGATTGGTGTGTCCTTGATTTCTTGTGGAAGATTGTTCCACAATTGAGCGACAGAGTATGCTAAGCTTGTTTTATGTAAGTTTATCCTAGGTTTAGGGACATGAAGTATATTTAGTCGTTCGCTATGTCTTGCGTTATATTTAAACAATG
>JACEFZ010024390.1:105000-265000 GCA_014155875.1 Cepaea nemoralis | reverse complement strand
TTAAAACTATCATTTTTCACCACCTTCTTCACTTCCTCCTCCTCAATAACACAGCCAAGATCGTCTTGACCATCATCATCATAACTATCATCAACATGTGTCCTCCATTAAACATGCAACAAAGTGCTCTAAAATGTCAATGAATGAACTGTCACTGTCAAAAACTGTCATTTGCTGCCAATATATTACCTTGCGGTGTATGGCAGGGGGTCTTGTGCCTGAGGAATAAAGGCCGCCTGGCTACTCAGTCGCCGCGAACTGTGCAGGTTAGGGTTTTCTTTTTGTCCCCGACAGTAAAATAAAAACACAAAAAACTCCATATTGTCCATTATACTATTGAGTGTCCTCAGATTTTAGCCCCAACATTTTAATATGTAGTCAGGACTAAAGTGTGGGTTATAGTAGTGCTAGATTTCATTAGACAACAGCAAGTTAAATCCTTCTGCCACATAACTAGGCTACCGACTAACGGTATATCACAACAAGCAATGACGTACAGACCTAATGGAACCAGCAGAAGAGACCTGCCGTGTATACGACTGACAGAGAGAATAACAGTCCATGGGAATCTCGATATATGAAGTCCATGAACGGGCACTCTGCTGCTGTTTATGCTTCATCTCGACACCGCATGGTACAAGAGGAACAAGATGAGATTAGATATATTTTATTCTTTTGCGCTCGCTCGCTCTGAACTGAAGCGTAGTCCATACACACTACTTCTAGTAGTGCTGGACTGAATTTTGCGTGTGGATTAGCTTTCCCTAATAACAATATCCACCGCCATCAGGCAAACCCACTCCGACTTCAGAGGGAATGTATTTAGATCTTGTTCTCATCCACACATATTTTAATTCCTCCTAACTTAGGGAATTTATTTAGATCTTGATCTGTTCCAGGCAATTTAACTGCTCTTTATCCAGGGAATTCGTTTAGATGTGTAGAATGGCTTACCTCGCTTCAGAGGTCACTGATTAAGAGTATTGTATGGATATTTTGCCCTCTCTAATCCATTTCTTCTCATAACATGTCTAAAAAATGTTGATTGTCTACGTCTATTTCTCTAATCAATTTACGATTTTCATTTGTCTCATGTAGTGCTTGGTCATTAGTTTTTCTATCTGTGCTTGGTATTCTTTGCATTTTCCTCAGAAACCACATTTCTGCAGCCATCGGATGTTTTTCAGCTTGACTGCACATTTCGAAGTTTCACATCCATACAAAAGAATAGGCTCTATGTATCCCCTCAACACTCTTTTTCTTGTTTCAATTGACATCTTTTTGTTGGTCAGAATGTTTTTCATCTTCCTAAAGGCTAATTTCGCCATTGCGATTCTTGTACTAATCTCTTCAAGGCATCTTCTATCAGATGTTATGGCTGTTCCGAGATAAATGTACCGATTCACTTGTTGAAGAATATTCCCATTTACTTGTATATCACATTGTGGTACTTCGTTCTTCCTAGTGACGACCTTAATCTGTGTTTTTTTACAATTTAATTCTAACCCCAGTTGCTCACTGTGTACAACAACCGCATCTACTAATTGTTGCAGATCCTTCGCATTGTCTGTAATCAATACTGTATAATCTGCATATCTAATGTTATTGATGTTTCGTCCTCCAATGCTGACTCCATTTATATCTTCTACATTTCTGAAAATATTTTCACTATACAGGGAAAAAAGATGTGAGGACATTACACATCCCTGCCTAACACCTCTCTTAATAGGCTGATATTGTCCCATTTCATTATCATTCCTTATGGCAGCTTGTTGTTTCCAATATATGTTTTTATAAGTCTAATGTCTTTCCCATCAATTTGCATATCCCTTACAGGACGTTGCAGTCAACACCAGAATTTTTCAGTGTCTGTTGATGTACTAGGCAAGATTACGTTCAGTAGTTTGCCATTGTTTTCTGAGCGACCGGCTCACATACCCCCGAAATAACCAACCAGGTGTGATCCGCTATTATATTAACAACTTTTAAGTCATAACTGTGACACACCCCTACTTCCCATTTTCCGCCAGTCATTTTTGTTTAGTCCAAACCAACATTTTGTTTGGCGTTGAATCTGTTTGTTGCCAAACCAGTGCGCCCTCCACTCTGTTACCAGAGAGATGACAAGACGATTACGTACGACAGATGTAGCCTTCGTCTGCTATTTAGAATATGTCAGTGTTAGATGTTAAGGTTTGTGTGCGCACAGGTAAGCTAACGTACTATTGTGAATAGGCACATTTCAAAACCAGAAAGCTGGGTAGTGCAATGGCTATAACATTTATCTGCTGGCCCGTTGGTCATCTGTTCGAACGTTCATCAAAGTGGGGAGTATTTTTAATTTACTTAGGCTCCCAGCTCGACCCATCTTAAGATGGACACCTGGACATATACATCATATACCCAGCACGCCTCAAGGCGTGGAGCTGGGTCCTTCATTTTACTGTCACTGACGAACGAACAAACGAACGAACGAACGATCGAATGAACTTTATTTTCACAGGGTCACAAACTGGACACGCAGGCCCGTCTTACATTCGGCCCTTCCAATCACTCATCTTTTGTTCATCATTGTGAATGTTACACTCACATAGGGAAAAAAAACATTGTCAAATGAATGGTGTAAACGTAAGCAATGCATGTTGCCATGTTATAAGACAGGCAGGCAGGCAGAAACACGAACACACGCACATTCATAAACACATATACACAAATCGGCATACATACTTACATCATTTACCCAAACTCTCACTGTTATGCGCTCACTCGATAAAAGAAAGTACACGCTCCCTCACATACGTATATTTGACGTATATTTCAATACCGTGACTAGTGTAATTCAAGCTAAGGCTCAGTGAGATACTGCCGTGATAAAGAGACAGCCGAACTTGGTAGACCTCTGGCAGAACTTTGCTGGAGCTGGAAAGCTTCAATTAGCCGTAACTTGCGTAGCAAAGGCATAGTCAGCTTCATGTGCTTCTGCATATATTACTTATTATTTATGTTTACTGTCTTTCTGGTGACTTTTAAAACAATATTTCTGAACTTCTACGTGTGCTGTGAAACTGAATACAAAATATTCTGTTGTTGGAGCTCATGTTGGTATGTCTTAGTTTGTTGGCGTCTGCGGTTTAGGAGTTTGTGGGCGCAGTTTTAATTACCCTACTTACCAGGTCGACGGAAATCAACTGTCAGTTGAATGTTGTTTTACAGGACATTGCAGTCAACCCCAGTATTTATATGATGTTTGTGATTTACTTGGCAATTATTATGCTCAGTGCGGCGCTCACCAAACCCGACACATCACATCGTGCCACGGCTTCGGGCGGAGGAGCGCAATTGGGAGGGCACACGCCTTATCTCGGTGAGAGGAAATGCAACCTAAAGACTAAATATAGATGCAGGGCAGACTAAGCCCTAAGCTTTGGTTGGACAACTGGTCTAGGATGGAAGCTCCAACAGACAGACAAGAGCATTGCTTTGTTGATCAGGCAGTTTCTGCGGCTCGTTTTGTTTCAGAGGGATCATGCTGCATGGGCAACATATGGTCCCTACAATACAGCCCAGACTTTGAGCTATGGAGAGGTATAACTGCATCCCTGGTCTTAACCGCCATGGGTTGTAGTTATTTGCCTTTTATGGAAGCACAGTGTAACAAACTATCGTCTGTCAAGACGGCTAGGTGCCAGAGAGATTATGTTCAATAGTTAGCCATTGCTTTATGAACGGCCGACTCTCATACCACTAAAATCAATGCGATTTGCTCCCAAATCGCCTGCTGATTTCGAACCATCGGGGAATTCTGAAACGTCGTTTAACTACCCACTAAACCACAGACAACGAAATGTAAAGATAGACTACGACTCGTACATAATAACAAAGGTTTTTTTACGTTTTAAAAATATAAATGATTTTGTAAACGGTTTGATCGTGAATCTATTCCTATTCAAACTATTCATAACTCTGTTTAGTTGATCAGCAAGTCAGGCATTCGACATCATAAGTCCCGATTAGAACAACTCTGACATCATGACAGACAACCATGCCAGTGATAGTACCAAGAAGGTAAGACTCGTGGAAAAAAAATGTCTTCTCTTTTTGCAAACCCTTCCTCCTCATCCTCTGTCGCTACTTGCTGTTTCTGATACAGTACGCATTCATTAGTTTTAGAGTGTCTTTACTCTTTCATTCTGAATTGTAGAGACGAAAACAATTTTACCACCCATAGTGACTCTGCGATTGCCGTTAGGATAACTTTGCTTCACTTTCGAACAGTATCAGAGACAATGTATGTAATTTACAGGGTGCATTTTTAATGACTGTGCAGTGTTTGAAAATATTGCCGCTCCAAGATTTGTATTCACCCTTTGTCATTTTTATGCAACACAATAGGTAAATACAAAAGTTGGACTGGCAACATTTTCAAACACTGCACAGTCATTAAAAATACACCATGTATTTCGGGGAAAATATGATTCATTTGTTCACTTCATATGATACATTAGTCTGCAGTGTGCACCTAACGAGATGTCAGGCAATAAATCGTGCAACCTATTGTTGGAGAATTATGTATTTAAACAGTCAATAATATGTTAAATACTGGTGAAACAATGCGAACTGCAAGGTGTGAAAACGAATACCAAAAGTTAATAGATACTATAGTTATTGACACTGTAAAGACATTACTAAAAAGTAACGAACACAAAGGAATTATTTACGTGAGTAAACAAAATAAACGCAGCCAAAACTTTTAGTAACAGCAAACAGGACAGGACTGAATCAAATAAGATAAATTCGACTATTTGGGGTCAGGGATAACAGCTGAGAAAAGAACACAAAAATAGCATGCACAATAATTACAATAAGGGTAGAATTACGTCGTTAGGTGAACTTTCTATGTTACAGATCTATCAATGTCCATGGACATAAGAAAACAAGGCGTAATGTTACCCCCTGCCCATGTAATCTTGTAGCAGAGAGACATGCACACGATGAACGCCAAGATAAACATGAAACAAGAGAAGACTGTGATGTGGTTCCCTCGAATAATGCTCAGATCCCGATGTGCATGTCTGGGAACACTAGTATTCTAGTAATCTTCTTTTAACTTCCAATGAGGCACAGTACATCAATCAACTCACACAAATCCCTCCTACCTTTAGCCATCTCCTGCAACCTCCTTTAGGTCCTCCACATACTATTCATCCCTGTCCTTAAATCTCTTCACTTCGTATGTTTTACGTCTCCTTCTGTTTCTGTTGTCATGTGGGAGCCAGAGAAAGCATGTTCTAGTTATAATGTTTAGATCTCATTCTGTTTCTATGGTCATGTAGGAGCCAGATCAAGTACTTTCTAGTTATAATATGCTTAGGTCTCCTTCTGTTTCTGTTGTCATGTGGGAGTCGGTTCTAGTTATAATGTTTAGGTCTCATTCTGTTTCTATGGTCATGTGGGAGCCAGATAAAGTACTTTCTAGTTATAATATGGTTATGTCTCCGTCTGTTTCTGTTGTCATGTGGGAGTCAGAGAAAGTACTTTCTAGTTATAATATGTTCAGGTCTCCCTCTGTTTCTATGGTCATGTGGAAGTCGGAGACAGTACTTTCTAGTTATAATATTAACATATTTTCTCAAACTTTTCATTCGTTTAGTTTGCTGTGGCCAAGAGGTTACGATGGCAATTCGCAGTCTCACGTACCGCGTTCTAAACACAGTTGCCTAACAGCTTGTAAAAGGGATGGCTACTTTTAAGTACCTTAACAAGGCGACCCACACAGACACACTGAAAGAAGTGCACACATGATGACAGAAAACTCCACGATTAAGGGATTCATAACAGTAAACAGGGTGTTTGTAAAGTCTCACTACACTTTGTATGTAGACCAATTTTCAAAAATCAAGTAAAATGACGTCGTCAGAAAATTTGCTCCACAGTCCACCGTGAATCAATATGCAGCGAATGGCTGTCGTCTGCTGGAGTAATTCTTTGCACGCCAAACAGCATGGTGTTATCAATGGTAGAAATAATTTGTTTGGTTGAATAAGTGTTTCGAAATTGCGGTTGGTACAAGTGTATAGTTGCTCAAAGATTTATAGCAAGATAAACAGCCTCCTCATCGCAATACGGTTAGACATTTATTGAATAAGTTATAGTGAATACTTCATTGATACTTTCCAGCTTCCCCAAAACAGCGTTAGACCATAGCAGTGACTTTAGTAACTAATTTAATGAAATCTTTAGAACATTTCTTTATGACGCCATGTACTTAATTTTTCAAATTCTTCTACATTCAATGTGTAGTGAGACTTTATATATATATATATATATATATATATATATATATATATATATATATATATATATATATATATATATATATATATATATATATATATATAAACTGATGCATAAATCACAAGTTAATAGTTTTACCACTATAGCTAGTTGATGTTTCAAGTAACCTTTCGTATGAAAACTAGACTCTCGTGTCAGCTGTTGGAGACACTTAAACTATGTCCTTATCTGCACACATCATTACCTTTGATAAACAAAATATCTGGCCATTATCTTCTCAGTGAACCTTCACCGTTAACGTCTATCTGAACTGTCGGCCTCAGTACGACATAAGTGTAAAGTTACTAGATGAGGTTATCATCACCATTGTTCAGGGCCATGCTGTTTTCCCACCCATAACAGATTCGCAGTTAATTAATGTTTACGTCATAAATACATTTGTATGGATGTGAGGCGTGGACAATGAGCAGACGAGCTGATAAATATCTGATGGCAGTTGTGTTTCGAACGTGGTAGGCGGGTTAGCGAATTGCGTTCTTAATCCCTTGGCCACGGCGAACTAAACAAATTCCAATACATATATAAAATCACGGAGCACATTATTTTACAGAGAGTCGCTCTCACCACGGCCTCGCCAAAACAGTTCGCGAACTATGTCAATGTCTCTCGCTTCTTTCAACTACATACTCAAGGGATCTGCAGAGGCCAGTTTCCATCTTCTTGCTGGTCCACGCATGCCACTTCTTTCAGTCCCGTGCCTTCCACCACTGTTGTTTCCACGCCATTTGTGAAGTTTAATATGGCCAAACTGTTTTTATTTTTCAGATTTGATATTATTTATGAGAAACATTTCTTCGATGTTGAGATCTTGTAGAATTTCAGTATTTTTATTTTTTGTGTGTGATACAATTCTTCTTCTTATGATACAATTCTTATCTGTATTGAAAGAAATTTTATACAGCATAGTAGTTCTATAAACCTCGATGTTCATCTTTAGTGATTGAGAACTTGTCTGTTATTTACATCATTATGCTAGCTCAGGAAAGATACGATTTTACTGTTGCTTGTTTGCTGTTGCTGTACAATAGGTTCTTAATGCTGTTGTGTAACCTCTCCATTACTAAAGACATCCCCATTTTGATTTCTTGTGAACAGCCCCTACAGATGTTGACTGTGGAGGACAGAGATTCAAAGTCTGTGCCAGTTTTCATGTCTTTATTATTAATTGTGATCTTTGGTTGGCACGTAGTTTTGTCCATGGACATTATGTTTTATTCTTATGATTTTTATGTTCAGAAAAAGATGTTGAACTTCACAACTTTGTGTTACGAATGCACATTAACATTTTCACTAAATCTTCAAAGGGAGGATGGACCCTACGGATGGTGTGTATCACGTGCGTGGCCTATTTAGTTATCCCCGCCATGTCATATGCAATAGCCTGTCTCAACGCCCCAAGCCAGGTAAGAATGCTCAGATATGTAACTTACCTTGACCTATAAACATGATAGCTTATATTTATATACGAGTAAATGTTACAAATAAGCAATGCAGATAGTTCTTTGTATATGTATGTATTGAGCATACGATGCTAACTCCATACTTGTATAGACCAATCGTGCTAGCCCAATAGTTGTATAGACCAATCGTGCTAGCCCAATTGTTGTATAGAACAATCGTGCTAACCCAATTGTTGTATAGACCAGTCGCCACTCGATGGATAAAAGGTTCCTTTACTTTTTACTTACAATAAAAATAAAACAGAAATGTTCCCCTTAAGAAGAATGCTGACAGTTATCAAAAGCGTGAGAGACATATCAACAAACACTCATTCCACCTTAGAAACTTCATGCTGCATGGAGTAGAATGGTAGGCAACAAATAAACAATTAGAACATCGAAATGAGGTCCTGCGCATGTGTGTATGTGTGTGTGTGTGTGTGTGTGGTGAGTATATAAAGGGCTCTTTTACACAGCTTAAGGGGGCACTGGGCATATGGTGCAGGACCCATATTTTATAGAGCAATCGTTACTCCGAGAGTGATGTAGTAAATATCACGCCGGTCATCTTCAATTGGCAAGATGGCAAGATGTGCTAAATTGGGCGGACCTAGAAGTCCAGATGAATTGTAAACATCGGCCTGGAACCCATGGCCACCGGACCGGCATGCCAGCGCCTAGCCACTACCGCGGTTCTCATGTGAATGTATTGTTTGTATTAAGTAGGGGCAAAAGTAAACAGTACTGGTAAGGCTGGAAATGAATAGAGCGCTGGTGGAAGCGATACAGACGAGAGAATTCAAAATGTTCAGCCACGTTTAAAAGCATGACGGTTTTTATAAAAATCCTGTTTGAGGGGGAAAGTTGAAAGCAGACGAGCACAAGACCGCGAGATACACAATATGAATAACTGTACCATCAACAGAAGAACGAACAACAACAACACTCTGTAGGAGTGTACAGCCAAATTCACAAAGTTTTGCAGATTCATTGCAGCTAAAGTCATTGTGGAGCCGGTATCTGACTGACTGACTGACTGACTGACTGACTGACTGACTGACTGACTGATTGTTTGATTGATTGAGTGACGATTGACTATATTGACACTGAATAATCTCTCACAGATAGAGACCTAAACTAGAATCAAACATTTCCTTTCAACATTCTCTTAACATCGTCGTTCCTGTAGACTCTAGATTAAATCAACGCACTCCATTTTCCCCACAGCTCATTAAAGAGTTCATGAATGTCACCGAGGAGGAGAGAACTGGCCAGCCGTTTTCAACGTCCCAAGTTGAATCCATGTACGGTTTGTTGGTGGCCACGATTGGTATCGGTGCTGCCATTGCGTCATTGACGGCTGACAGCTTGGCTGATCTGATTGGCAGGTAATATTCTTCTGTTTCCAGTCCAATCCAATATTCACGTTTGCGGGTACACTCTGACTCGTTCAACCGGCTTCTGCGGCGTTGGTTATATTTGAGGCCCATTATTTTTGTGTGTTTTGATATTCTCTCTTTTCTTTGTTCTCCTTCAAGTTAGACTTAAATAGGACCGATTATACTAGGGCGAGTCAATAAGTAAGTCACACAGTTCCGTGGGATGGCAGGTAAATGTAGTTGGTGTTTGCTACACGTGTCATTAGGTGACAGCAACATCGAAACTTTATTTCCCCGTTCGTCAGGCGGCGTTAGGTGCCTCATGAGCATGCGCAGCATATAAACAAAATGGCGACTGTACTTACGGAGTGTACAACCAAAGAGCAACTTGCTGTTGTGTGTATGTGTGTGTGTTTTTGTGTGTGTGGGATAAAGTACTGCCTGCAAAGGACATTCGTAAGGAAATGACTCCTGTTTATGCTGATTTTTTTTTGTTTTTTAAATTCGTATATCCTTTACAGGACATCGCTGTCAACAGCAGCATCTTTCAGCTGTCTGTTGATTTCTTGGCAAGATTACGCTCAGTAGTTTGCCATTGCTTTCTGAGCGGCCGGCTCAGTTATCCCGCAAGTCACCAGCGGGGGTAGAACCGCTTCCAGTTCTCTCCCGCTACGAGACTCTGCGTGATAAACGGGATTACGGAGAAAGTGGTGTAACCCCTCGGCCAGAGAGATCGGCTTATGCTGACTACCAGCCCGAATAAAAGCGTGCTTCAATGCAATAGAAACATCCTTCTTCGCCTTGTATCCAAAAATTCAAGGTTATGCCATCAGCAGGGAAGGTTATACTGACAGTGTTTTGGGATTGTCTAGGAATGCTTTTAACCAATTTCAAGAAGAAAGGTGACAGTGTGAATTCTGAATCGTACTGTGAAGTTCTATCGATGCTTCATGATGCAATTAGAAGAAAACGTCTTAGACTGCTGACTAGAGGAGTGTTGCTTCTTCATGAGAATGCCAGACCACATGCGGCTCGATTAACTGAAGAGAAAATTAACCAACTAGGACGGGAAGTTCTGGAACATCCACTTACAACCCCGACTTAGCCCCTAGCGATTTCTACCTTTTTGGCCCACTGAAAGCCCATCTTGGCGGGAGACATTTCGCGAATGACGCCGAAGTTGAATGTGAAGTGAAAACGTGGTTTAGAAAACAGAGCACGCAGTTCTATGCGGCAGGTTTGGGAGGACTGATGAAATGATTGGATAAATGCATAAATGTTGGTGTGAATTATGTTGAGAAATAAAGGGACAATGTATGTACATAAATAAACTAGTTTCAAGTTGTTATCATATTTAGTTATATGTCTACTGCCATTTGTGACTTACTTATTGACTTCCCGTCGTATTGCCGTCTCTGCGCTTCGGATTTTGTTAGGTCTTATTGCGCCCGCGCTGATTAGTATTCCTTCTGTTTGATTTACTCAACAATTATATACTAAAATATACCGAGGCTATGGTAATTAGAAACATTGCTGAATTTCTAGACTTGCATGAGGTATCATCTTGTAGAAAGTGTGGCAAGTCAGTCACATGACGCGCCCTGTAAGCCGAGTGCTTACAGTACTGACAGTGGTAATGGCATTTGTAGTAGTAGTAGTAGTAGTAGTAGTAGTAGTAGTAGTAGTAGTAGTAGTAGTAATAGTAGTAGTAGTAGTAGTAGTAGTAGTAGTAGTAGTAGTAGTAGTAGTAGTAGTAGTAGTAGTAGTAGTAGTAGTGAAGTAGCTAGTTGTTGTATTTGTTGTTATTGCTGTATGGCTGCGGTCATTGACAGGTATGGTCACCGCTAAGAAGGAAAGCAATGACAAACTACCTTCTTTACAGATGCCAAGAAAATTATGTTTTACGGGCTGATCCACGACTCTGGTGATTTAGTGAGATGGCGAAACATGACTGCCCATGCTCATCGGCATATCACATGATGTATGGATGGATGGATGGATGGATGGATGTGGATTCCCAGGTCGATTCAGCCTAAAATGGGTACCAGGAGCTGCCTTGGGAAGTACAGGCTGTTGGCGTGATATTGACATAAACTTTCGAGATAATATTCAGTAAACATATGGGGATGGTACCATTTACCTAAAACGACTCAAGACGCGTAACAAGGGTGTAATACTTACGCACTGACTTCCCCCACGGAGTGCCCATTGATTTATAAAAATATTGGTCTAACATCTAACACCATATGCCCAATGCGCCTTTAGGGTACTTTACTTATTTAAATACTTATAACTGCGACTAGATTTTTATTGTTTCGTGTTGCCCTGGTTATAAATTTTAAACATGCGCTTTATGGCCGTTTAAATTGTTAGTTAATTTTAAAATAATGGAAATAATTAACCATTAATCATTATAATTAAGTTTAAGCTTAGAGAGAACACCCAACACCAAATCCCAGCGTACTTTAAGAGTTAGCTACCTGTTCCTAGATGTCACCCAGTTGTTTCTGAACCGAGCTGTATTTTGCAGGAAGTATGGGCTGATCATTTCTGCAGTCATCGGGGTCATAGGGAGCCTGCTGATGGCGCTGTGTACGGTGGGAAAGTCCTACGAGATGCTGTATATTGGCAGGGTTGTCAATGGCGTAGCTCTAGGTATGGTTTTCATGTATGAAAGTGTCTACACAACTGAAATGTTACATGAAATCTGTTCTGCTGTATGGCAGACAAGGGAGAGCTTAAAGCAGCGGAAAATTGGTGATTTAAACCAATAACCTGTCATTAAAACTGTCATTTACTGCCAATATAGTACCTTGCGGTGTATGGCAGAGGGGTCTTTGAGCCTGTGGAATAAAGGCCGCCTGGCTAGTGCAGTCGGAGCGAACTGTGCAGGTTAGGATTTTCTTTTGCCCCTGACAGAAAAAAATCCGACACCTTACCGAGGGATCGAACCCGGGTCTCCCGAATGAGAGTCCGGCGTTCTAGGCTCTCGGCCAGCCGCTCCTCATCAATAATCTGGTTAGTGTTAAAATTTTGTGTTAAATATATTCTGTTGTATGGCAGAATGTGAACGAACAAATTAGGAAGAGTATGGAGGAAGCGGAGATGTAGTTTCAGAGACGGCCAATGTAATTATGAACGCATGCCTGTAAGATGCTAATGAATGAAAATCATACTATGAAACTATTATAATGAGACAGTGTTCTTTGATCATATTATGAGAGTAAAGGCATTAGAGAAAAGTACGATGACTGGAAAGATCAACGATAAACGTGGCAAAATCAGACCAACACAGACATAATGTTTAAGGGTCTAAAACGATGTTATAGAGGAATATCATCAACAGAATTGATCGAGAACACTAATGTCCTAGGTCTGTGAAATCATCAACAGAATTGATAGAGAACACTAACGTTCTAGATCTGTGAAATCATCAATAGAATTAATCAAGAATACCAATGTCCGAGATGTTTGAGAGGCACGCCACTTTGCAAAGCACGTAAAGATAATGATTATAATGATGGATATTCATATAATACTTTCTATGTGTTTCTATACGTGAAAACTGTTATATGTTTATTCAAAATATGACCGAATGTGCGCACGGCGTTTGCCGCAACCACTTTTCTTAACACCCATTCATGTTAACAACACGTACAACCTTAACCTTCGCAACGTGCACACGGATCATTCTAGTTTTTCGGCTTGATTCGAGAAATTAATCGTTTATAAGCTACTCTCAGGATCAATATCGTGACGTTTTAGGCCTTAATATATACTTGGTCATCACTGTTTGCTCCAAGGAAACAAGAGGTTAGGTAACCAACACTATACCTTTCGCCTTACCTTCCACAAAAGTACACAACTTTGTAGTGTCCATTTTTTGGGGGGTGTAGAAAGATCATGGTTCCTGGAAGACAAGGCAGACGGAGAACACAGAACATTAACGATATCCAAGGTACAGGCAGGGAGACTGTCGAAGGAATGAGTGCCTTCCCACTTATCTATAATGAGAGCGACGTTCTGCAATGGAGTTGCTACATGATGATGATCAGTACCAATAGGAAGTGAGGCAGAGATGCTTGGTGGAACTTGCAATATTTACAAAATCACAAACAAAATAAAGATTTTACTAGAACTATAAGACAGATGATCAAAAACGTCACAAGGCATAAGAAGAAAAAGAAGAAGAAGAAGAAGAAGAAGAAGAAGAAGAAGAAGAAGAAGAAGAAGAAGAAGAAGAAGAAGAAGAAGAAGAAGAAGAAGAAGAAGAAGAAGAAGAAGTAGAAGTAGAAGAAGAAGAAGAAGAAGAAGAAGAAGAAGAAGAAGAAGAAGAAGAAGAAGAAGAAGAAGAAGAAGAAGAAGAAGAAGAAGAAGAAGAAGAAGAAGAAGAAGAAGAAGAAGAAGATACGACAGAGATAAATAGGGTTCTTAGATCATTTAATGAGAAGAAAATCATCGATGATCATCAGTAGAAAAGGCAGAGGAAAATCGATGGAAACGATGCTTGATGGGCAAAAACAACGACATGAAGGAATATCATCAGTAAAATTGATGCAAAAGAATAGCTACCAAGATCAGTGGAGAGATATGAACGCTTGCTCCACTTTGCTATACACATTAGGATGATGGGGTTTCCCTCTGACCTCTTCGTTGTTCCTTGTCTTCTGTGCTGAGAGATGCACACTAATAACTATTAACACTGTATACGAACCATTGCTGGTGTCTGTAATGAGTTTTTGGTGAACTGAGAGGAAGATGGTTTGCCGAAATAGTCACCAAACCGTGTACAGGCTGGGATTGTTTTGACATTACATTGGCACCTTGGCACCTTTCCGTCTTGACAGACGATAGTCTGGTACATTGTGCTTCAAAAAGGCTTAATAACTACGACTCATGGCGGTGGCGAGTGTGGCTGATAAGGCCAATTCTTGCTGCAAATGTTTGCCCACAGTAGGTGCATGTGAAAACATGGTCATTTCCACCATTGTGCACCATCTTACGTCTCTCACGCCCTGTGTGTGCTTTATCTGCAATCGTTTTCTCCTTTGTCTTTATTCCATTGACAAATACTTCTGTAATTGGAGATCTCATCTCATCTCTTCTCAATTCATTATATTCCTTGCGGTGTCGAGGTGAAGTATAAACAGCGGGAGAGTGCCCGCTTATGGGCTTCATGTATCGATATTCCCCATGTACTCTGCTATCCCTTCCGCCCATCGTTTGTGTGATCGGCCTCTTCCTCTGCTTCCATCTAGTCTGCACACCATTGCTTCTTGTGGTATACTGTTAGTTGGTAACCTACTTGCATGGCCAAACCATTTTACTTGCTGCCTTCTAATAAAGTCTAGCGCTGCTATAACCCTCACTTTAGTCCTGATTTCTTCCTTTCTGATCTTATTTCTTCTTGATACATTGAATATTCTTCTCGGGAATTTCATTTCTGTTGTTCACATAAATACAATTATCATGTTATTTGAACTTTATATTCCAGGATGGGGTCTCAGTCTCGCCCCACCGTACATCATGGAAATGTGTCTGCCACATCAGAAAGGGGCGGCGGCGATGGCTAACATTGTTAGTCAAAGTACAGCTTTCTTTACAGCCCAGGTGTTTGGATACGAGGAGTTGCTAGGCAATAGCGACTATTGGACATATTTGATTGGTGAGCAAAGTTAAGCCGCTATTGTACTTTTCTCCTGGCGATAGATGCCCAAGTGGCATAGCTGTTGATGCGGATGGAGCAATGGAAGCAACAGCTAGCCGTGTGCCCTATTTTGAAAATTAGCACCTAGTTCACGTGTGTGATAAAATTTACCCTGAACGTTCGCCTTCAGTTTTCGAATTTACACATTTATATTTTCACCCTCTTCCCATCCCACAACTAGTTTATAGCTGTATCAAGTCTTTTAATCTTAAATAATGTGGCAATATTAAAATGAAATACTGTATAAACTGAAATACTGTGTCTATATTAAATTGAAATACTGTATAAACTGAAATACTGTGGCAATATTAAACTGAAATACTGTATAAACTGAAATACTGTGGCAATATTAAACTGAAATACTGTATAAACTGAAATACTGTGGCTATATTAAACTATCCGTCTCCCTGGCCAAGCGTTTACGACATTGTTCGCAATCCCGTATATCGGCGTGGGGGAAAACAGCAGCTGCGAGAATCGGCAACGGTACGCGCCGCGCTGGTAACTTACGGGGGTATTTGAGCCTGTCGTTCAGAAAGCAATGGCAAACTATTGAACGTAAAAACTTGCCTAGTACATCAACTGTCGTTTACTGTCGTCGTTTACTGCCAATATAGTATCTTGCGGTGTATGGCAGTGGGGTCTTTGAGCCTGAGGAATTAAGGATGCCTGGCTAGTGCAGTCGCCACGAACTGTGCAGGTTAGGATTTTCTTTTTGCCCCCGACAGAAAAAAATCCCACACCTTACCGAGGGATCGAACCTGGGTCTCCCGAATGAGAGTCCGGCGTTCTAGCCACTCGGCCACAGCAGCTGAAAAATGCTCGTGTTGACTGCAACGTCCTGTAAGGGATATGGAACATTAAAAAACATATCAACCTGAAATACAGTATAAACTGAAATACTGTGGCTATATTAAACTGAAATACTGTAAAAACTGAAATACTGTGGCAATACTAAACTGAAATACTGTATAAACTGAAATACAGTGGCTATATTAAACTGAAATCTATATATATATAAATCTTTGTGTGTATGTATGTATGTATGTATGTATGTCCGTCCTTTATGCATTAGCGAACGGTCCAACCGATTGAGATGAAATTTTCTACACGTTTTCCTTTCATTCCTGTGCAACCAACTGTGATAGTTTTATCTATCAGCTATCAGCTATTACCTTCCTAAAATTTAATTTTGTAATTACATAATTGAACATAAGAAAATATAAAAATATATGACAAAAAGGGATATAACCTTTAGTACCATTGTTATATCTTAAGTTACGTCCACTGGCTATAGATTAAATGAGTTGATTGACGATGAATTAAATGATAAATAATATTTATCAAGAGGACTTAACATAAGAAAAGTTATTTCAAGGGTCATAACTTTTAATAACATCACTATTATTTTATGTATAGATTGTTGCATTGTTTTCACAGATTTATAAACTCTTTTCTATAGTTATTTACAGGCATATGAGTTATAATACATAGTGATATAATCTTTAAGGCATTTTCATAATAATTATCATAAAAGTATGCATCTATTTAAATAGTGAAAATTTTCTAACACATCTTTTTATGTTTTTAAAACCAGTGTTCATTAAAAATAATGGATTTATGTTAGATACGTCAGAATTTTACTTTTTTTCTTAGTGGAACTTTTGAAGTAATCGAAGCATTTGTTTTTTTTCGTTCGCTTGGCAGAGAGAAGGTCAGTACACAATTAAATGGGTATATTCTCAATTTTGTTTTTGTTTAAAAAAAAGGGTTGGCCGCGTGTGTGTCAACATCACATTTTTCATTCAATGTTGCACGCCTGTTAAAATGCAGGTTGTTTTTTTTTTTTTTGGGTCTAAAAAAAGAAGAAGCCTATCCTTTGAAGTACCCAGCATTTACGTTTAGTAGTTTCAGGTTGCCCTTTTTCTTTTGGCCATGTACCATATTTCAATATCCTCTACTATATATGTAGACAATATTTGTTTGTGTGTGTGTGCCCTTTATCAGATTCAGATGAAATGCAATAGTTAGTTAAAAATCTAATTTTCTATTTTAGTGAAAGAGAGCACATGGTGTCTGGAAGGACATTCTTAAGTTAATTGTGTGTGTGTGTTGTTCATACTTTATGCATACTTTACACGCAGCACGCCTGTTAAAATACTGTTAAAATGCGGGGGTTTTTCCCCCCAAAGATTTATAAACTCTTTGTCTATAGTTATTTACAGGCATATGAGTTATAATAAATAATGATACAATCTTTAAGGCATTTTCATAATTATCATAAAAGTAATGCATCTATTTAAATAGTGAAAATTTTCTAACACATCTATTTATGTTTTTAAAACCAGTGTTCATTACAAATAATGGATTTATCTTAGACCTCCAGGCGTGGGCGAAGCCGGGTCAGACAGACAGACAGACAAGCAGACAGACAGACAGATAGATAGATCCCCGCCAGGGGCTGAGCGAAGCCGGGCTGGGTCAGACAGACAGACAGATAGATAGATAGATAGATAGATAGATAGATAGATAGATAGATAGATAGATAGATAGATAGATAGATAGATAGATAGATAGATAGATAGATAGATAGATAGATAGATAGATAGATAGATAGATAGATAGATAGATAGATAGATAGATCCCCGCCAGGAACTGGGCGAAGCCGGGCCGGGTCAGACAGACAGATAGACAAGCAGACAGACAGACAGACAGACATACAGACAGATAGATAGATAGATAGATAGATAGATACATACATACATACATACATACATACATACATACATACATACATACATACATACATACATACATACATACATACATACATACATACATACATACATACATACATACATACATACATACATACATACATACATACATACATACATACATACATACATACATACATACATACATACATACATACATACATACATACATACATACATACATACATACATACATACATACATACATACATACATACATACATACATACATACATACATACATACATACATACATACATACATACATACATACATACATACATACATACATACATACATACATACATACATACATACATACATACATACATACATACATACATACATACATACATACATACATACATACATACATACATACATACATACATACATACATACATACATACATACATACATACATACATACATACATACATACATACATACATACATACATACATACATACATACATACATACATACATACATACATACATACATACATACATACATACATACATACATACATACATACATACATACATACATACATACATACATACATACATACATACATACATACATACATACATACATACATACATACATACATACATACATACATACATACATACATACATACATACATACATACATACATACATACATACATACATACATACATACATACATACATACATACATACATACATACATACATACATACATACATACATACATACATACATACATACATACATACATACATACATACATACATACATACATACATACATACATACATACATACATACATACATACATACATACATACATACATACATACATACATACATACATACATACATACATACATACATACATACATACATACATACATACATACATACATACATACATACATACATACATACATACATACATACATACATACATACATACATACATACATACATACATACATACATACATACATACATACATACATACATACATACATACATACATACATACATACATACATACATACATACATACATACATACATACATACATACATACATACATACATACATACATACATACATACATACATACATACATACATACATACATACATACATACATACATACATACATACATACATACATACATACATACATACATACATACATACATACATACATACATACATACATACATACATACATACATACATACATACATACATACATACATACATACATACATACATACATACATACATACATACATACATACATACATACATACATACATACATACATACATACATACATACATACATACATACATACATACATACATACATACATACATACATACATACATACATACATACATACATACATACATACATACATACACATACACACATACACACATACACACACACACACACACACACACACACACACACACACACACATACATACATACATACATACATACATACATACATACATACATACATACATACATACATACATACATACATACATACATACATACATACATACATACATACATACATACATACATACATACATACATACATACATACATACATACATACATACATACATACATACATACATACATACATACATACATACATACATACATACATACATACATACATACATACATACATACATACATACATACATACATACATACACATACACACATACACACATACACACACACACACACACACACACACACACACACACACATACATACATACATACATACATACATACATACATACATACATACATACATACATACATACATACATACATACATACATACATACATACATACATACATACATACATACATACATACATACATACATACATACATACATACATACATACATACATACATACATACATACATACATACATACATACATACATACATACATACATACATACATACATACATACATACATACATACATACATACATACATACATACATACATACATACATACATACATACATACATACATACATACATACATACATACATACATACATACATACATACATACATACATACATACATACATACATACATACATACATACATACATACATACATACATACATACATACATACATACATACATACATACATACATACATACATACATACATACATACATACATACATACATACATACATACATACATACATACATACATACATACATACATACATACATACATACATACATACATACATACATACATACATACATACATACATACATACATACATACATACATACATACATACATACATACATACATACATACATACATACATACATACATACATACATACATACATACATACATACATACATACATACATACATACATACATACATACATACATACATACATACATACATACATACATACATACATACATACATACATACATACATACATACATACATACATACATACATACATACATACATACATACATACATACATACATACATACATACATACATACATACATACATACATACATACATACATACATACATACATACATACATACATACATACATACATACATACATACATACATACATACATACATACATACATACATACATACATACATACATACATACATACATACATACATACATACATACATACATACATACATACATACATACATACATACATACATACATACATACATACATACATACATACATACATACATACATACATACATACATACATACATACATACATACATACATACATACATACATACATACATACATACATACATACATACATACATACATACATACATACATACATACATACATACATACATACATACATACATACATACATACATACATACATACATACATACATACATACATACATACATACATACATACATACATACATACATACATACATACATACATACATACATACATACATACATACATACATACATACATACATACATACATACATACATACATACATACATACATACATACATACATACATACATACATACATACATAGATCCCCGCCAGAGCCTGGGCGAAGCCGGGCCGGGCAGCTAGTACTGTATAAACTGAAATACTGTGGCTATCTTAAACTGAAATACTGTATAAACTGAAATACTGTGCTATATTAAACTGAAATACTGTATAAACTGAAATACTGTGTAGACTGAAATACTGTGGCTATATTAAACTGAAATACTGTATAAACTTAAATACTGTATAAACTGAAGTATTGTGGCTACATTAAACTGAAATACTGTATAAACTGAAATACTGTAGCTATATTAAAATTAAATACTGTATAAACTGAAATACTGTGGCTATATTAAACTGAAATACTGTATAAACTGAAATACTGTGGCTATATTAAACTGAAATACTGTATAAACTGAAATACTGTGCTATATTAAACTGAAATACTGTATAAACTGAAATACTGTATAAACTGAAGTAATGTGACTATATTAAACTGAAATACTGTATAAACTGAAATACTGTATAAACTGAAGTTTTGTGGCTATATTAAACTGAAATACTGTATAAACTGAAATACTGTGTAAACTGAAATACTGTGGCTATATTAAACTGAAATACTTTATAAACTGAATTACTGTGGCTATATTAAACTGAAATAGTGTATAAACTGAAATACTGTGACAATATTAATCTGAATTAATGTGGCTATATTAAACTGAAATACTGTATAAACTGAGTTAATGTGCTATATTAAACAGAAATACTGTATTAACTGAAATACTGTGGCTATATTAAACTGAAATACTGTATAAACTGAATTAATGTGCTATATTAAACTGAAATACTGTATAAACTGAAATACTGTGTAAACTGAAATACTGTATAAACTGAATTACTGTGGCTATATTAAACTGAAATACTGTATAAACTGAAATACTGTGCCTATATTAAACTGAAATACTGTGTAAACTGAAATACTGTGTAAACTGAAATACTGTGGCTATATTAAACTGAAATACTGTATAAACTGAAATACTGTGCCTATATTAAACTGAAATACTGTGTAAACTGAAATACTGTGTAAACTGAAATACTGTGGCTATATTAAACTGAAATACTGTATAAACTGAATTAATGTGCTATATTAAACTGAAATACTGTATAAACTGAAATTCTGTGGCTATATTAAACTGAAATACTGTATAAACTGAAATACTGTTCCTATATTAAACTGAAATACTGTGTAAACTGAAATACTGTGTAAACTGAAATACTGTGGCTATAGTAAACTAAAATAGTGTGTAAACTGAAATACTGTGGCTATATTAAACTGAATTACTGTGCTATATTAAACTGAAATACTGTATAAACTGAAATACTATAGCTATATTAAACTGAAACACTGTATAAACTGAAGTACAGTGGCTATATTAAACTGAAATACTGTATAAACTGAAACACTGTATAGACTGAAATACTGTTGCTATATTAAACGCCATGGTGGCTTACAGAGAAAAGCTATGGAAGATATAGTTCCTGGAATAAGAGGCAAGGAGAAACTGCATGAGATGGAGACACCTTTTTGTGGGCCTGTGCTGAGGGTGACATTCTGTAAGAGACCTGCTACATGATGAAGATGAGATGTTGAACTTAATACGAGTCATGCCGTGTCATGTCTGTGTATATTTGTTACCAAAGTTTCAGTGTGAAAGACTTCAAAGACACTTCTCAGAAAGTACAAAGCTTTAATATAAAGAGGAAATCAGCGAAGGTATGGAGCTATATCTAACAAGCTTAATGTGGTGAATTAGAGCGATATTATTTAATAGAGAACATGTTATTATACTGTGCTTAGAGCAAGGATCCTTATGTGCTTTTTTTTTTTTTGCATATCCCTTACAGGACGTTGCAGTCAACTTCAGCATCTTTCAGCTGCTGTTGATGAACTAGGCAAGATTACGCTCAATAGATTGCCATTGCTTTCTGAGCGACCGGCTCACATACCCCGTAAGTTACCGACGCGGAGAGAACCGCCACCGTGTCTCACGCACGTCACGTCACTTCACGAGAGTATACGAGATTACGGAGAAAGTCGTGTAACCTCTAGACCAGGTATGCGCTAGGAATACTTAAACAAAACAAATGTCCTTTCCATGGTCATATTGTACTCGTCTTGTCGAACTTGTCGGAGTTCATGATCTCGACAACTGATGATAATGAGGTGGTTTGTCAGTCACATATACCTTCTGGAGAAAAAAATGTTAGTGGCTAGACCTGTGATATACCAGTCAGGGGATGACGTTTGGTGGTATATGGTAAGCAAGTAAAGACAATTTTTCACACCTTGATATACCTGGTCATATGGTGCTAGATTCATATTTCTATAGACTGATCGGAACTTAGCGGGTGGTGTGGTCAGCAGTATCCCGCCAGTCAAGACAATTCTTGGGACCTATTTTAGGCCGGGTCGAACTGGGAGCTCGGGACAATTTCAAAACTAGAATCCGCCCCGAAGCGGATTGACGCCATGACAGCTTAGTCGGCAGGCAAACCTCTAGACACCAAGCATGTCTAGCATGTCTCTGTGTTTACATCTTCATCTTTGTTTTTTTCTTTTTTAATTTTTGAAAATAAATCTGAACAAGGACAAGTAATCGATCCGTTATCTTTCCCTGCAGGTTTTCCAGCCGTCCTACTCGGCCTTCAACTGGTCCTGCTGCCTTTTTGTCCACAAAATCCCAGATACATGCTGATCAAGAAAAATGACGAGGCAGGGGCGATTCATGGTAAGACGCCGTATGTTGTTTTTCATGTAGCTGTGTCGGTGTGTGTTTGTTGTTTGTGTGCTGACGAAGGTTTTGGCCGCAGCGTCCATTTTGTTTCTTGTAATCGTGTTCTAATAAAGCTAACTATCTACTTCTCGAGTTTTTTTTTTTTTTGTGTGTGTGCGTGTGATTCATTCATTGTACTTGTAGTGGCAAGCTAATAACATACACAACTATTTTATTGATTATACTAGCTGACCCGGCCCGGCTTCGCCCAGCTCCTGGCGGGGATCTATCTATCTATCTATCTATCTATCTATCTATCTATCTATCTATCTATCTATCTATCTATCTATCTATCTATCTATCTATCTATCTATCTATCTATCTATCTATCTATCTATCTATCTATCTATCTATCTATCTATCTATCTATCTATCTATCTATCTATCTATCTATCTATCTATCTATCTATCTATCTATCTATCTATCTATCTATCTATCTATCTATCTATCTATCTATCTATCTATCTATCTATCTATCTATCTATCTATCTATCTATCTATCTGTCTGTCTGTCTGTCTGTCTGTCTGTCTGTCTGTCTGTCCATCCGTCCGTCCGTCCGCCCGCCCGCCCACCCTCCCGCCCACCCACCCACCCACCTATCTATCTATCTATCTATCTATCTATCTATCTATCTATCTATCTATCTATCTATCTATCTATCTATCTATCTATCTATCTATCTATCTATCTATCCATGCATCCATGCATCCATGCATCAATCCATCCTGCCTGCCTGCCTGCCTGCCTGCCTGTCTGTCTGTCTGTCTGTCTGTCTGTCTGTCTGTCTGTCTGTCTGTCTGTCTGTCTTCTCTTTCACACCCACAACATTGAATGAAATGTTGGGAAAACTTGATGTTGACCGCACACGCGGCCAACTATTGTTGCACCTGTTTTTTTTTTAAAAATATAAACGTTAATTGTATACAAAAACAATATCTTTTAAAAATAAAAATAAAGCATATACATTTTATGCAAGTGTGACGTTTGTACTGACCTTCTCCCGGCCAAGCGAACGGAAAAAACAAATCCTTCGTGAAGGATATCAAAGATATGCTGGGTTGACTGCGGCGTAATTCAAAGGATATGCAAAAGTTTCTCTCCCAAAAAAGTACAGAAATACAATTTTCACGTATCTAAGATAAATCCATTATTTTTAATGGAAACTTTTTTTTATCACCAAGTTTATAACGGACATGACTGTAGATAACTGCTTTAAACACAAAAAAGATGAGTTAGTAAATTTTCACGTATTTAAAATAGATGCATTATTTTAATGAAAACTTTGAAAATGCCTTAAAGATTTTATCACTATTTTATAGCTCATATGCCTGTAGATAACTGTAGACAAACATTTTATAAAACTTTGAGAAAAATACAACAATTATTTAAATTACATAATATAGCAATGCTACTTAAAGTTATATCCCTTGATATAACTTTTATTAATTTAAGTCCCCTTGCAATATGCTAATTATAGTTTAATTAAAAAATGAAATGTTTATTACGTAAATAACTGTTTGTAAACTAACAAACTATGCCAGTTGGCTGCACGGGAATGAGAAAAACATCTGTAGAAAATTTCATCTCAATCGGATGGACCGTTCGCAAACGCATAAAAGACATACACACATACATTGTCTTTTATATATATAGATTACCTATGGGAGCTAAGGTAGTGTAATGGCTTGCACGCTTGCCTGCCGACCCCGTGGTCAAATGTTCGAATCCCCATCGAGGTATATGCTTTTAAAACAATTGACATGGAATCCCAGGTCCCTACAACCTAAATATATTTGGAAGCAAAGGCGGACGGCGGAACAATGTCTAAATTACCAATCAAATGCAGATGTATCTGTAAAACACGCTTCAATACAAGTGAAAGAGTCGTTTACTGTTTTTCTTTACTTTCTTCATTCATGATTATATTTTGTTTTTCATGTTCATTCTGTAATTGTGATTATTGTGTATTACTATGTTCATTGCGGGTATTTTTGATACATAATTATTAATTGTTTGATTAAGTTTTCGTATATCTTCTTGTGTGTGAATGTAGACATTTCTTTTAATGATATTTCTTCGTTAAAAATGGGATAAACAAAACGTAACAAAGGATATGAAGGCTTCACAAGAGATAGTTAATGTGCATACTAATTGGAATATAAAATCAGAGAAGAATGAGGATAAGGAAGATGTGAAAAAGTAGGAAGATGATGATGAATAAAAAAAGGAAGAAGAAAAAAGAAGAAGCTGGAGAAAGAAGAGGAATGTATCAGATGAAAACGAAGAGAAAGAGAATGAAGTGGAAGAGAAGGAGTAGGAGGAAAATGAAAGAATGAATTAGGAAACAGGTAGGAGGAAGAACGTAGAAAGGGGGTAAGAAGACGGAAGGGGGAAAATGAGCAGAAGTAACTTAAGGAGAGGAAGGATAGAAGAGGAAGAGAAAGCAGAGTGACTTAGGAAGAGGAAGGATAGGAGATGAGGAGAAAGCAGAGGAAGAGGAAACAAAGACACAGGGAGACAAAGCAAAGACAGACATAGAGGAAGCTAAGGCAGAGAAAGAATGGATAGAAGAAAGTGGGTAAAGAAAGACGAGACAGAGAAAGAGGAGACAAAGAAGAGGACACAGGGGAAGAGGAAGTGGAATCAGAGAAAAAGAAAGCTGAGACAGAAGAAGAGGAGAGCGGAGAAGTGCAGGCAGATGGAGAGGAAACAGAGAAAGAGGATTAGCAGAAGGTGAAGAGGACAAGAAGAAGAAGAAGTGGAGGAATAGAAAAAGGCGAAATGATGGCGGAAGAAGATAAACTGAATGAAAAGGAAGTCTAAGTAGAGTAAGAAGGAAAAGGAGGAAGAAGAAAGAAGAATTAAAAGAAATGTTCCATTAGTTATTATTTTTCTAAAGTAAATTTTCGTGTGTGGAGTAAATGTGGTTTGCTTTGCTTTTATATTTTTTTTTCCGATTTCTACTTAAAAAAAAAAAAAATCACAGCTTTGCAAATAATTCGTGGATACGAGGACGTGAAAGATGACCTTAGAGAAATTCGCAAAGAGATCGCAGAATCGACAACAGACTCACAGGTAAACTACCGTTATCTCTGCTGTCTTTTCGTGTCTCCGCATACTTCTCCAGGAGAACTGTTATCCACACGGTAAGTTGTAGAGAAGTGGTTACAAACGCAGTTCGTAATCCCGCATACCGCGTTCGAGACACGATATGAAATTACACAAGTAGTTGAAATTAGTTGGCTTCAAAAATTCAAAATTTTGAAATTAGTTGGCTTTCATACAATGGTATGAGTGCTGGTCGTTCAGAAAACAGTGGCAAACTACTGAACTTAAACTTGCCAAGAAATCACAAACAGCCAAAATAGCTGGGGTTGACTGCAACGTCCTATAGAGGATAGACAATAAAGTAAATAAAGGTCATTTTTATACGAATAAGGTACATTGGGCATATGAAGCTAGACCCATATTTGTTTGTATTTTAGTCTTTTTTTAGTCTTTTAGTCGTTGGATCAACATCACGGCACACGGTTTAACCCATAAGTGCTCCGTTTTCCTCCTAACTCAAACCTGAGTTTGGAGAAACTCAGCTCAATGCACGAACTCCGTTGCATCGGCGAGGATCCTGAAATGCTTTGGGTAGATTTTTAACTCGAAATTTTGCCCGGGCAGCGCCGTTAGGCTACTCTTTTTCGATTTCCAACTGCCAAGGGATTTGTTTACGTGAGCAACAATACACACGGGCGTCCGATCTCACTACCCAGAGACCAGGGGAATATACTGGAAGTCCAGGTGTATTTTTTTAACATAAATCCTGGTCCTCACCGGGGCCTGAACCCGGGACCTCCAGCACTCGAGGCGGACACCATACCTCGAGACCACTCAGCCCCCCATTTGTTTGTATAGACCACACATCACTCCCTGGGTCATGTGATCGGTAGCATGCCGGCCGCCTTTATTTCCAATCACATTTCCTGGTACCAATGTTAGGCTGGGTCGACCTGACAGCCCAGGTCAATTTTACAACTTCGTAACCGCCCTTGATGCCGATCGACTCAGACAGTACGTCTAGCTGCTGCGCTACAGCGACTTCCATAGGGGGAACACTGTACTAGGTATCGTACCATTGATCCTGTGTCGAGGCACATAATTCCGCTCTATGTACTTTCCGATACTTGAGAATTGTTTCCTTCATATGTTGTGATATCCAAATGGAAGCAGAAGAAGAGACAAGCCAAGTAAACAATGAACAGAGGGAATAGGAGAATCCATGGGAGTCTCGATACTTTAAGTCAATAAACTGGCCATCTCCCCCCGTTTATGCTTCACTTCGACACCACAAGATACAAGAGGAACAAGATGAGATGGCTTGCCGAGACTCCTGTCTGTTCCACTTTTCACATTGGGCAGTAATGAGCATGTTGTGTGACATTCACTGGGACTGGAACGCAGCATAATGGGGACGAGCCGTTGCCGTGAAGTTAGAACCGCGACTAACCAACCAACCAACCAACCAACCAACCAACCAACCAACCATCCAACCAACCAACCAACCAACCAACCAACTAACTAACTAACTAGCTAGCTAGCTAGCTAACTAACTAACTAAGATGAGATGAGTTGTAATATCGCAAAATAATAATCACACAGAAAACAAGGAATCACATATTCCTATTTTCATTATAGTATTGTGAAGAATCTGAGGAAGTTACATTCTCGTCCCATTCTGGTAGTGGAGTGAGCTTAAAGCATGGTCATATAATGACGACAAAACATGAGGTCCCGTTTACACGCTACGCATGCTACCATCACTCTGCTGACTGGAATTGTAGAAAGTACTAAGAGAAACACTGTATTCACAAATGTGGTAGGAAAGACCCGAAGACCAGAATGCGTTCTCAGAAAATCAGCAGACATCAGCTGGGGAGCAAACGAACAATCCCTACAGGTGTTCTTCCATTGTCTTTCTCCCTGTATCCTCCACTTATTCATAGACCCTCAACTAATTCCCTTCAAACCTCCTTATCTTTTGCTACCTCGTGCAGGTACGTTCATGCCCTTCCCTGTTGAATAGTTAATCCTCTTTTTCTGAATAATGTTCTGCTTCGTGTGTTCTAAATCTTTCCTCTATTTCCTCTGCCCTGTTGTTTCAAGACGGAGGTTTTCTATTTATACGATTCTCAGGTCTTCTCATTGTAACATGTTATCTAGCGCTAACGTCTTTTCCTCACCTCTTGCTTCACTAGTATCAAGCTCTTGGGTTCATTTAGGACGAAAATCCAGTAATCGGCTGTGGACCAACACAGGCATCCATTCAGAATCGAAGAGTTCGGTATTTGGGGCAACTAACTCTGCAAATTACCTCAAATATCTGTGAAATGATCATTCAAAATAATGTTTCCCCATAGTGAATTTGAATAACGAAGACACAAACAATAGATTGCACGATTTATTGCTGACATATTTCGCTGCATCTCGTCAGGTACATACTGCAGAATTCACACAACTTAAAGTAAAATAACTAAATAAATCCTTCAAACTGAAATATACACATGTTTGCATAGACTATCGGAGTTAAACCGTAGACAAACTTGTTTAAGTCAAAGTTACCACCGTTGTAATTCTCTTTGTTTTGAAAAATATAAAACGAATAAAGTAGTCCTTCACAAAACAGATGAAAACATTAAACTGATTATATAAACTACACGTAAACATCAAGCTTGTGTGGACACATTATGAGGAGAAAAAAACTTGCAAACTTGCTGACAATTGGGAAACTTGATGGTAAAAGAACAAAGAGAAGACAAAAAGATAAACTCTTGTATGGCTTGGTCACATGACATAATCGGGGCGAGAACACAGATCTGATTTGAGACGCTGGTGCTCTTGTGAGATGATTAAGATCGCACAGGCTTATCGCCGTGGCTCATAAAGATGATAATGAAATGCGACTTGCGTCATTGAGCATAAACAAGAAATATACCCTAAAAGATCGTGAATACATGCTCACATCAACGTTACAGCAACACAAACTGTTAAGAATGGATTTAAGTCAGTCTTCCCCTTTCTTAGCGGATGACGAGCGAAGGAGTCTAATCCTTGTCTTACCGGGCTCATGACATTATCATCATAACCCTCTAACGATTACACCAACGCGCCCACCCCCTACCTTTGTAGCCGAGAAATAGTACATTCTCACCGATATTCTTTTTCAAGTTATTTGTAAAAGAGAAATAGTATGTTCTCACAGACTGTTTTTTTTTTTTTAAAGTTGTGTGTAACAGAGAAATAATATATTCTCACATATGTTCTTTTTCAAGTTATTTGTAACAGAGAAATACTGCATTCTCACATACTTTCTTTCTTTCTTTTTTTTCTAAAGTTGTGTGTAACAGAGAAATATTATATTCTCACAGATTTCCTTTTTCAAGTTGTTTGTGACGCCTTCAATGAAGAGGCCATTAATCATCGCCATAGTATTGGGACTACAACAGAACTGGTGTGGGATGAATGGGGTCAGTATGTGGAAGGTGTTTTCTTTTCTTTCTTTCTTTCTTTCTTTCTTTCTTTCTTTCTTTCTTTCTTTCTTTCTTTCTTTCTTTCTTTCTTTCTTTCTTTCTTTCTTTGACTGCCTGCCTGCCTGCCTGCCTGCCTGCCTGCCTGTCTGTCTCTCTGTCTGTCTGTCTGTCTGCCTGCCTGCCTGCCTGCCTGTCTGTCTGTCTGTCTGTCTGTCTGTCTGTCTGTCTGTCTGTCTGTCTGTCTGTCTGTCTGTCTTTATTTCCAGGAATTTGACCTTCATTCTTGGGTCGTCATAAAAGTGGTCTAGTGCATCTCCGAGACCATCATCTCGAATAGCCTCAGCACTGCATGGTTGTCTTTGGCTGTGATTTTCTGAAGACTTTTCAGTCTTGACAACCCCGGCGGTCATATACCTAGCCTTCTGTGATAAGTACGAATAAAACAAAAACTTAATATCGATCTGCACAGTGCCCAAGTTCATAATTCCTGGACATTTGCAAATCGCATTACAAGAAATATCAAGTGCCGAAGAACTGGTGAAGTCACTGAAATCACATGAGAAATACACGCACGGGTATTGATTGGCACTAACATAAGTAGAGGACAGATGCAGAGATCATAGGAGATATTACAGAATATGAACATTGCAAGCAATAGTGTGGCCATTTGCAGGAATGTTTACTATGGACATTCTGATTATTTATGTTTATTTCACTTTGTTTCTTTACAAACAAAAAGTCTTATTGTAGTCCATTCATTCCTGTATCATGTTCCACACCGATAAGCGTGGGCGGTCATGATTCGCCATCTCACTGGATCATCAGAGTCGTGGATCAGCTCAATGTTCTTGTCTCGACCATACCACGTGGCTAAGACATCCAGGTATTTACTTATCTGCTTTCTCCTTGGTCTCTTCCCTTCGATCTTGCCAGTTGTAATAAAGTTCTCTAATTTATTTCTTCTCGTAACGTGACCAAAATATGTTGACTGTCTACGTCTAATTACTTTAATCAGTGTACGATTATCATTTGTTTCTTGTAGGATTTCGACATTGGTTTTTTCTGTCTGTCCATGGTATTATTTGTATTTTCCTCAGAAACCACGTTTCCACAGCCATTAGATGTTTTTCAGCTGGACTGCTCATTGTCCACGCTTCACATCCATACAAAAGAATAGGTTCTATGTAGCACCTCAACATTCTTTTTCTCGTTGCAATTGACATCTTTTTATTGGTCACTGTTTTTCATCTTACAAAAGGCTACCTTCGCCATGGCGATTCTTGTTCTAATCTCTTCAAGGTATCTCCCATCAGATGTTATGATTGTTCCGAGATAATTGTACCGATTCACTTGCATAAGAATATTCCCATTTACTTGTATATTACATTGTGGTATTTCCTTCTTCTTAGTGACGACCATAATCTGTGCCTTCTTACAATTTAATACCAACCCTAGCTGTTCACTGTGTGAAATAACTGCATCTACTAAATGTTGCAGATCCTGCTCATTGCTTATTGTAGTTACATTAGCTAAATTCCATTTGTGTCAGTGTTAATGTGCGCGCGCATTGTTTTTGTGTTGTGTTTCTTACTGTTGTTTGCAGATGAAGGCTTGCTGTGGCATAGTCCTCTGTTTTATTTTAATAACTGTAAATAATTGTACAAACAATGCAATATATATACTACGAACACTAATAGAAAGGTCAATAGAGAAACAGAGGGACATATATTTATGCTTCATAGATTATACTTAGGCATTTGATAAAGTAAAACATGATGAGCTGATTAAAATGTTATAAGATATCAACATTGATGGGAAAGATTTAAGAATAATAAAGAATATATACTGGAACCAAGTAGCAGCAATTAAAATGGGAAATAAAGAGGGTAGTTACGAACAGATAAAGCTAGGAGTACGACAGGGGTGTGTCTTGTCACCCGACCTCTTCTCCCTATTTTTTTTTTTTTTTGCATATCCTTTACAGGACATCGCTGTCAACAGCAGCATCTTTCAGCTGTCTGTTGATTTCTTGGCAAGATTACGCTCAGTAGTTTGCCATTGCTTTCTGAGCGGCCGGCTCAGTATCCCGCAAGTCACCAGCGGGGGTCGAACCGCTCCCAGTTCTCTCCCGCTACGAGACTCTGCGTGATAAACGGGATTACGGAGAAAGTGTTGTAACCCCTCAGCCAGAGAGACCGGCTCTCCCTATATAGCGAAGTAATAATGAGAGAGATCAAAGAGAAGCCAGGAATACTAATCGGAGGATATAATATAAACAATATACGCTATGCAGATGACACAGTATTGGTGGCGGATAATGCAACAGACCTACAACAATTATTGGACATTTCTCTCCCGCTACGAGACTCTGCGTGATAAACGGGATTACGGAGAAAGTGTTGTAACCCCTCAGCCAGAGAGACCGGCTCTCCCTATATAGCGAAGTAATAATGAGAGAGATCAAAGAGAAGCCAGGAATACTAATCGGAGGATATAATATAAACAATATACGCTATGCAGATGACACAGTATTGGTGGCGGATAATGCAACAGACCTACAACAATTATTGGACATTGTAGTATCAGAGAGTGCACAGAAAGGACTCTTCTTGAATATCAAGAAAACAGTAACAATGGTGATATCAAAGAAAATGGGGACACAAAAATGTGACATAGAAATAGAAGGGGAAATTCTCAACCAAGTGGATAATTTTAAATACCTAGGGGCACTTATAACATCGGATGGAAAATGTACAACAGAGATTAAGAGCAGAATAGAGCAGGCAAAAGCCGCATTTCAGAAAATGAAGAGTATCTTATGCAATAAGTCGCTATCAATGAATGTAAGAAAGAGAGTGCTAAAATGCTATATAGAACCAGTTTTTCTATATGGCAGCGAATCTTGGAATGTAAATGAACAAATTAGGAAGAACTTAGAAGCAACAGAGATGTGGTTTTTAAGACAAATGTTGTGAATTCCTTGGACTGCCAGAGTAACTAACAACGATTGCCTGAAAGAGGCTAATGAAACTAGAACACTATATACAACAATAAGAAAAAGACAAACAGCTTTCTTTGGTCATGTGATGAGAAGAGAGGCATTGGAGAACATCGTGACAACTGGAAAGATCGAGGGGAAGAGAGGCAGAGGCAGACCAAGAGAAATGATGCTGGACGGATTGAGACGGTGGCATGGAGGAATATCATCAGCAGAGTTGATCCAGAACACCAAAGACCAAGATCTGTGGAGAGCCATGAACGCCTACACCAGCCGGCACGGCACTTGATGCTGATGCTGTAATTTTGTAAAGCTGTTCACACTTCGTAGTCTCCGACTACATATCGACAGCACTACCGCAGTGAACCCCACGTCATTGTGTCCCCTGATAACATTCAACTGGCCTTGGATAGCCCCTGCCTTCTGCTACTATATTCTGCTGTGATAGTTATCCGGCTACGGAGACACCTTCAAAGAAGATATCTTGACAGAAGCTAACTCACAACGAGAACTTGTTACTTGCGTCATTAGATAACAAGTCTAGAGTCACGAGAAAGGGAAAGCTGGAGTATGCAGTCACAAGGGGAAAACTGAAGGGGAAGGATAGGTAGGGGGAGACTTACAGAGAAGAATCTAGAAAGTTTGACATCATGACATGGAGGTACACCAGTATAATAACTGGCAGCACACGAAACAGAAGGCGTGGTCACCAACGCCACACAGCATGGGCTGTAATAAGAGGACGCAGATTCTTGCCCAGTGTAATCCTGTATTAGTTTATCTTACATTTATTATTGATGCTTCCCTCTGGATCACTCGCCGCCCATCTCTGTTTTACATTCATTGACTGTGTTGTGAGGAGCGTGGTTAGACCGCCGGACTCTCCTTCGGGAGACCGGGTTCGATCCCTCGGTAAGGTGTGGGATTTTTTTCTGTCGGGGGCAAAAAGAAAATCCTAACCTGCACAGTTCGCGGCGACTGCACTAGCCAGGCGGCCTTAATTCCTCAGGCTCAAAGACCCCCTCTGCCATACACCGCAAGGTGCTATATTGGCAGTAAATGACAGTTGACATGACTGTGTTGTCGACTAATTTGAATTTTATTTTAGAACATGTTCTGGTAATTTTATTTTTTTTCCATTTCAGATTTTATTCTTCTCGGATACATTGTTTAATGAAATTGGAGTGACAGGTCGGAGCTCCAGGTACGCCACATCCGGTACAGGAGCTGTCTTTATCATAGGCTGCATCGGGGCAACGTTTCTTGTGGCCAGGTTTGGGCGCAAAACACTGTTCGTGATTGGAACAGCCGCCATTGGAATCTTCTGTGCGGTTTTTTCTCTTACCAGTGTGTTTCAGGTGTGGCAATATGTTATTTGTATTTTGTTCTCGTTATCTGTTATGTTTTTATTTATTTCTTTGGTTTTACTTTCTATCGTGTCTGTGTTATCTTTCTACATGGCAATGTTTCTTTTATTTAAAAAAACTGTCATTTATGGCAGAAAGGTCTTTGAGCCTGAGGCTAGTGCAGTCGCCGCGAACTGTGCAGGTTAGGATTTTCTTTTTGCCCCCGACAGAAAAAAATCCGACACCTTACCGAGGGATCGAACCCGGGCCTCCCGAATGAGAGTCCGGAGTTCTAGCCTCTCGGCCAGCCGCTCCTCGTTTCTTTTATATGCTTCCAAAACTTAGGGTGTATTTTTGATGACTGTGAAGTGTTTGAATATATTGTCGGTCCAAGTTTTGTATTTACCTATTATGTTGCATGAACTTTACAGAGGGTGAATACACAACTTGGACCGGCAATATTTTCAAACACTGCACAGTCATTAAAAATACACCCTATATCTGGACGGTGCTAGATCCATATTCTTAAAGACCAATCAGTACTCGGAGGGTGATATCGTTAGTATCACGTCTACCGACTTTACTCCCCAGACATTTCTTCGTGCACACTTTAGGCTGGGTCGACCTGGGAGCCTAGGTCAATTCTAAAATCCAGATTCCGCCCCGATGCGGATCGAACTCATGACCACCGTCCGGAAGGCGGGTTTCTAGCCACTACTCTACCGTGGCTCTCCGTGGTACATGTAAAATAACCCCCTATGTCGAATTGGAACACACACAAACAAACGCGCATTTAATACATTAGAATGTGAATTACAAATAAGTGCATTCAGGTTTTAGACAGGGCAGTAGAACCAGGGGTTACATCTTCGACATGAGAACTATCTTTGAGAAATTGAGAAGACTTCATTCTAGAGCAGTGTTTCCCAACGTGGGGCCCACGCCCCACAGGGGGGCAATTCGATTGCTAAGGGGGGCAATTCGAAAATGGAAGAAATCGGCTGGATATAACAAAACGGGGAGACTTTAAACTGAAGTTAACTAAATTGGAACCTGACATAAAATCTCTTTGCAGCAAGCATCAAGCGCCTGGATCTCACTAAATTTAAATAATAAATAATTACTAATAATTAAATTAATATAGAAAAATCTTTCATTGAAATTATTTTGTACTTGAATTTCAGTTCTCCATTATATGTTTTGAAAATTTACTTACTGTGTTTGCTCAATAATTTCCTAGTGATTTCTTCCTAAAACCTATCAATCAAGTTTCTTTAGTGAACATTTCAATTTTTGAATATTAAAAATAATGAATATGTTGGGGGTGGGGCTGGGGGAGGGGGGCATGAGAATTTTAGAAAGGCTTAGGTGGGGCTTAGCACAAAAAAAGGTTGGGAAACACTGGTCTAGAGCTTCATATGTGTTCTATAGATTACGGTACGCCCTTCGACCGTGTTAACATCAGAGATTGTGAAACATCATTAGCAATATGAAGTTTCCAGGACATTTATTTGAGCAACTTATTTGGAATTGTATGTTAATAACCCCCCCCCCCCCCCACACACACACGCACGCACTCACGCACGCACGCGCGCACGCACGCACGCACGCACACACACACTACACACACACACACACACACACTACACACACACACACACACACAAACGATTGCCAGAGTAGTCGTTGAAACAGACTGGTTTCCAAAGGTGGGTAAGAGATGATTTCATTCTCGTCCCATACTTATTCTACATCTATGCATAAAATATAATGAGAACATATAATGAGAAAATGTTACCTCTAACAATTTTGACTCAAAATGAAATCCAGTTTCAAATCGCAGATATGTAGATAATAGGTCCTTCTCTCAAATAGTCTTATGGGAAGAGTCAAGGCCACAAGCACGAACATGTACACAGAACACCGAAGACACATTGGGCATGAGAATGCACTAGGCAGGGGAACTGGCAAAAGAACGAATATCGATTTCAGAGGACCGCGATAAAAACGACGTGCTGCAAAGGGCCTGCTGATAATAAGCCTTCAGTGAAAAGTTACCAACAATTATAGTTTTGAATATATTCATTAACAAAGTAACTTGTCGAAAAAGGATTCGTCATCTCATATTTTTCTTTATCCTAGTTTATCTTCAGGATGTAGCAAGTCATTTGGTCATGCCAATTCTGGCCTCTATCTCCGTATCACATCATTCGTCAGATAGCATGACGATTTTTGTCTCTATCTCCGTATCACATCATTCGTCAGTTGTCATGGCAATTCTGGCCTCTATCTCTGTATCACATCATCCGTCAGATAGCATGACGATTTTTGTCTCTATCTCCGTATCACATCATTCGTCAGTTGTCATGGCAATTCTGGCCTCTATCTACGTATCACATCATTCGTCAGTTGTCATTGCAATTCTGGCCTCTATCTCCGTATCACATCATTCGTCAGTTGTCATGGCAATTCTGGCCTCTATCTCTGTATCACATTATCCGTCAGATAGCATGACGATTTTTGTCTCTATCTCCGTATCACATCGCTCGTCAGTTATCATGGCAATTCTGGCCTCTATCTCCGTATCACATCATTCGTCAGTTGTCATGGCAATTCTGGCCTCTATCTCCGTATCACATCATTCGTCAGTTGTCATGGCAATTCTGGCCTCTCTCTCTGTATCACATCGTTCGCCAGTTGTCATGGCAATTCTGGCCTCTATCTCTGTATCACATCATTCGTCAGTTGTCATGGCAATTCTGGCCTCTATCTCTGTATCACATCGTTCGTCAGTTGTCATGGCAATTCTGGCCTCTATCTCCGTATCACATCGTTCGCCAGTTGTCATGGCAATTCTGGCCTCTATCTCCGTATCACATCATTCGTCAGTTGTCATGGCAATTCTGGCCTCTATCTCTGTATCACATCGTTCGTCAGTTGTCATGGCAATTCTGGCCTCTATCTCCGTATCACATCGTTCGCCAGTTGTCATGGCAATTCTGGCCTCTATCTCCGTATCACATCATTTGTCAGTTGTCATGGCAATTCTGGCCTCTATCTCCGTATCACATCATTCGTCAGTTGTCATGGTAATTCTGGCCTCTATCTCCGTATCACATCATTCGTCAGTTGTCATGGCAATTCTGGCCTCTATCTCTGTATCACATCATTCGTCAGTTGTCATGGCAATTCTGGCCTCTCTCTCTGTGTTGCATTCTCCGTCAGATATCACGACGATCTTTGTCTCTATCCCCGTATCACTGTCCAGCTCGAAGTAAAGCGTCCATTGTTTACCAGTTTCTCAGCCTCGTGCACTTTATGGCAAGGGTATCTTCAACGCCTGTTCACCTGCGACTGTTTTCCACACGTGGATATAGGGAATACGAACAATGTCGTTAACCACTTGACAGGGAGACCGGCACAGGTTATATAAAAAATAAATGTTCGCAAATCCTTTACAGGACATCGCTGTCAACATCAGCATCTTTCATCTGATTGTTGATCTCTTGCAAGATTACGCTCAGTAGTTTGCCATTGCTTTCTGAGCGACCGGCTCACATACCCCGTAAGTTTCCGACGCGGTTAGAACCGTCGTCACGTTACTCACGAGAGTATAACAGGATAAATACCCGTTCTAAATACTAGGGGAAGTTAATAAGTATGTCACAAATGGCTGTAGAAAAATATAACTTGAAACCAGTTTATTTTTTATAATACATTATTCCTTTATTTCTCAACATAATTTCTACCAACATTGATGCACTTATTCCATTGTTTTATTAGTCCTCCCAAACCGGCTGCATAGAATTGCGTGCTCTGTTTTCTAAACCACGTTTTCACTTCACATTCAACTTCGGCGTCATTCGTGAACTGTCTCCCGCCAAGGTGGGTTTTCTGTGGACCAAATAAGTGGAAATCGCTAGGGGCTAAGTCGGGGCTGTAAGATGGATGTTCTAGAACTTCCCACCTTAGTTGGTTAATTTTCTCCAGAGTTAATCGAGCCGTATGTGGTCTGGCATTGTCATGAAGAAGCAACACTCCTTTAGTCAGCAGTCCTGGACCTTTTCTTCTAATTGCATCATGAAGCACCAATAGAACTTCACAGTACGATTCATAATTCACACTGTAACCTTTCTTCTTGAAATTTGTTAAAAGCATTCCTTGACAATCCCAGAACACTGTCAGTATAACCATAACCTTCCCTGCTGATGGCGTAACCTTTAATTTTTGGACACAAGGCGAAGAGGGATGTTTCCATTGCATTGAAGCACGCTTTGATTCGGGCTGATAGTGATGCACCCATGATTCGTCCCCAGTAACAATCCTGTTCAGCATGTCTTCTCCTTCATCTTCGTATCGACAGAGATGATGCAAGGACAGGCTAAATTCGTTCATTTTGTGTTCCTCCTTCAATTGTCTGATTACCCACCTTGAGCACACTTTCTTAAATTTCAATCGATCATGCATTATGCTGTATGCTGAACCATGTGAGCACCCTATTGCAGATGTTACAGAGTCTATCGTTACTCGCCTGTCACCTCTGATCATCTCCTCCACCCGCTGCACGGATGCTTCTGTTGCAGTCTCAACAGGACGACCAGATCAGATTTCATCAACACTTTTAGAGCGTCCTTGAGAAAATATTTCTACCAGCTATGCACCGCTTTACGGGACACACATTTGTCAGCATAAACAGGAAGCATTTCCTTATTAATGTCCTTTTCAGGCAGTTCTTTTGCTCACAAAAAACGCAAAACAGCACGTTGCTCTTTGGTTGTACACTCCGTAAGTACAATCGCCATTTGGTTTATGCGCTGCGCATGCGCATGAGACACCTAGCGCCACCTGATGAAAGGGAATATAAAATTCGATGTTGCTGTCACCTAGTGACATATGTAAAAACATCAACTACATTTACCTGCCATCCCAAAGAACTGTGTGAGTTACTTATTGACTTGCCCTCGTGTTATTACTTTTACTTGTTTGCAGATGTTGTATTTTCATAGTCATAATGGTACAACATTCTTATTATAAGTATGCACAACATTACGTACTGAATTTTGAAAACTTAGAAGTAACTTATCATTCTTTAGAAAATACCCATATAGTTTAAGAATCTATACGGTAGACATGCTAATTTTTAACTGGTAATTTAAAAAAAAATTTCTATACACGATGAACCTTTGTAACAATTCACACATTTTTACTTAGAATCAGACACCCCCCCCCCCCCCCTTTTCCCATCCCTGTACAAGAAGGAAATTAGAAAGTATACCAGTCTTACCAGTGCATTCTATTAGAAATTACATACTATTGTAGTCTAAGCTCATAAATAGTCATGTAGCGAATGGATTATGGACCGTAAACGAACAAATTAAAAAGAACTTGGGGGCAATGGAGATGTTTGTTTCTGATATGAATGTTACGAGTACCATGGACTGCCAGAGCAACTAGCAACGAGAGCCAAGAAGTGCCTAATGAGATGTGAACATTATATATATATATATATATATATATATATATATATATATATATATATATATATATATATATATATATATATATATATATATATATATATATAAAACACAATGTATGTATGCATGTATGTGGGTAGGGATGTATTTGATGCGTTCGATAACGGTCCATCCGATCGAGATGAAATTTTCTACACGTCTTATTTTCATTCCCGTGCAACCAACCGTCATAGTTTTTTTTTATTGTAGATTCAGCTATTTACTTACTAAAATTTAATAATTAAATTACATGACTTAACATGAGAGATAATATATAAAGGGACATAACGTTTAGTAGCATTGCTATATCTTAGGTTAAGTCCCCTGGCTATAGATAGATAGATAGATAGATAGATAGATAGATAGATAGATAGATAGATAGATAGATAGATAGATAGATAGATAGATAGATCGATCTGACCCGATAGATAGAGAGGGTGGGATAGACGGGGGGAGAGACGGACGGACGGACAGACGGACGGGCAGGCAGGCAGGCAGGCAGACAGACAGACAGATAGATAGATAGATAGATAGATAGATAGATAGATAGATAGATAGATAGATATATAGACAGTCAGTCAGACAGACAGACTGACTGACAGACAGACAGACAGACAGCCGGGCCATCAGACAGACAGACAGACAGACAGACAGACAGACAGACAGACAGACGGGAACGGGAACTTATATGACTACTTATATGAATTAAATGAGATGCTCCCCATCAGGGCCTGGGCGAAGCCGGGCCGGGTCAGACAGACAGACAGACAGACAGACAGACAGACAGACAGACAGACAGACAGACAGACAGACAGACAGACAGACAGACAGACAGTCGGGAACGTGAACGGGAGCTTATATGACTACTTATATGAATTAAATGAGATGCTCCCCACCAGGGACTGGGAGAAGCCGGGCCGGGTTAGACAGACAGATAGACAGACAGACAGATAGTCGGGAACGGGAGCTTATATAAGTACTTATATGAATTAAATGAGATTCTCCCCACCAGGAGCTGGGCGAAGCCGGGCCGGGTCAGACAGACAGACAGACAGACAGACAGACAGACAGACAGACAGACAAGCAGACAGACAGACAGATAGATAGATCCCCGCCAGGGCCTGAGCGAAGCAGGGCCGGGTCAGCTAATATATATATATATATATATATATATATATATATATATAAGTATCAGAAGGCGACAAACAGTATTGTTTGGTCATGTGTTGAGACAAGAGGCATTGAAAACACCATGACAATTGAGAAGATCAGCGATAGTCCAAGAAAAAAAAACATGTTGGGCGGGCTGCGTTGGTGACATGGAGGCAAAGACCCTAAATTTATTTACCCAGAACAAGAGAGACGGAAATCTGTGGAGATGCGTGAACACCTACATCAGTTGGCAGGGCACATAATGATGGCGATGAGTGAATACATTTCTTCTTCTTCTTCTTCTTCTTCAGCATTCCGAGCCATTGAGGTTCTTTGCTGCAAATACAATCTGTCTCCATTCGTCTCTCTGGTGGACCTTCTCTTGCCAGTCGTTGATTCCAAGTGCTTGTAGGTCTGTATGTATATTATCTCTCCACCGCCTTCTTGGTCTACCTCGGGGTCTACGGTCATTTATTTCCTGAGTGTAAGCGAGTTTTGTTTCCCTATTATCTTCCATTCTTTCTATATGCCCCAGCCATTGTAGTCTATTAGCCTTCATGATACCAGTGATTAGCGGGGACTTAAACAAATCATAAATGTCTTTGTTACTTCTTCTTTTCCACTCTCCACTTTGTGTATCCCTAATGGGTCCAAAGATGCGTCTTAAAATTTTGTTCTCAAAGGTTTGTAACAAGGCTTCGTCTCCTTTCGTTGTACTCCAGGTTTCAGAGCCATACAGCACAACTGGTCTGATCAGTGTTTTGTATATTGTGATTTTGGTGTTACGAGATAGCGCCTTTGATTTTAGTAGATGTTGTAGTGCATAGTATATCTTATTTCCAGAGTTGATTCTAGTTTGTATTTCTTCCCTTATGATGTTGGAGCAGTTGAAGATTGTACCCAGGTATTTGTATGTTTCCGTTCTTTTAATGGTCATATTATCTATTTGTATGTGGCCAGAGTTTTTAGCCATTCCGTCTCTTGAAATTACCATATATTCTGTCTTATCTTGGTTGATAACCAGCCCCATCTGTTGGGCTTTTTCCTTTAAGTGAGTCAATATTTCTAATGTCTTTTGTTCACTTTGCCCTATAATATCTATATCATCTGCATAACCAAGCAGCTTGGATGTTCCTCCAATATCACATTCCTCCTTTACCTTCCTTACAACTTTCTCTAGAGCCAGATTGAAGAGTAGCGGCGATAGTGCATCACCCTGTTTCAAGCCAGATGTTATTTGGAAGGGGTCTGATTTCCTGCCTTTATATGTTACTATATTATAAGTATCTTCCATGCATAGTTTGGTCATGTTAATTAACTTCCTTGGTATTCCAAATTCCTGCATAACATTCCATAGACTATTCCTATGGACACTATCATAAGCCTTTTTAAAATCCACAAAAATGTTATGGAGATCTCTTTTATATTCCCAATGTTTCTCGGCTATTTGTCGTAAGATAAATATCTGATCTATTGTTGATCTGTTTTGTCTAAAACCCGCCTGGTAGTCACCTAATATGTCTTCTGAATATGGTTTTAGTCTATTTAGTAATACTGCGGATAGTATCTTATAGCTTGTGGACAGTAGTGATATTCCTCTATAATTTCCACATTGGAACTTGTCTCCTTTCTTAAAGATAGGTATCAATAATGACTCTTTCCAGTCATGGGGTAATTCTTCTGTCCTCCAGATTTTTATTATTAGTTCGTATAGCTTTAGATGTAATGCATGGCCACCTGCCTTTATAAATTCAGCAGCAATTCCATCAGTCCCAGTTGCCTTATTGTTTTTAAGTCGTGTGATTACATATAGGATTTCTTCAAATGTAGGTTCTTCAATTTGTGGTTCGCATGTTAGAACCTCTTCCTGTGGGAAAATGTTACTTGGAGCTTCACAATTTAGTAATTCAATAAAATATTCTTTCCATGTGTTGCACATTTCTTCATTGGTATTTATCATATTCCCATTTTTGTCTTTTAAACCATATGTGTTTTGTTGGTGCCCTCGTTTCATTGACTTCAGTACTTTAAAAAACTTTCTGGATTCATTTTTCTGGTGATTAGTTTCCAAATCTTTGATTATATTACTCATATATTCTCGCTTCTGCTGTCTGACTATTTTTGTAGCCTCTTTACATTCATTTCTATAATGCTCTTCCTTTTGGATGTTATTGATGTCATTTAACCATACATGTCTGGCATTCTTCTTCTTAGTGACTGCTTCTTCACATTTTTGATTGAACCATCTGTTCTTTCTATGCGTGGTTGACACACCGAGACATTCTTCTGCGGTAGATTGAATTGTATTCTTGATGTTCAACCAAGTTTGGTCAACGCTTTCCTCCAAAGGGTTTTGCAAAGTTTCAAGTTTACATTTTATTTCATCTGTAAATTTCTCTTTGACTGTAATGTCTTGTAGTTTTTCTCTGTTATATGTTGGGTGTAATCTTTGTAATTTAGTATAGAAAGCTCTCTTAAGTTTTATTTTAAATTTTGCTCCAACGAGGAAATGATCACTATGGCACTCAGCTCCTCTATAACTTCTGACTTGCTGTATGTTTGATGCATTTCTGTTGTTAATTAAAATGTGATCTATTTGATTATAGGTTCTCTTGTCACATGATTTCCAAGTTTGTTTGTGTATATCCTTTCTTTGTAGTCTGGTACTGCTAATCTGCAGTCCTTTGGCTTCTGCCAGGTTGATGACTCTCCATCCATTATCATTTGAAGTTGTATGTAGGCTTTCCATACCGGCAACTTTTTTATTAGTTTGCTCTCTACCTATTTTTGCATTGAAGTCTCCCAGCACAATCAGGATGTCCTGTTTGGGGGTTTCTTCTATGACATCTTCCAGATCATTATAAAAGTCTTCTTTAATATCATCTTCTTTCTCTTCAGTAGGTGCATGTACATTAATCATCGTTATATTTTTCCATTTACCTTTTATTCGTAATTTACTAATCCTGTCATTAAAAGCTTTAAAGTTTAAAATGTTCCCCCATAACTCTTTTTTGATGACAAATCCTGTTCCTAATTCATGTTTATTTTGGGTGTTTCCTCCATACATTTACTAATAACAATTGTATTGTGAAGTATGCTAATAATTATTCGAATACCAGTATATGTCGGACTGTGGAAAATACCCACTGACAATATTCGTTACACTGTTTGCTATTGATATCTCGACAATGTTTCACTGAGAGTGACGAAAGCGTTCATTACGGGTATTCCAGATTGTTAATGCCAGCTATTTATAAACATATTTTTGTGTTTCCTCTTTAGAATGATGTCTCTGCCTTGAAGTACGTGAATATTGTGGTAGCCTTGCTCATCGTGATGTCATACGCCCTTGGCCCAGGTTTGTTATACTAAGAGCATCACTTTTATCTCTATCAGTGAAACTGTTTTATATATTTGACTGTTCTATATATGTGGCTGTTTCATACGTATAGTGTTCTTTTATATGTGTGACTATTCTATATGTGCTTGACTGTTCTATATATGTGTGACTGTTGTATATATGCCTCCCTTGTCGAGGTAAATATACTCTCAACCATGTGTTAGTCACACACAATGTAAGCCTTTGGGCTACATGTTACATGTAGCGCTACATTAAGGCATGTGTTGAGTTGGCCGCCATAGTAGATGTAATGAGGCTTCAAGAAAATAGTAGAGCCGGGGCTAGGCTCGTATCAATCTATTTCTTCAAAGCTGGGCAGAAAGTGGAAGGTAATATCATTATTGAAAGAAAGCATAAAGTAATATCACACATGTTGTTAACCAACCATCCGTTTTTGGTAACACAAGCGACTGGAAGATGACTGCAGACTAACATAGGTACAACGTACCGTGATACAATGCGAAAAATCTAAGAGGAGATCAGATATATTTGTACACTCTTTGTCAACTATACACTTATCAATGATCAAGCTGACTGTCCCACAAAAATCTAAGATCTTGAAGCAGCATACTTTCAAAGCAACAAAATACAATTATTGGGTCTCAGTCTGTGGCAAAAGGGTAACAATGCTATTTGCTTTAGTGGTGAGCGCAAGAGGATTATAACGGGTCTTTTATATCTGGCTGTCAAAGCACGAAAGTACAACAGGCGAAAGGTGTTTAGGAATCATGATCCAAATGGACCCTGCCATTTTCCATGGATTTTAAAGAAGATAAAATGTCAGAACTATAGAGTGAAAATAAATAAATGGGTGGAGGGAATGTGGGAAGGGTGCCGAAATAGTTCTGATGATCAGAAGTCTACAGTTGGTATTGGTCCTTTGTCGTTTTAATACTACTGCGCTGAGGGCTGTGAGCATTTGCTGGATTTTTTCTCCAGGATACTCTGGGGTGGTTGGAAATTAACAGGGGGATAGACTGGCTGGTTCCTCATCATTAAGGGGTGATTTGATGCATGATAAAGCTGACGTGGTGAAGGTCCTCTGGGAGAATGTGAATAATACAAAAGAACAAATATACTATCTTGGTCTATAGAGAACGCAGCAGCAAGAGGTTGTCAGAGGATCAGTTCGACAATCGTCGTTCAGAGGTAAAGCAAGACGGACATACAATCAGATTGCAGCGGGCACCATTATTATTGCAACTCTTCGCTAGCAGTTGAAGATCAGAACTGAGCGCTTATGGGAATGTCCCGAATGCAGTGATGTCGGTTCTTAACTCAACTCAAAAACTACTGGGTCAAATTGTCATCTACAGTCCAGTATTTGAAGAGGCATACCGTATTTTACGGTCTATAAGACGTACCTTAATTTTTAAGCAATTTAAAAAAAAAAAAAAAAAAAAAATTTACCATTTTTATTATTAGACTGCAAAGCCAGACTAAAAAAAAAAAAATATATATATATTCTTAGTTTATAAAACCGAACTGACCTTTAAAATCCCTGAAAATCGTCATCTGAACTTTCTTCGTCTACTTCTTCCTCTTCATCGTCATCGTTGTCCTCTTTATATATAAGAAGGTCTTCACTGCCACCGAGAGCGTTACTTATGCCGCACTTCTTGAAAGATTTAACAATATCTTCTCTCACTCTAGACCATGACTGTTTTATCCACTGACACACTTGTTTGATTGTAGGTCATTTTAAAGCTCCCTTCGGCGTAAATTCATGTTGGGTTGCATCCATCATCCATTTGTTCCAATCCTCTCTCATATACACTTTAAATGGTTTATTTATCGAGACATGCCCGTGTGTTGCCGGGGTCCATACGGGGGACCAAAGAATAGTAACACTGTTGCCTACCATGCACGTCGTAAGGGGCGACTAAGGAGGCTATGGTTCCGTCGCCCTGCTACTGAGTGAGTGCGTGGCTCGACACTGTGAGCTGTGAATTTTGCGTGGAATGCTTTTGCATCTGTCCGCGGTTGTTTTTCGCATGAACTGCATGTTCGGAACGATGACGGCAGGCTGTTGCTGGATTGACTGGTTTGCCTTTTCGGTTCACGATTGCATTTTTCAGGAGACTCCTGAGAGTCGTCACTGTAGCTGCGGAGTTCGTGCTTTGTGCTGCGCTTTCGGTGGGTCACCCTGCAGAAAGAGACCGAGCCATATGGGATAAAACCCCTGTCAATGAAGTCTTTCTGGTGACTGCCGTTTTCATCGACGATGAACTGTATTTCTTGTGGAGGACTTTTGTGTTGGCATTCTGGCGGCGGCATTATGCACAGTGTACCTGTGCGGGCTGTTGGCTTGTCGACACTCCTGTCTATTCGATTGTTCACATGGGGCAGTGAGGAGCATTTGTTGATATTCACTGGCACAGGAACGGAGCAATATGGGGCGACCCGTTGCCGTGAAGTTGGAACCGCGACTAACTAACTAACTAACTATTTATCGAGACATCAAAAGGTTGCAATTTTGAAGTAAGTCCTCCCGGAATAACAGCAAGCTCTGTATTTCCCTGTCTCAATTTTTCAATTGACTTGATTTTCAAATGACTACTAAACTGATTTAGCACAAGAAGAGAACTCTTCTTCAATAAAGCACCTTTCCTTCTCTCCCTCACTCTGTTAATCCATAATTTCATACCAGCCTCGTCCATCCAACCCTTGTCATGTACGTGAACAACAACACCTGGCGGTATTTCAGAAGGTTTTGGCATTGTTTTGCGCTTGAAAATGATAATTGAATTAAGTTTAGTACCGTCAGCACAACATGAAAGGACAACAGTATAGTGCATATTTTCATGTCCATTTGTTTTTAAAGTTTCAGTTTTAGCACCTTTCATGGCAACACTGGACATTTTTATATTAATTTCGAGTATAAGACGCACCTGAATTTTGGAGGCAATTTTGTGAAGAAAAAGTGCGTTTTACACTCCGTAAAATACGGTATATGTGTGTTTAAAGGGACAGATGTGCGCTACTTTAAAATGTAAATTAAGAAGACTAAACAAAATTGTTTACAAGTCTTGATGAATACTGGCTTTATGGTACTATCCACAGAATTGAGGCATGCCAATCGGCTCTCGAATGTCAATAAGGTCAATATAACACTGGCCACCTTTACTTTCCACCATATAAACTGGTACCCATTGTAATCTGAGTCAACCTCATATTTGTATAGATCAATCGGCACACGGTGAGTGCTGTAATAAATATATCGGAAGCAGCCTTTACTTTCACGAAAAGTTTATGGTACCCATTTTAGAATGGGTGAACCTGAGCGCCCATATCAACGTAATACATACGAACTGACGTGGATTCAAATACATGATCACTGTATAAGCACACAAGTGCGCTAGCCATTGCCCAACTACTAATTATTGGAAACTTTCTGGAGGTCAACATAATGGATAGCATTTATTGCGTTCGTGCTTAAATTTCCGAATTGTGGATTCAGGCTACACATCGGCCGCTTGAAATTAAAGTTAAGACGTAGGGATGTAAATTACAAATTACAAGTACTTTAGAAGTCTGAGAGGGATCGCCTGCTGGCGAGTGACACTGGTAATAGGGAAAGCTAACCATCTCTTAAAAATCAGTCAAGTGCTCTACGTAATAGAAGCAACTACTGGTACAACTAGCACGTATGTGGACTCCGTTCCAGTTCAAAGCGAGCGCATGAAACAAAAAAATAATTAGTCATAGTTTAAGACTGGCATTTTAGGGACAATAATGCAATTGTGTTTGATTTTGTTCACCAGTGTCTGTATTCTGGGTGATTCTCGGAGAACTGTTCCCCCACAGCGCTCGAGGAGCTGGATTTGGTGTGGCCATCTTGTGTGCCTTTGTTGGGTTCTTCGCACACTGTTATGCTTTACCTGCAATGACTGTAAGTTTCTTTCTCTTGTGTTAACTTGCTGACCATAATCGGAATACATCGAACCTGACTCTTTCTTGGCAGTGTGGAACTTCTTGCGATATCTGTATGCTGTTATTTCAATACGCTTCAGAAAGGCTTGTTTAAGGCTTTCAAATTCATTCTCCAGCCCTGGTGGAAGTCGAGAATAAATTTCGTATGCTGCGCCTCGACGACTATGAGACAGCTTCAGGCTCCACTTTCCTTTATCCAGACCAACTGCAATAGCCATAGCTGAGAACCTATGTAGGCAGTCGTCAATGCGTTCCCGTTTCTCATCAAACGGTGTTAAGGGAACATCATTGGAAGATATACACCGAAGATCTGGAAACCGGGCAGTGAAGACCCTCCGACTGCCCATTCTCTCTCCCCGCCCCCCTCTCTCTAGAAGTCTGAGTCTTCACTTCTAATTCCTTCATTCGGAATTCATGCTCTATGACCAGCATCTTAGCTTCCTGTTCCATGGCAAGCTTCTTGGTTTCTTGCTCCAACAACTTTGATTCTTCCTCTAATGCCAACCTCTTGTATTCTTGTTCCTCTTTCTTTTTTTTCTCTCTTTCCTCTCGACTAGACTCTCTGTAGAGATTCAACTATGTCTTGACCTGTGGCTTGAATCTCTGCAATGGTTGGTCGAGTTGAAGCCATATCTTGTTACCTGTATCATTTTACTTGTAATCTCATTATATAATCACAATAATCACTAGTAGTACCACACACAGTTAGTCAGTCTGTCACTGTCAAGTGAAGAATGGTTGCAATGGCCAAAGTCCCAAAGCAGAATACTGGTTTAGAATAGTTAGTAGATGTGCCTATGGCCTAGGAATAGACAGAACATATCCCGGACGAGCCCACAAAGTGCCTTGTAACAGGATTGGTGGGGATGTCTACAATCCTATTACGACAAAGTATTAGGGAAATTGACTATATATTAGCTAATTATATTGTTTCTGCTGTCCCTGTGGGCTTAGGACTATTGCTGGTTAATACTTCATTCACTCCTTCATTGAGCGTACCCAGACACAACTAAAGTGGTAAAACTAATAAATATACTTTAATAAAGGCTAGATCTCAGTTTAGAACATACAAAGAATATATACACAACAGTATAGAACTTAACAGGAGATATGAAGATAGTCTGGACTGGAGACTTCTGGTATCCCATTGTATGTTGTCAGCATTGACACCACATAAAGTATGGTCACTGTCTGTCTAGTCTGATGAACAGACAACATCACATTAAATCATAAAAAATCCTCCTTGGGGATATCAGCTTCAGACTCAACAATAAGACACCCACAGCAGAATATGATCTCATGCTCCTTATACTAACACTACTTCTGAATAACCAAAGTTCTCCATGAGTTCTACTTTCTCACACTAAAGTCCTTGAAGAAAATGACACTGATAGACTACTTGTTAATAGCCATAGTTAATAAGCACAATTCATCTCCACAAACTCTACATAATGAGGATCCTTCATGAGAGGTTGATCCCTCTCGAGTCTCTTCTTGGAATATAACAAAGTTTATCTATTGAGGAGCAAAACGAATCAGCCATATAGGACGATAAGAATGTTCCGTAAGTGCTGACCAAACAATCATTTAAACTGGATCATAGAAATGTTCAATAGTAGTTCACCCACTCACAAAACAAACACGGGCTAATGGTTACATTCAGTATTTTGTTCAATCCACAAAAGAATACCTCTTCGTAGTTGTAGTTGGCCAATCAACAAAGCAATACATCTCAAGAGTTAACTTAGGTACTCTTAGCGTACTTGACCAATCCAAGAACGGATAGTGACTCATGCTGTAGGTAGTCAGTCAACATATCATCAAGAGATGATTCTGATACGTTTACTGGTACTTGACCAATCCAACAACGTAAGACCTGAAATATATACATAATTCCAGGAAAAGTGTCTGCATCAGCCCAGGTCTGGGGAGAAAAACGCCTACGCCTGTTGACAGAGCACAAGCTGATAACGAATCGAAACCCAGGGGTGGTTCGATCAATATCACGCCGCCCGCTTTACTTCCCAAGATACTTTATAGTACCCACTTTAGGTTGGATCAACTTGGGAGTCCGGGTTCAATTTTGAAAATGCGTCTGGTGGCGCATTCGATCCCATGACAAGCCACTAAACTACTCTGGTTATCCCAGACGCTAATGATCAGATCCATATACAAACTATTTCGTTATCAAATATTTACATATTTTTCTATGTCATTATATTGTGTATCCTTTGGTAAGCTGTTTTCTGTCGTTGAAAATGTAATTTCTAACATCACAATTTAAAACGTCATTTTCGCATCTTGTATACTACGGCCCCAGTAGGAAAGCTATATGGATCAAAACAATTACTACATGATGTATTTTTGATGACAGTGCAGTGTTTGAAAATATTGCCGTCCAAGTTTTGTATTTACCTATTATGTTGCATGAACTTTACAGAGGGTGAATACAAATCTTGGACCAGCAATAGTTTTTAAACACTGCACAGTCATTAAAAATACACCCTGTAATATCCTAAGCACGTTCATTAACTGTTCTCTGCGTAGTAACTAGAGCTAAAACTGTGCGGCAAAATCACTGGTGCGGACCATGTAAGAAAATAAGACAGATTACAATGAATCATGAGGTAAGGAAACACGCTGACGCTGGATAGGACACACAGTGAGAAACCCAGAGAATAGTATAGTTATTCTCTCTCTGGAATCTTCATATAGGACACACAGTGAGAAACCCCGAGAATAGTATAAATATACTCTCTATGGCATCTTCAGATAGGACAAACAGTGTGAAACCCCGAGAATAGTATAGCTATTCTCTCTCTGGAATCTTCATATAGGACACACAGTGAGAAACCCCGACAATAGTATAAATATTCTCTCTATGGCATCTTCAGATAGGACAAACAGTGTGAAACCCCGAGAATAGTATAGCTATTCTCTCTCTGGAATCTTCATATAGGACACACAGTGAGAAACCCCGAGAATAGTATAGCTATTCTCTCTCTGGAATCTTCATATAGGACACACAGTGAGAAACCCTGAGAATAGTATAGCTATTCTCTCTCTGGAATCTTCATATAGGACACACAGTGAGAAACCCCGAGAATAGTATAGCTATTCTCTCTCTGGAATCTTCATATAGGACACACAGTGAGAAACCCCGAGAATAGTATAGCTATTCTCTCTCTGGAATCTTCATATAGGACACACAGTGAGAAACCCTGAGAATAGTATAGCTATTCTCTCTCTGGAATCTTCATATAGGACACACAGTGAGAAACCCCGAGAATAGTATAAATATCCTCTCTATGGCATCTTCAGATAGGACAAACAGTGAGAAACCCCGAGAATAGTATAAATATCCTCTCTATGGCATCTTCAGATGGGACACACATTGAGAAACCCCGACAATAGTATAGCTATCTTCTCTCTGGAATCTTCATATAGGACACACAGTGAGAAACCCCGAGAATAGTATAAATATCCTCTCTATGGCATCTTCAGATAGGACAAACAGTGAGAAACCCCGACAATAGTATAGCTATCTTCTCTCTGGAATCTTCAGGGCTTAAATTATTTTCTTATGTTATTTTCTTTTTCAGGAAGCCATGTCGTCATACACATTTTTCGTCTTTGCTGGTATCGATGCTGCCATGGTAGTTTTCTGCATAATTTTAATGCCAGAGACAAGGAATAGATCTTTCTCCGACATAATGAAGGGCTGGGCCCCGCCAGAACTTCCTGAACCATATGGGCAATCGTCAACAGTTATGTCTGTGGCCACCATATCCTCGAGCGCGCAGACACAACCCAGCACAGGTACAGATACATTTACACATCATGACCACAGTAAAACAAGCAACACAAGCATCAATAATGATGAATCCATGTGATCAGATTCTGGTACACATTGTTAGCATCGGCGTAAAGGATTTGAACAGAACATAAAACAATACAGTTACTTCCTATTCTAAAGTAAACTTCAAGATGATGAATGCTCATAAACAGCGACAAACTTTTTGCAAGGTAAAAAATGCGAGAAGCACGGTGCAAAAAGTAACACATTATAAGTGGAAAACCGCAAGGAAATAGACGTTACCACAGGAAACACGGTGATTATGATTGTCAGTCCAAGCTTGCATTTAGAAAGAAAGCAAAAACTACTCGACTAATCGTAAAAGTGTTTTGCATATGGAATGCGCAGAACACAAATATAGGAAAGAGTAGCCCATTACATGTTGTAAACTTTGGGGTAGGAGGTAACAAGAAGAGAAAGGGGCAGATGATCATGTATTAGACCAGTTCAATAAATTATTGCCATCAGCAACATAAATAATTAAAACTATATATTTGCGAGTGACGCCTGCAGACTGAAAGACATCTTGCCTGTTATTACATAAGCCACGTTCGTCCGTGACTGATTCAGTGCCGAAGAATAATATATCGCCAACTTGGACTTTCCATTTGTACAGAAGGACGATAAATCGCCACACTATGGTAATCGTTTTATTTGTTTTGTTTCACGGTTTCCTCCGCAGTTTCAAAGCTCAATGAACGGAAATATACACAATAATACTTGTTCATTTGATTGGGTACCATGTTTGGACCAAACCGACTTTTGTTTGTCACTAAAACAATTAAGTTGTAACTGGAATTGTTCATCTTTAAGTTATCAATATAATCGCTAGCACCCACGGGAAGGATTTATGTATCTCAATGAAGATGTTGAAATTACCAGCAAAGGGTATTGAGCTGATACTGCAAACGGACGAGCGTAAAATATTACAAGTGTTACACGTAAGCTGAGCAAAGTGAAGAAACAGACAGACAGACAGTTTTGAACTTTTTGATCAATGAATGACTGCTAATTATACATGAGTGTGTATGTAGCCATGTACGAGTGTGTGAGTGTGTCTATGTGTGTCTGTGTGTGCGGGTGGAGAGAGAGAGAGAGAGAGAGAGAGAGAGAGAGAGAGAGAGAGAGAGAGAGAGAGAGAGAGAGAGAGAGAAGAGAAGAGAAGAGAGAGTTAGAGCATGTGTGTTAGTGCTGATTTCCTACAATACTGGAACATTTAATATGTTTCTGTATCTCAATTGATGTGTTTCCGTCAAATATTCACATACGGTTACAAATAACAATGTTATACCACTTTATCTATTACACTTTATATTAATTCATCATCATAATCATCATGTGCCGTGCCAATAAGCGCAGGCGACCATGGCTCGCCATCTTACACAATCACCAGTACTTGATCAGGTCTGTCTTCTTGTCCCGATTATTCGATGTGGCCAAGCCATTGGGATGTATGTCTCTCTGCCTTCTCCTTGCTCTTTTCACATCCATTTTGCCAGTTGTCACTAGGTGTTCTGATTTAATTCTTCTCATAATGTGCCCAAGAAATCTTAACCGTCTAATTTCTCTAATAATTTACTGTTTTCACTTGTTTCTGGTAGTAGAACTCTCTCGTTCCGTTTTTCTGTCCGTTCACAGTATTCTTTGCATTGTCCTCAGAAACCATATTTCCGCTGCGATTAGATGTTTCTCAGTTTGCCGTGTCTCCACACTTGTGAAGCAAGTGTAATGAATCACTATGTGATAGCTGGGTAGTCTCTTAACTTGTAACGAGCAAGAGGCCAATGTCTGGTACCCGGCCAACGCATTCGTAGAGACCAGTAATCTCTTTCATTCATTCCTACCATGTTTTTTAAGACTCAGGAGTCTTCGCGGCGAAGTAGTCAAGCCGTTTAACTCGGGCTCCGAAGGTTGTGGGTTCAATTACGGACCGCGTCCTTCGGTTCACGAGTTAAATTTTTCGGAGACTCCTGTGGGTCGTCGCTAGAGCTACGGAGTTCGTGCTTTGTGCCACGCTTTCCGCGCTGCGGAAAGAGACCGAGCCATGTGGGATAAAACCCGGTGCAATGAAGTCGACCCTGTCGACTTTAAAAGCTACTTTTTAAGACTCAGCTTTACCTAACCGCTGACATTAAAACATTAAAAGTTGGTTACATATCCTTTTCAGGACATAACAATCAACCCTAGCATTTTTGTTTTTGGCCTTTTGTGATTTATTGGCAAATTTATGTTAAATAGTTTGCCATTGCTTTCTGAACGGCCGGAACTCATACCTGTGTATGGAAACCAAGGTGGCCTGCTTTCAAATCGTCCGCAGCTGTGTATCGAACGTAGTGTGTGGGATTATGGATTGCATTTGTAACCCTTTCGCTACGGAGTCGATAATAAAACATAACTTGAGTATTGATTGACTGATTGATTGATTTAGGAATCGACATCACAGCATTCGGGGCATTCCCATAAGCGCTCCGTCCCCATCCTCAGCAGCCAGCGAATAGTCCCAACACCAATAGTACCAGTAGCAATCTGATTATATTTCCGTCTCGCCTTTCCTCTGAGCGTTGAGCGTCGGCCAGATTCCCTCGTCACTCCTCGCTGTCTCATTCTTGCCAGACCATGGTGATCCATTTGCTCCTCCGAGGTGTACGCGTGCTCCCACAAGGCCGCAACCACGTCTGCCTTGTCATGTATCAAACTCATCATCAACGCTGGCTTGGCCTATGCAAAACTTCGCTTCCATAACTGTCTTTCAAAATGTCCAAGATACGCCGGATATCCTGCATCTTCCACAACTGTCTCTCAAAATGTCCATGAGAGGCAGGATGTCTTGCCTGTGCTGTTATGATATGTCAATTACCTATCTCATCTTGCACTCATCTACGATGAGATCTTCCTCTATTCCGTTTCTATGTACACCTCACTCCACCACTATCTCTTTCAAACATTCATGTCTTGTGACATGTCCACAATATTGCATGTTACTCGATGTTATTTGTCTGAATAACCACCCTTCTGCAATAACGACTTCTTGGTGGATATGCTGCTCTCTTTTCCATCCAAACTTACGGAGAGATCACACGCGTCACCATACAATCTGAGTTATGTACGCAATACTGTCAGTGTCAGCTTCTATAACAGAAGATCAGCAGGCTTTCCAACAAACATTATACATAAATATGTCTGTACTTGTATGTCATTAAAACCTGTTGCATGTGATTGATAGTAATGACCTGTGAAGAAAATGCAACTTTCTTTTCTAATATATTATATATTTACTTTAATTGTTCTAATTGTCTCAATTTAAGTATTATTAACGTTTTCAATACATACGATATATCTCTGCAGTACGCAACTGACGAGAAGCAGAGAAATATACCAGGCAATAAATCGTGCAACATAGTGTTTGTGGCTTCTGTTTAAATCCACAAAGGAAATGCATTCTTTTGAATAAACCCATTTCTCGGAAAATAATGTTTGGCCACATTAAACGTCACAGTTTCTCGGAAAGAACATTAACTGAAGGCGTGGTCTCTGGCGATGATATTACAGTCAAGTACAAGGTTAAATTATCATTATCACTGAATGTATTTATTAATAAATGGAATTCATTCTTATCATTGATGTGTATTTTATCTTGTGGTAAATGGTACCAGTATGTAAATTGTGATACACATTCCATAAGTAAATTATCTTTTCTGACTTCATTGAATTAATATTTAGACGAAGTACTGAATTTTAAATATTGAGCACAACCCACTACTGGCAACGCTGATCGCATTCTGGCATGAACCTAAGGCCTATCCACGTCAATATGGAAGCACTATACTCGAGTTTCGCCCTCGTTTGAGCGCATCAGTAGTGCATATCCCTGACCGGATCCGGAAACAAGCCCCGGATCACTGACGTGTGAAGCGGGTGTGTAACCACGCGGCACACGTTGGACACACAGCCAAATTATCATAACAGAATATCACACGTCACCCATCGTAGGCTATGCTCAAGATTGCCCAATCGCCGCGACTGACGTCCGTCAATCGATGTGGACCCGAAACGATCAGGACTTCTCACTGGCAAGGAACACCAGGCCTCCTAAATCCAATGAGCAATAATCAAATTGATGAATTTGGTTATGTCGGGATTTGAATTTTAAATATTGAGCACAACCCACTACTGGCAACGCTGATCGCATTCTGGCATGAACCTAAGGCCTATCCACGTCAATATGGAAGCACTATACTCGAGTTTCGCCCTCGTTTGAGCGCATCAGTAGTGCATATCCCTGACCGGATCCGGAAACAAGCCCCGGATCACTGACGTGTGAAGCGGGTGTGTAACCACGCGGCACACGTTGGACACACAGCCAAATTATCATAACAGAATATCACACGTCACCCATCGTAGGCTATGCTCAAGATTGCCCAATCGCCGCGACTGACGTCCGTCAATCGATGTGGACCCGAAACGATCAGGACTTCCCACTGGCAAGGAACACCAGGCCTCCTAAATCCAATGAGCAATAATCAAATTGATGAATTTGGTTATTTCGGGATTTGAATTTTAAATATTGAGCACAACCCACTTCTGGCAACGCTGATCGCATTCTGGCATGAACCTAAGGCCTATCCACGTCAATATGGAAGCACTATACTCGAGTTTCGCCCTCGTTTGAGCTCATCAGTAGTGCATATCCCTGACCGGATCCGGAAACAAGCCCCGGATCACTGACGTGTGAAGCGGGTGTGTAACCACGCGGCACACGTTGGACACACAGCGAAATTATCATAACAGAATATCACACGTCACCCATCGTAGGCTATGCTCAAGATTGCCCAATCGCCGCGACTGACGTCCGTCAATCAATGTGGACCCGAAACGATCAGGACTTCCCACTGGCAAGGAACACCAGGCCTCCTAAATCCAATGAGCAATAATCAAATTGATTAAGTATTGAATGTACTGAATGTAAGATAGAGAGTGCCGAAGTGCTATATATAGAACATGTTTTGCTGTATGGCTGTCAATATTGGAATGTAAATGAACAAATTATGAATAGCTTAGAAGCAACAGAGATGTGGTTTTTAAGACGAATGTTGCGAATTCCTTGGACTGGCAAAGTAACTAACAACGACTGCCTGAAAGAGGCTAATGAAACTAGAACATTATATATAACAATAAGAAAGAGACAAATAGCTTTCTTTGGTCATGTGATGAGAAAAGATGCATTGGAGAACATCGTGAAAACTGGAAAGATCGAGGGGAAGAGAGGCAGAGGCAGACCAAAAGAAATTATGCTGGATGGATTGGGACAGTGGCATGGAGGAGTATCATCAGCAGAGTTGATCCAGAAAACCAAAGACCGAGATCTGTGGAGTCATGAACGCATACGCCAGCCAGCATGGCACTTGATGATGATGACTTGTCGGGGATTAGAGTGATAGCCTCATTCATCATTGAGAATGGGTTCTAGTCCCTAGGAGGACAACACATCTGTCTCCGTTAGAGGAGAAATATGTATGAGATACCTGACCAAAATATACAGGCCTCAACATGAAAATTACATAGAAAAAAAAAGAAGAACAAAATAGATATAAAAACAATGATTTACATTGAGATCAACATTTAATGCATGCCAAAATATCACCTACCAAGGAAGTAGTTTTCACGAGATGACAGAATCAGTGTTGAACTTCAGATGCACCATGGTAAACCAGATCGCTGGCAGACGCCTGGAGCTCAGCGTCGACGATTGGGTAAGAACGCTCATTCTTAAACATCCAGTGTGCTAATGCTGAGGTAGGGGGTTCAACTCCTACAACAATATTTGGACTAAAATGTTGACTTCTCGTCCTTGAATTTAGAGCGTAAATTACAAAAACCTCTGAAGCCGGAGTGGGTTTACCTGATGGCGAGGGACATTGGTAACAAGGAAAGATAATCCACAGGCAAAAACCAGTCCAGTGCACTAGAAGTACTAGCACGTGTGTGGACTAAGCTTGAGTTCAAAGCGAGCGAACGCAAAAAAAAAGGCAGACGTCATTGGTACAAGAAAATATACACGTGTCAATAGATACACTATGAACACTGTTGGACACAATCTTCCCATCAACATGATGTCAACAGTCTCATAACTTCATATCAACATTATGTCAACAGTCTCATAACTGCACACTGACAGCAAATGTTACAAGATAAACTGTAACAAAGAATACTAAATGTGACAAGAAAAGACAGCATTAGAAGTGCTGACATAAAAAAAGCAAGTGGATACAATGTCAGTAAATAATTGTGTCCAGAGACAGCAAGTCAAATGGTACAAGGTGTATTTTTAATGACTGTGCGGTGTTTGAAAATAATGCCGTTCCAAGTTTTGTATTTACCTATTATTTTGCATGATCTTCACAAAAGGTCAATACAAAACATGGACCGGCAATATTTTCAAACACTGCATAGCCATTACAAATACACCCTATATTTGGAAACTGCCCTGAATGGGTGTATAAGTACGTACAAGTAAAGGACACTGCTACACGCATTGACGTTTATTGGGTATATGGTGCTAGCACTATATTTTTATATAGCAATCAGATCTAGATGGGTGATGTGAACAACATTATGTTGGCCATTTTTACCCCCCACAAAATTTTCTGGTAGCCATTTTAGGCTGGATTAACTTGGAGATGTCAAATTTTTTTTTAAAAATCCGCCTCAATGGGGATCTCGAATAAATGACCAGCAGATAAGAGTGCAAGCCATATTGTTAGTGCAGCCCCTTTTGTGTGTATGCTTGCTTTCCAAGGATCATCTTAATTACACAAGCCTGTGTGGGCCAGATCAGAACCATCTCTGGTTGAAGCAGACCAGGCTTGTCTCACGGCACTGACTGTTCAGATTTTCAGAAATTAAGAAAAATAATGGTATACTCCCTTCCCCCCTAACATGAGCTAGTGGACCAGGCATCTTGTCTTCTCAGACAAGGGCCAAAAGCTCAAAGGACCTGCGTTTAGATTTTCAGAAAATAAGAAGAAGGATAGTATAACCATCCCCTGAACATAGACTAGTGGACCAGACATCTAGCCTTCTCAGACAAGGGTAAAAAAAACTCAGGAGGACCTGTGTGCATTAAAAATCCCTGGGCAGTTAAATCGAAAAGAGCAGGCAGAATAGGTCAATTCTTCTTCTTCTTCTTCAGCGTTCCGAGCCATTGAGGTTCTTTGCTGCAGATACAATCCGTCTCCATTCGTCTCTCTGGTTGACCTTCTCTTGCCAGTCGTTGATTCAAAGTGCTTGTAGGTCTGTATATATATATATATTATCTCTTCACAATTTCAAACTGCGCTGATAAAGTCATGAACACACTAGGACACGGATTCATAGCCTGAGCTCACTCCCTGCTAAGTGAGGGAAAGATTGGCCATCTATTCCTCCGTGCATCCAGACCTATACAATGTGATGGTCCCATAACATCATAGGCTCATAGCAAGAAACTGCTTCAGAAACATTATTATTTTTCAGGCAAAATTTCAAAAGTAGAAAAGCTACACCAAAAATTAAAAAAACAAAAAATTGGATATGTGATTCTGCTATACACGTATCAGGGTGCTCGCTGGTGACACAGTTTGTGTACTATACTGAGATTCTCCATGCAATATCTATTGGAGGGAGTTTGAGACTTATAAGAGATATCCATGTGCAATGAAAGTGATGCTTTACAAACCCAGCCAAATCTTTGTCTTAAGTGCTCCTGTCTTCTGTCACTTGAGGAGAATCTTAACTTAGTGCATGAATTCATAGTACTAGCATGCATTAGAAAATGAGATCCTATAATTGTACTATAGACTGTAGATATTAATCTGCCTGTTGCCTAGCCTCAGCGGGATCATGTCTCTTTTCATAATCCATCCTTGCTGTCAAGCCTAGGGATGTGTGGAGTATAAGCTTACACTCCAAGGACAGATGTGTTGCTTGGGTTGTGTTGTATCCGTGCTTGTTCAGAATGCTCTCAATGTTGTTTATCCACAATGTTCTTCGTCTTCCCCTGGCTCTATATCCAGATCTTTTCTGGATGTATCAATCACACAATCATGTGTCGTCTCCACAATGAAGGTTGGCTGCAATGGATCTCCAACACAATCTATCTCTTGCCTTGATTTTACATTCTATCAGACTGATATTCGTCCAAAACTTGATGTTATCTTCCCACTTGTATCGCTGTCTACCTCTTGCTCGCTTTCCCCCAGCCTTGCCCTCCAATTTGATTTTTATAAGAGTGTTATGTCTTTTAATGTGGCCTAAATATTTCACTTGCCTCTTATTTATTTCTTTAATCAACTCTCTTTTCATTCCCAGTTTTTCTAGAACTTCTGTATTTGATTATTTTTTGTTTCCATGAAATACGACATATTCGTCTGAATACCCACATCTCCGGGGCTTCTATTCGACTTTCTAGTTGCGTGTTCAATGTCCAGGCTCCCTCACCATACAGTAATGTTGAATATACGTAACATACGACAATTCTCTTTTTTAATGTGTCGTTAATCTCTCTGGATGTATGCTTTTATCCGTAGTTGATAGTGTTTTTGAGCTCATAAGATGTCCAAACCACCTTGTCTTTTGACGAATTTGATGCATGATTAAAAAACTAAATAACAACTTAAGCAAACCTTTTAATGCCGTAAAATACAGTCAGCATACGGTGCTGGACCCATGTTTGTATAGACCAATAAGCGCCCAGCGGGTTATGTATGGTATTATACCTATAATGTTTCTGATGTCGTTTTGCTTTCTTTCTCATCTGGATGCCGAAGATGAAATGTAGTACAACGCACACAGTCACAGAATGGTGGTTAGTTCGGGAAATTACCTAGTGGATCAGGGTTCATTCCGCATATAGCACGGATTGTAACATTCCATTGCTAGCAGATATTTTGTGTGTGGAAGAGGGTTGGGCTCTGCACTTCATGTTTCCATGACCAGTATGTGGGAAAATCTAACAGTTTACATCCCTGTGTTCTTTGTCAGGTTTTAGTCAGATATGGCTATCATATGCCAATAGACGGTACTACTTGCTTTCTGTTAGCACCGAATGTTGGGCGGCGCTTACCAAACCCGACATCCCACATTGTGCCAACGGCTTCGGGCAGAAGAGCGCAATTGGGAGGGTACAAGCCTTACCCTGGTGCGAGGAAATGCAAGCTAAAGACTAAATGTCATAGGCAGGTCCTAAGAATTGGTTAGCTTTCTGGTCTAGGATCGAAGCTCCTACTGGCGGACAATCAGAACATTGCTTTGCTGATCCATCAGCTTCTGCAGCTTGTCTTGGTGTTACCTTTCCTCTGGAGTGAACTAGGCAGGATGAGAGAGGGACCATGCTGCATGGGCAACACATGGTCTCTACTATTCAGCCCAAGCTTTTGTGCTATGGAGAGGTATAAACCCATCCCTGGTCATATGGAAAACATCAGACGCATGTATGACGGGATAAAGAAGGCCTGTGGCCCAGTAATCAAAAGAAGTGCACCACTGAAAACCTTGACTGGAGAAATCATCACTGATAATAAACAGCAGATGGATGGGTAGAGCACTATTTGGAGCTTTACTCAAGCGAGACCAAACTAGTGCATGATACCATCAATGCCATAGAAACCCTGCCAACTCTTGACCACCTGGACACACTTCCAACCATAACATCAGTTAAGTGTGCTTTTAATGAACTTGCATATGGCAGGCTCCAGGTAAGGATGGTATTACAATAGAAGTTATCAGGAGTGGGCAAGACACGCCAGCTAATAGAGCTATGCTGGCGAGAAGTACAAGTCTCACAGGATTTCAAAGATTCAAGCATCATAACGCTGTACAAGAAAAAGGGGGATCTGAGTGACTGTAAAACTATAGGGGTATCTCACTTCTGTGTATCATTGGGAAACTTATATTTGCCAGAATTGTCCTGTGCAGGCTTCAAGTCCTGAGAGATCATGTCTACACAGAATAACAGTGTGGCTTTCGACGGAACCGGTCTACCACTGATATGATATTCTCATTGCGACAAATGCAAGAAAAAGTACCTGAACAGAATCAACCACTGTTTATTGCCTTCATCGACTTCACAAAGGCATTTGATTTGGTCAGTAGTGAGGGTCTGTTCAAGGCACTAAAGAAGATTGGCTGCCCACCAACTCTTATGTCCATTGTGGAATCGTTCCACACAGGCATGAAGGGTATAATCAAGTCTGATGGTGCAACTTCTGAAGAGTTTGAAATCAAGAGTGGAGTTAAGCAAGGTTGTGTACTAGGTCCAACCATCTTTGGAATATACTTTTCACTTCTACTGAAATATGCATTTTGTAATTAGGATGGTGGTATATACATTCACTCACGCACAGATGGCGGCCTCTACAATGCTCAGAGATTGAAGGCCAAGAAAAAAATTAGGAGGGTACTGATCAGTTGCTTTTTGCAGATGATGCTGCAATTATGACCAACTCTGAGGAAGAATTACGATGTCTACTATATGCATTCTCCAATGCGTGTTCTGAATTTGGTTTAACAGTTAGCAAAAAGAAGACACAGATTATGTCACAAGGTGCACATGGGGTACCATTAATCTTTATTGATGACGCTGAACTGGAGATAGTAGACCATTTTACATATCTAGGATTACAGGTAAATAGTAAATTATCCCTAGATCAGGATATCAACAGCAGGATTTGTAAGGCAGCAACAACAATGAACAGGTTAACAAACGAGTCTGGAAGAACAGGAAGCTTACTACCAAAACAAAAGTCCTTGTCTATCAAGCCCGTGTCCTTAGTACTCTACGGCAATGAAGTCTGGTCTATTATCAGGGGGCTGTGTGGTCTTGAGGTATGGTGTCCACCTCGCGTGCTGGAGGTCCCGGGTTCAAGCCCCGGTGAGGACTGGGATTTTTTCACGTGGACTTCTAGTAATTAAAATTTCCCCTGGTCTCTGGGTAGTAAGATCGGACGCCCGTGTGTATTTTTGCGCACGTAAAAAATCCCTTGGCAGTTGGAAATCGAAAAAGAGTAGCCTAACGGCGCTGCCCGGACAAAATTTTGAGTTAAAAATCTACCCAAAGTATTTCAGGATCCTCGTCGGTGCCATGGAGTTCGTGCACTGAGCGGAGTTTCTCCAGACTCAGGTTTGAGTTAGGAGGAGAATGGAGCACTTATGGGTTACACCCATGTACCGTGATGTTGATCCATCAACTAAACTTTCCCTATTATCAGTGGGTGCATTCACCTGATATTTATTTGAGGTTTTTGTTTGCATATCCTTTACAGGACATCGCTGTCAACACCAACATCTTTCAGCTGTATGTTGATTTCTTGGGAAGATTACGCTCAGTAGTTTGCCATTGCTTTCTGAGCGGCCGGCTCACATACCCCGCAAGTTACCAATGCGATTCGAACCACTGCTGATTCTCACCGTCATCACGCTACCTACGAGAGTATACGAGATTACGGAGAAAAGTCGCTAACCTCTAAGCCACGAAGCCGGCATTTGAGGGTTAGCTTTCCCTATTATCTGCGAGTGCATTTGCCTGATATTTATATGAGGGTGAGCTTTCCCATTATCAGACAGATTTTACACAATTTACCCCCAGTCAATGTAGCCTAGAATGGGTAGCAGAAAATGTCTAGGGAAGTAAAGGAGGGAGACATGATATACCAACTACACCATCTCTTGAGTGCTGATTGGTCTACACAAATATGGGGCTAACACCAAATACCCAAGATACTGCAGGGTGTATACAAGTGTCCTTGTCTGTCTGACTGTCCAAAAAAAAACAAAAAACTGTCATTTACTGCAAATATAGTACCTTGCGGTGTATGGTGGCAGCGGCGGGGCATGGGCGGGTCTTTGAGCCTGAGGAATTAAGGTCGCCTGGCTAGTGCAGTTGCCGCATACTGTGCAGGTTAGGATTTTCTTTGTGCCCCCGACAGAAAAATAAAATCTCATACCTTACCAAGGATTCGAACCCGGGTCTCCCGAAGGAGAATCCGGCATTCTAGCCACTCGGCCAGACTAGCCTCTGAAAACATTGCAGATCTAATCTGTTTAGTGCTCAAGAAGTGTTGTATATCCTGGATATACCTGAAAAGAATCCAACTGCGGCAGACAACAGTGTCCACTTTGCCAGATCCTTATGGGACTGCTGAACATGCCTTTCAGTGTCCTGCTCTTAGAGATGCCAGGATTTGTTACTTCCACTAAAGCCAGACGAATGGAACATTTTTAAATGACAGAGCAACAGCTTATAATATTTCAGTTATTCAACCACCTGTGGTGTCTGTCCCAATTCCTACACAGTTCTAACATTCCAGGTGCAAATTCTCGAGATTTATCTAGAAGAAAGGTTAGTTGGTGATCCAGATGTAGAGCTTTCTCTGCATTGCATCATACTCATTCTAAGAGAAGAACATCCTTCCGTCTTGACAGGCTGAGTTATTTTTGCTTCTGTTATTTTTTTCGACTTGGCAAACTACTAAACTAAAATTGCCTAGAATGCAATGTGCTATAAAGGACATGTAACTTGTAACTTTTTAAAGACTTGCTCCTGGTTGGCTGGACTTTTATTGGACAGTGTGGCCTGCCCCACACCAACCGTCCTTAGAACATGCATGGCAGGTTACATTACTACAATTCTTTGCTTCCCATCAGGGTGCCATTAACACAGAACCCACAGGGCAAGTGAAATAGAGGGAATTTAAACAGCAAAAGATAGGAAAACCTGGCATGAGTTGGTTGAAGACATATATTCCAATGGGGGATCGAAGGTTGCTGCAGAAGAAGGAACAGAAAGTAACAGTTGATGAACATAAATGTTATAATTAGTTGGCGTTGAACCAAAGGGCAAGACTTCAAGTGCTCATGCAACAACAACAACCGTAACTTGAACATGGACGCAAACCAGAAGGCTGCATTTATTGACAACGTATGCTATATGAAAGGGAAACTCAACACATTATATCATGCATACAAATGACATTGAATGTAAACAAATGATTAAAAAGAAGGGTGATAGCAAACAAAACTGCAGTTCGACAAAGCCAATTATTCAAAATTAGTATCTTTCTAATAAAATAATTGCTCGTTTAGTTTCCTAAAATGCATAATTTTAAAAAATGACAATGTGTATCTTCATAACTACATTTGAAGAGGTTAACAAATGAGTTTCTTTCTTATGTCATTGGCAGGCATTAAACATTACACTTTAGATATTATCTGTACAAATTATGTCATTATTACTTGGATATTATCAATACAAAATACATCACTATTCCTTCAAAAATAAGTAATAAGTTATTCTGTAGACAATATAGTGGTCCTAGACATTATTCTTCCTTACACATTATGGTGGTCCTAGACATCATTCTTCCTTACACATTATGGTGGTCCTAGACATCATTCTTCCTTACACATTATGGTGGTCCTAGACATTATTCTTCCTTACACATTATGGTGGTCCTAGACATTATTCTTCCTTACACATTATGGTGGTCCTAGACATTATTCTTCCTTACACATTATGGTGGTCCTAGACATTATTCTTCCTTACACATTATGGTGGTCCTAGACATTATTCTTCCTTACACATTATGGTGGTCCTAGACATTATTCTTCCTTACACATTATGGTGGTCCTAGACATTCTTCTTCCTTACACATTATGGTGGTCCTAGACATTATTCTTCCCTACACATTATGGTGGTCCTAGACATTATTCTTCCTTACACATTATGGTGGTCCTAGACATTATTTTTCCTTACACATTATGGTGGTCCTAGACATTATTCTTCCTTACACATTATGGTGGTCCTAGACATTATTCTTCCTTACACATTATGGTGGTCCTAGACATTATTCTTCCTTACACATTATGGTGGTCCTAGACATTATTCTCCCTTACACATTATAGGGCTGGGTTTAAACTCATCACCATCATGTGCCCTACCAACTGGCATTGGCTTTCATGTCCCTCCACAGATCTCGATGTCCTTGATGTTCTGGATCAACTGTGCTGATGATATTCCACCAGGCCACCATCTCAGTTCATTTCTCCCAGTCTGCCTCTTTACCCACTTATCTTTCCAGTCGTCACGCATTTCCCAATGCCTTGTTTCTCATCACTAAGACCAAACAAACAATGTTGTTTTCAGGCTTCAATTAGACAATTATTTACTTAACATTACTGACACTTCTTCAGGCACCTAGTCTGGATCAGACATAAGTGACTGTCTAGGATCGATAATTTCTGCCACAGATGTCTCTTCATGCTGCAATATCAAGTCGCCCAACTTCTTCTCTCTACGTTTTCCTGTATGATCCTATTGTCACAACACTTTCCAAGTTTATTCCTTCTGATGATGTGCTAAAAATAAAAAGTATAAACAATATAAAATGACACGAAGTAGTGCAGCTTTACATAACAGAATTACGACACATACAGGATGTTGTGGCAATTAGCCTTCATCAGCAAACACATACATGAAACACAACATATAGTCATGGAGAAGATCTCCTGTGACTACATTAAGACGTGATGAGAAGAATAAAAAGATGAAAAAATGAAAGCAATGAAGAGAAAGTGAAAATTGGAAAAAATTTTCCTACTTACCTCAGAATTCCGAGCTGTGTATGAGCTGTATACACAACTTGGAATTCTGAGGTAAGTAGGAACATTTTTTCCAATTTTCAATTTCTCTTCATTGCTTTCATTTTTTTCATCTTTTTATTCTTCTCGTCACGTCTTAAGGTAGTCAGAGGAGATCTTTTCCGTGACTATATGTAGTGCTTTATGTATGTGTTTGTTTGCTGATGAAGGCTAATCGCCACAACGTCCTGTATGTGTCGTAATTCTGTTATGTAAAGCTGCACTATTTCGTGTCATTTTATATTGTTTACATTTTCACAGCTTTACCGCAGCTCCACCAAATTTTATTCATAAAAATAAAAAGTATGGGTATCAAGACCACTGTCTATAAAATCACTTATTTCACTTGCAAGGTGGAGAACAAGGTTGTAGCACAGAGCTGACTCCAGGGATAAGACTTGTCTAACTGTCCTGAGCAATATGTATAAAATATGGCCTCAATGACCCATTTTTTGTTTTGTTATGTTGACTCGCTTTCGTTCGCTATCTCAGCACACCGGCCTTGCTGATCCCTACCTCATTGATCTATATTGTAATTTTTTTTCCTTTCATTCACTTGCTTTGAACTCAAGCGTAGTCCATACACACTACTTCTAGTGGCACTGGACTGGATTTTGTGTGTGGATTCATCAGGTGAACCAACTCCGACTTCAGATGTACTTGTGGAGAATAGGTTGTAGCACAGAGCTGACTCCAGGGATAAGACTTGTCTAACTGTCCTGAGCACCGTCCCCAAATCAAGGACGAGAAGTCAACATTTTAGTCCAACTGTCTGGTGTAGGGGTTGAACCCTTTACCTCGGCATCAGTATACTGGATACTTAAGAACAAACATTTTTATCCATTCGGCCATGCTGACCTCCTTGCTATCGACTACACAAACAGTCGTCCACCTAATGCTTGCACGGTTTAATTTATTGTCAAATAAAAAGGTTTAAAAACTGGGCTTTTAAATCCTGAAGCAGATTTTGGACCATGCAGTGGAATCCTTTAAATACAACCACGAACTGATCTGAGCCAGGGAAATGAAAATAAGAGGCAGAAAAATAGTTTCTCACGCCACCTCATACAAACTACAGTCAATGAAGCCCTACAATATGAAGCCCTTAACATTAAACACACATATATAGGTACAGTATCCATTGACATGCCACAAAAGCATACTATGGATATCATATTTGGCTCATAGTTGCTTTGACCAACCAGCATCGGGGAAGTAGTCAGGAAAGCACTACAATAATCAGTTACTTTTCCAGGTAAATGACAGGTGTTGTGTCTATGAGGCTGTTTCAATAAAGCTTCTAATGAGAAGTGAAATCCCCCCCCATCCCCCCCATCACTATATTGGCAACCCAGTGTGCTAGCCACTTCCTTTTTGTACCTTATTAGCATTCAATAATATTCTGTCTAAATATCCTTTATATCCTGTCATAACTGAAATATGAAACATTACATCTGTCTCCTGCCGTTATTGTATTATATATATATATATATATCACCAACACCTCATCTTTAACCATCTGACTCTATTATAAAGCACCTAAAATCCATTGTTACTGTCACATAATGCCAGAAATCACCCACATTCTATCACTGCTGTCTAACTGGAAAATATCACCTACATTTCAGTGACATAAACCACCACAGTTTAATCAACACTGTCTAACAATACCATGTATCACCTACATTCCATTATTATTGTCTTACAGTACTATAAATCACCCACGCTGTACCAAGTCTAAAAGTATAAATCACCCACGCTGTACCAAGTCTAAAAGTATAAATGACTTACATCCCATCATTAACTGTACTATGAATCACCAACATTCCATCAATTCCTTCTAGCAGTACTATAAATCACACACATGATCACAACTCATCCAACCAGTGCCGTAATAACCTCATAACAATATCTGAATTACTCCATGAATTACAAATTATAGATGTATTAGTCACACTCTAATCAGAATTCTGCAGCCAATAACATATCACAAAACATAACATTCTAAGGATGAGACCAGCCATCTTCCAGTACCATTCTAGTACCTCTCACAGAAAGCATCCCTCTATAACACCAATAATTTTGTGGTGAAAGAAAATCTTTAACAAGAATCACTTTGCGGAACACATAAAGTAACAAAGCACTATAACGAAAGCTATCATGAAGGATGACAGTTAGCTCTGCTCTGGTTTATCCTCCACCTCTAGAAGCCTTGGCTGGTACAGCAACACGTAAGCACAATGCCAGTCCCCTGCAAGATACAAACACAGGGAATGTGGGTAAAGGCAGTCTTTTTAACTGATCAAAGAAGCCACTTGAACTGAGAATATGAATTACTAGAATAATGTGAATTCGTCATCACAGGTTCATTGCAGAACATCACTCTCATCATTGCTGAAAGGTCTCTTGATTTCTTGCCATTTCTCCCGCCTCACGCCCAAGACGTCTGCAATGTCCGGAGTCCATCTGTATGCTGTCTGAACCATACTTTCCATCACGGTTTGTTCCAAGTGGCTGTGATGTTTAAAATGGCCACAAAATATTTTAGTTTCTGAGACATAATATTGTTTATGAGCCACTATTCTTTGCTGTTCAAGTATTGCAGAATTTATTATTCTTCTTGGTCCAAGACACTCTTACAGTTTTTCTGTAGCATTTAGCTCAAAATTTCCCATTTTTGTCCTTGGTGAATGTGAAATGGTCCATGACTCACATCCATATGTTGCTATAGAAAAGATGATTGTTCTAACAAATGTTATTTTAACTTGTTTGCTGGTGTTGTGCCGTAGATTCTGAATACTGTTTACTCTCTGCTGCATTGCTATTACCAGCATGCAACTGACATTTTTTTAAGTCCCCACTGTTGTTGATAATTTAGCCAAGATATTCAAAGTCTGTGATATTTGCAATTTCTTCATTGTTGATTGTGATCTTTCGTTAGTATGCATCTATGCCCATGGACATTATTTCTGTTTTGTTTAAGTTCAGAAACAGATTTTGATTTTCACTGTGTCTCTTGACAGACAGGATCAACTCTTCTAATCATTTAGCACTACTTTAGAGGAGCATGGTGTCATTTGCAAATCTAAGTTCTGCAATTCTAGTAACATATGAATTACTGGAATGAATAATGGCCAGCACAAAGTAATGATTCTGGATTGGTTAGTTTTCCAATTTTACAAATAATGCAGGTAACTGTAGTAGATAATGCAAGCTACTCATCATCAACATTATGTGCTATGCTGATAGACGTGGGTGGGCATGGGTCGCAATCTCACATGATACCCAGAGTTGTGGATGTATATGAAATTGTGTGAGTCATAATTTACTTGCTATCTGTAAAGAAGGTGGTCCACCGTTGATTTTCTTCTTGGCAGTGACAATACCTGTGTGTGGTGACTGTAGCCATTATCTCTATAATGAGATCCTCTGCCTACCATCTCAAACTTGAGACCATTGTCAACAACTACCTGTGAATTCATCACCTGCTCATACAGTTTCTTGCTACCCTAGTTAGTGGGGCTAAATGAGTACTCCACCATGTCTAAGGTGTCCTGTAGGCTGGTCGTGGTAAGGGGATGTCTTATTTCTCCTTAAATAGGGAAATTCCCTATCCCACCACCCTGTCACAACAATGCATAATAACATATATTTTAATGGATATGAACGAACGAACCAACAAACTTTATTTTAAAAGGGTAACAAATTGGGCACGCAGGCCCGTATTACATTCGGCCCTTTCAATCACTCATCTTTCATTCATCAAATGTGCATGTTACATTTACATAGGAGAAGAAAACATTGTCAAATGGATTTTGTAAGCATAAACAATGCATATTACAAATGATACATTCACATGGGAGGGAAAAAAACATTGTCAAATGAAAGTTGTAAACATGAACAGTGCATATTGCAATGTTGTGAGACACATCCCCCATCCACCCTCACATCCCACAGCAACCCACAAATCCCGCAGCCACCCACACATCCCCTACCCACCCACACAAACCTCCATACACTCACACAGACCCAGGCAAACATACATGCCGCCACCCACCCACTGATCCCCCACACACATCCCCCACCCATCCCATAATCGACACGCACAGACAAACCCACATATTCTCCACCACCCACCCACAACTACCCAGCAATACACACATCACAAAACCACACACACATATCCCCGCCAACCCACACATCCCGCACCTACTGACACACACATCCCACACCCTCACAATTTTCCCCACCCACCCACACACACATCAGCCAACCTACACCCTCTTAGGAATATAACAATCATGCTTATAATGAATCTTACCTACTTTTATGGATAATGCAAGCCTTAGAATGGATAATACAAGCCTTAGAATGGATAATGCAAATCAATTGACTGATAATCAGATACTGATGATACTATTAACTAAAACAGAAAGATTACAACAAAAATAATCAATTCTCTTAACTTCTTAACCATGTGGCAAAAATAACACAATATAACAGTCTTAGTGACTTGGTCTTTACACAACATAAATCCACTTTTACAGTCTATGGGAAATCATATCTTAATACTAATAGCAGAAGGCTTCAAATACTGACCAATCACTGCTTCTCTGTCAATGGAATTATGAGACAGCCATAAACCAAGATATCTGAGTCCAGAAGCAAAAATTAAATATGTACTCTTTGGGAAGGCTAACCGGGTCAACAAACGCCAGAAAGAAGCCAGATGTGTCGGATGAAAGGCACAAATATTACAACTCTGCTGTAAATGAGCACAAGGAGACTATTTCAAATCAAAACAAAAATAGCGGACGAAAAAAAGAAGGAATTTACACTCAGTTGTTAGATTTATTTTTAACGCATGAGAGCAGCACCAAAGCTCCGAGTACTAGCTTGGGAAAATGTAGTAGATCTTATCTGACTTCATGAGAAGTGTTGCAGACACTGGGTGGTAATGGCAAAGCAGAAGATTCTGTTGTCAGGATTATTCAGTTGTAGGAATCAAGGACCGAGATGATGAACAGTGGTGGAAAGACAAAGCAACATAGGAGTTTTTCCTAGTAGGAGCTCTCGTCCACAATATCAGAAGATCAATGGGAACAGGCTTCAAAGGGTTAAATCAATTCACTGACCTCCGCCAGACAGCTTAAGAATGTCCTCTGAAGTAACTGGTGTCACTCTGTCATCATCAAACATCAGCCAGTCATCTGAAACACAAGGCAAACAGTTGTAAATAATTTGCTCTCATGACGTATTATGCCATACACAACTTTGGCCTGTGCAGTTACACTATCTTTAAAATTGTATATAAACACCTAAGTGCATGCTAATATGCCTCTATGCAGATGTGAAGTGTCACTACCAGTCTTGCACAATCTGCTGGTTTCTGAGCTTTGATAGAAAGTGAGCTATGCAACATGCTGGTGTTGACTCCTACGTCCTGTAAAGGATATGCAACTAACTTTAAAAAAAAAAAGTATTTATAGATAAAAGAAATATGACAGGTCAAATTTTTCAAACAGTTGTGAGCACCAATCGTGTGTAAACGGGTTATGTAGTTTCAGAAGCATGTTCATCCTATTCACAAATAAATATTACAGATAAGAACAGATACATCTTCTTTATGCTGACTCATATTAAACAAGTACATTTTGTAGTTGTGAATACTGCAAGGAATTAAGATCACAAGAATAATCACTATGCATCAACACACTGCTTCTTCCAAGAACGCTGCTTAGAGAGATTTCACTGACAATGTCACCAATAGTAACAGACAAGAACAGAAATCAATAAAGAGCGACTATCACAGTCTGATGTATGATTGATTGATTGATTTAGGAACCGACATCACAGCATTCGGGGCATTCTCATAAGCGGTCCATCCCCATCCTCAGCAGCCAGCGAAGAGTTCCAACACCAATAGTTCCAGTAGCAATCTCATTATATATCAGTTGCTGGCCCTTAACGGCGTCCAGCGCCTCATGCAACGGGTGATCTGTGTCAGCAACTACTCTGAGGTATGCCTTCGCCTGCATCACCTTGTGCCTACCAGCAACAGTCGGCAGACCAAGGATGTAACGCATACACACTACTGGGGTGTCTCTGGTGCATCCCAGAATGACCCGCATAGCTTCGTTCTGTATGCGCTCTAATTTCACCAGCTGACTCTTTGAGACAGTGAGCAGTCCTCACAATAAGGACTGAATCTGATGTATAAGGAAAGGAAGGCTATATATTTTTTGTTCGCTCACTTTGAACTTAAGTGAAGTCCGTAAACATGCTATTATGTCTAGTGCAATTGATAGTTAATTAGTTTTCCTTTTACCAGTGTCCCTCACATTCAGGCAAACCCACTCCAAATTCAAAGGTACTTGTAATTAAAGTCCCCAAGTCCAGGACGAGAAGTCAACATTTCAGTCCAACTGACCTGTGTAGGGACTGAACCTGCTACCTCAAAATCAGCACACTGGATGTTTAAGAATGAGTGCTCTTATCTATTCAGTCATGCTGATTTCCAAATGAAAAGGTATGATGATGATACTAAATGTCAGCCCACTAGCAACAGGTGTGTTATGTCAATCTTCTCCCACTCTTACACATAAACAGTCTCCCCAGAGGCCCACAGATACTAAATGTCAGCCCACCAGCAACAGTGCTATGTGAATCTTCTCCCACTCTCACACATAAACAGTCTTTTCTCAAGCTCACAGACTTACCTCCTGTCTTTCGGACCCAGGCAACATAGTGACCACTGGAACTGGATCTACCCTTGTGAGTGAGAACCGCAGACAGCTCATAGTATCCACTGTTGTTTGAGCCTATATCTGTTGATGCCAAAATAGTCACGCAGAAGCAATGAGAGAACACAAAAAATACAGAATAACAATTATAGATGATTCTTTACTAAAGGAGCACTGGGATATTAAAAGGATCACTGCAAATATCTCATAGCAAATACTGCTGCTGGGATTTGTGTGTCTGTGTGTGTGTGTGTGCGTGTGCGTGTGTGTGTGTGTGTGTGTGTGTGCGCGCGCGCCGGCTTTGAACTCAAGTGTAGCCCATACATGAGCTAATACATCTAGAAATTGCCACTACTGGGAAGTGCATTGGACTGATTCTGAGCATGTTAGCTTTTCCTATCACCAGTGTCCCTCATCATCAGGCGAATCCACCCCGACTTTTGAGGTACTTCTACTTTACATCCCCTAGTCAAGGAAGAGAATTCAACATTTTAGTCCAGGTGCTGGGGTTGAATCGCTACTTCAGGGTCAACACACCGGAAATTTAAGAGCGGGTGTTCTTACCCATTCGGCCATCTTGACCTCCCTGCTGTGATGTGAAATGTTAGTCCTCCAGGCATTGGGCTGGAGTCTACTGACAATGAAATACCTCAAATATGTGGAGGAAACATGACCAGTCTAATCCCTCATGCACCCACGGGGCTGATTAAATTCAAACTATTCTATAACAATTATGCATGTCTGCCTGTAATAATCTTCATCCATGATTACAGATGTAAGGTAAATTTAAATGAGATCTGTTTAAGAGATAATAGCTTTAGTTAGTCCAATGACTGTTGTATCATAAAAAAAGCCATACCTAACACAATCTAACAGACGTTTCACTGAAGATAACATTTGTTACTATTTAGTTTTCACTAAAATGTATGGAAATTATGATCATTTGGCACAATTTAATTTTAAATGATATATTTATTATCTTGCTACTATATTTCTGATGTTTATTTTCATAATTTGGGTAACAATATTATATGACTCCCAGATGCAATGCCATTCGCAGAATCACCAGAAAAAAAAACTGTTAAAATGCCTTCTTTCATGTGTCATGTGTATCTGAATGATAACTCTATACCCAATGTACATCTTAACAAACAATTATGAATTTACGGTATAAAATTATTGTAACAATGCTGTTAGATGGCCTAGATCAGTGGTTCTCAACCGGTGGGGAATTCCCCACAAGGGGGAATTTTAGGGTTTCCGGGGGAGGGGGGAATTAAGATTATTTCAAGATCGCGTTAATACAAGAACCGATTACTTGACATTGTTTTTCCCTTCATACTGTATGGTTCTGTTCGTCTCACCCTTCTAAAATTCATTTTATAAAGTAAGTAGACCCACAAATCACGTTTTATGTGGACGTCTAGACTTGTTTTAGTATGTGCTATTAAATTTAGCTTCCATTATTACGTATACAGTGTAGGGGCGGGGGCGGGAATTATAGGTAGGAAATACGAAAGGGGGGAATGACGTTCTGAAAATATGGTGAAGGGGGCACAGGCCAAAAAAGGTTGAGAACCACTGGCCTAGATGATAGGCAGACTTACACTAGCCAGTTTTAATTACATCAACAACTCAACCAATTTGATAAAACATCACATAACTACTAATTAATAACACAAATATTGCCACAATTACTGTTTATCATGCATTAACTCCCTTACAATTAAAACTAAGTCACTTTTAATCAATACCGCTTCAAAACTGTAAGGAATAGCAAGATATGATGCACTGTTACAGAAAGTGGAGAGCTATATGCGTGTGAAAAGTCTGAAGCCACAGACAGTAGGAAGCCATAAGGAAAGAGTTAAAAGTATTACGCACCATCAGGAAACCAGTGTGGTTCTGTTTTGACATCTTTCTTGTCTTTTCTGATCAAAGGAGCTTTTCCTTTACCCTGTGCAACAAAATTAATCAATTACAAAGGTTTAGAATAAATGACCAAAAAAAAAAAAAAAAAAAAACATCATTCAAGCGTATGTCATTGTACCTGAAAATTCTAAACTTTTAAGTTTTTTAAAATAACCAAATACACCCCCCCCCCCCCCCCCAAAAAAAAATGTGTGTCGCCACCTTACAGTGGTAGAGGGGCTAGAAATAGAAAATGATCATACCAAAAGGACTGCCGTTTAGGCTAAATGTCCAATCAGAAAACCCATCCAGAAAAAAATAATATGTGTAGCATGTATGATTCAGGTATATGCATATAAAGATCCGCATTGATGTAAAGTAGTTTGCGCTGTGTTGTGATTCTCAATGTGTGATCTATAGGAGGAGATTGAAGCACTTTTGAAGGTAACTGTGTGCAATGAAAGTGATCCTTTCCACAATCAAACTAAACCAAACAGATATTCTCACAGAAGGCATGGCTTTCAGTACTTAGTAATCACAGAAGTCATCATTCTACCCTTCAGGAAATATGCTTTACAAAACACAAAAACATTCAGATCTAATTTAACAAATATTAAAGCATACCGACTGAGCCTGTTCTACTTTCTTGTCTTCAATGGCCTTAAACCGTTCCCTCATTGGTATTAACTTCTGCTGAAGGGCTGGTGTACACAGGTCAAATACATCAAGTAACAATGGAAATTTGATATCCTGAGGAGAAAGAATTTGGATATTTTGGTAAGCATGAAAACAATTCACATAATGTTTTTATTCTTAAGGCATAGATCAAATACATCAAGTAACAAAGAATTTTGATATCCTCAACAGAAAGAATTTGGACACTTCGGTAAGCATGACAGCATAATTACTTATTCTTTTATTCTTATGGCATGTGTACCACCACTGGTGTTCAGAGAGGGGGAGGTTGATACTGGAAGGACTGAGAATTAAAAGCTGTTTGCCCTAAAGTAGTTGTCATGTAGTTCACAGGTAAAGATTTTTATTTCAGCATTTATATATAATAATAAACTTCTTAATAAACAGAAATGAATTATTTCATACAATTTTCTCAAAATGACATTATACAAATCAAGAAGTAGGGGAAATTAAATAGTATAGGATTAGCATTCTGAAATTACGCGAACCAATATGGAAGGGTGCATGTAAAAAGCTTTTCAACACAGGTGAAACAGTCTTGTTCTCAGAACAGAGGAAAATGCCCCACATTTTGAAGGAGTGGCCCTAATGCTACCAAAAGTGGAAAAGAAACCTCTAAAGAGTAGAAAACAGTAAGTGCTAGAATAATAACAGCAGCATTTAGTAAAAAGTAGTGCAGCAAAGGATCCTTTTAATACCTTGAAGTGCACTGGGTATAACAGTGTCACTCCTATATTTTTAAAGACCAGTCGGCACTCAATGGGTGATGTGGTCAATATCATGTGGTCATCTTTACCTCCCAGGAAATGTCCTGGCATCCATTTTAGGCTGGGTCAACCTGGGATCCCAGGTCTGCAGGCGAGCATGTTAGAAACCAAGTTGCCATGGCTTCCAAAGGCGACATTTAGAATTATTTAAAAAAAGGAAGTGTGTATGTGTGTGTTATGCAACAACCGATGACTAGGGTGAATCAGCTAAGGAGGTATTTTGCATTAAACTTCAAAGTGCTATAAAAACATCATAAAAATAATAATAATATCAAAATGTTGATGGGTGATTTGTCAAGCTAAAACAGAAGATAACAGGGATCATAATTAGAACATCGTTAGTGGAGAAAAATTGAGAATTATCTGCCCCTTTTTATGCAGTCTATATTTCATGAGGTGAAGTGTTTTTCTACATAAAAGAATGCTTAAAGCAACCTGGGTATTATCAAACCACGATTCAGACAATCAAACTGATCATATTAGTTTTAATAAGACATTTAGATTGGCTCTACATGACAGAAACGTTTTTACTATTCATACCTCCATATGCAGATTAGCAAAATTAAGTTCAAGCTCATGTCTTATAAATATGGAAATCAATATATTGAAGGGTATTGAAGTTAGTGCACAAGGCGAGTACAAAAGGCTGCTGGCAGCAGATTAAAATCATTTGGAATGAATCAAGAACAGGAGTCTTTGGAAAATGGGAATGAAAACATATTGCATGGTTAATGCCTGAATCCTTAAAACTAGAAGAAAGGAAATATCCATGGTGAAGGGGTTGTGGGTGCAGTTCGAAACACAGCTGCGCACAATTTGGCAGCAGATAACATTGCGTTGGTTTTTTATGAAATAGTATGGGTGCCGGTCGTTCAGAAAGCAATGGCAAACTACTGAACTTAAACTTGCCAAGAGATCACAACAGCAAAAAAATGCTCATGTTGACTGCAGCGTCCTGTAAAGGATATGCAACTAACTTTAACTTTTTTTATAGAGAGAAATGAGATGTTCAACATAATTCACACAGACTGATATATATTGTGTAAAGATGCTGATGGGTCCAGAGTCTAGGCTGCAACAATAACCAACCAAAAGCAAGAATATCATCAATCATACCAGCCTAGCCAGTCGTGTTACTAAATTAATGCACATAAATGTGTACATAATATTGTGGCTAGAAGTGGTCATTGCTAAAGGATGACATGTGAATATGATGTCTTTAAGAACATAATACGTGTAAATTGACACCTGAAAAGTTACTCCAATGTCATCATACCCACTAAGAACACAGGTGGATCTGTCTATTAGCTCCCAACAGAGCACAGACCTTCAAGTTCCATGTCAAGATGAGCATGACAAGAAAATGATAAACAAGACCAACCAGGAAATATGTACCTTCAGAATTTTAGCATTGGTGGATTGTTTCTCCTTGTAGTAGAACCGCACAAACTGAACTGTTAAGTAGCCAGGGAGGCGACTAATCCGACTCTGTTGAACAAATGATAATACCATACATATATATATAAATAAACATGCATATACCTACATAAATAAATACACATATTCTAGTAGAAGTGAGCACAACTATCAGCAGCAGGTAAACAAGAATATTGGATATTAGGAGGTTCAATGTCATCAGAGATGCAGCTTTAATTGTGAACTCCCCATATCATGATCAAGACAATTCCTAACTTATCATCAACTTTATGTGCCTTGCCAACTGACGTAGGTGTTCATATCTACACAGATCTTGGTCCTTGGTTTTCTGAATCAACTTTTCTGATGTTATTCCTCTATGCCACTGGCTCAGTCCATCCAGCATTGTTGTTATTTCCTGCCTCTTTTCCTACTTATTTTTCCAGTTGTCACAATGTTCTCCAATGCATCTCTTCTCATCACATGACCAAAGAATGCTATTTACCTATTTCTTATAATTCCCAATTATAAATTGTTAATAATGTATATTATAATTCACAACTAGTTTCACTTCTTCAGGTCTAGATTTTCTTCTGCAAACAGAATAACTTTATTTCTAATGCAGCTACAGTCATGTTTTACCCAGGAAAATTTGCATAGAAGATTAAGTAAGTGTACCTAGAGTATTCTATTTTTGTGTGCTAACAAATTTCTAAAAAATATTTGTTTCTACTCTGAAACATCATATCAGGTTACTTAGCCAGAAGCTGTCAAAATAAAAACAACAACTGTCATTTACTGCCAATATAGTACCTTGCGGTGCATGGCAGAGAGGTCTTTGAGCCTGAGGAATTAAGGCCGCCTTGCTAGTGCAGTCGCCGCGAACTGTGCAGGTTAGGATTTTCTTTTTGCCCCCGACAGAAAAAAAACCCCATACCTTACCGAGGGATCGAACCCGGGTCTCCCGAATGAGAGTCCGGCATTCTAGCCACTCGGCCAGCCGTTCCTCTAGAAACATGTCAATCAAAATGTTGCACCAATTTAAAAGGCTATCACCATTTCTACATGCGATAAACATGACCAATTCCAATACAAATGTAACAGGTAATTTCACTGGGAGTAAATATGGAAGACTTAAATTGTATATTATTTTATTAATAAGAAAACTGTGCATATTACTTTAATAATAAGAAAACCGTGCATATTGCTTTATTAATAAGAAAACAGTGCATATTATTTTATTAATAAAAAAGCTGTGTATATTACTTTATTAATAAGAAAACAGTATATATTACTTTATTAATAAGAAAACAGTATATATTACTTTATTAATAAGAAAACAGTATATATTACTTTATTAATAAGAAAACAGTGTATATTATTTTATTAATAAGAAAACTGTGCATATTACTTTAATAATAAGAAAGCTGTGTATATTACTTTATTAATAAGAAAACAGTGTATATTATTTTATTAACAAGAAAACAGTGTATATTACTTTATTAATAAGAAAACAGTGTATATTACTTTATTAATAAGAAAACAGTATATAATATTTTATTAACAAGAAAACTGTATATTACTTTGTTAATAAGAAAACAGTGTACATTACTTTATTATAAGAAAACTGTGCATATTATTTTATTAACAAGAAAACTGTGCATATTGCTTTATTAATAAGAAAACAGTGTATATTACTTTATTAATAAGAAAACAGTATATGATATTTTATTAACAAGAAAACAGTGTATATTACTTTATTAATAAGAAAACAGTGTATATTATTTTATTAATAAAAAAGCTGTGTATATTACTTTATTAATAAGAAAACAGTGTATATTATTTTATTAATAAGAAAACAATGTATATTACTTTATTAATAAGAAAAGTTGCAGGCTGTGGCTTGTGTGAATGAATCCACGACAATGAAACTAAAAACAATTGTTCAGATTAATGTCTTTTCATAAAGTCATAAAGTTATTATCATTATTGCTAAGATATCAGTGATAAAATGAATTATGTACACATTTATCATAAACAAAATAGCTATCAATAATAAATCAACAAAAGCAAACACAATAATAACTAATAAACCAACTTACAGACTTTGTGTAAACAGCATCTCGACCAAGTGTTGAAGAATTCTTTGTTACTGACTCTTCTAATCTCTGAAGACAAGAAAACCAATGCAATCGTTAGCAGACACATCATTATCTTTACATCTGAATTTAGTCATCACTAAATACATCTTTTTCAAGAAGCCATTATCACCGCAACTTGAAATGCTCCTACGTTTAATTTGTTTCTCATCTCACAGAAGTATACAAGCTTGTATATCTCCAAGGCCTCAAAGGCTTTGCCAGTGGTACTCGGGATACATAATTTACAGCCATACAATAATATGGGCAGTATGTACACCCCAAAGCTTGTTTTATGGTAAAAATCTATTCAAGAAAGTAAAATAAACAGTGACATAAGTTGACTGATTAACTAGAATCTGATTAACAGCATCATTGCATGTGAAACATGGCAATATGTGCTGTCTTGTCACAGTGCTACATACAGGTTATAATAGTGATCGTACAGCACACAAGTCTTCGCGTTGTTAGAAACATACTTTATTATCTGAATCACTCTATCTCTGCACACATGATGGAGACTCACTTCTTGGTGTTGACATCTCTTCTCGCTGGCCCCAAGTGACGTGTGTGTTTTACCTAGATACCCTTCTTCATTCGTGCACACACGTTCACTATGGTTTTCCCCCTAGTCAAGGAATGCGCAGCATTCCTTAACTCTTTACTCCTAACCTAATTCCTTACTGTTACAATACCTCCCCTTCTTCAAAGAGAATTTTTCCTTGAAAAAATCTCAACCCCAACTTTTAATTAGTTAACTTTACATCTCTATTCTACAATAACTACAATTCCATATATTTCCTAAGTCAATTCTCCTATCTCCTCATAGCCAATAATATCGAAACTCTCTACAAAACTCTCTACAAAATATAAGCACTTTCTACAAAACTCTCCATAAAATTCCCCACAATACAAAAGTCTCCATAAGCGAACCGCTTTTAACTTTAAAATGTCCATCTAAATTATGATTGACAAAACTGAAGATATTCCCCCCTTATCCTTTATTTCCCCCCTTATTCACATTCTCACACTCAGTATTCTAGGATAGACAGAAAAAAATAGCTAGTTTAGATTTGTGTAGGTGCGCACCTGAAATTAATAAAAGTAAGGAAAAAGTAAGAAAGTAAGAAGTAATCACCTTTCTCTTCCCATACATTCTCAAAACTTTATCAAAAAATAAAGTTTCAAAATTTATCTTCAGTTTCCGTCAATAATAATTGTTATTATCAAAAAAATATGTTAATCCAAAACTGCTAGCCTTTGTATTATTCAGATCATTAATTTCCCGTTTACCATTCCTTCAACAACAAAAAACTTCCTAACTATTATTATACTGTTAAGTACAGTCTTCTTCTTCCAATATGCAGTTATTTAAATGCCAAAATTCAACCTGGCATTCCCCCCATATTCTCCCATTAAACGCTGTTCAACCCAGCTCCTATTATAAACCTTGTATATACATTGCATACCCCACATGTAATAACAACATACCCCTCCATTACTACATATAGAGTCACTTCACTAACCACTACTTTAATTCATCTTCTAACTGAACTTCAAAGTAATAATCATTTTAAACACCCTTAAGGTAACTCAATCAATCCAAAACATCGTAAAAATAACCATCTAAGTTAACTTATTTTTCACATTTCATAAAACACAATTGAAGTCCCAACAATTGAGCAAAGCATTTCAATCCCCTCATCATATTTATCCCCCCACATTAATCAATGTACACATACAAATTTCAAGACCATATTCTGAGTACCCAATAATAATTTTCCGCTTTAGAAAAACTCCATCAAGTACCTTTGTAAACACAAAAATATCGTGTCCAACTTCTTCTTCTATCTGCCATCTGCAGAACCTTGTATCACTCTATTCATCTATCACTTCTCCATTTCTTTAATAACCTCAAATTTTTTTCTATAATTGCAATATCTACATCAATGTCGCTATCCTCTCGAGGAGAGCTATCTTCTTTCATATCAGCCTCTTCATCAGTTTCTGACTTTTCATCCATCTCTTGTTCCCCATCTGTATATCCATTACTAGCAACCGCTAATCTCTTCCTTTCTAAATCCAATCTAATTTTCCTGTCTTGCCGTCTCAACAAATTTTCAAATAGTGGCATCTCTTCCTCACTCGAAGAATTCGCTCTAAGTTTCCTTTGCCTCTTAATTTCTTCTTCTTTCTGTCTATCCAACTTTCTTTTTACTGCCTGTCTTGTATTCATAAATGGAGGTTCAATATTTTCGGTAACTGACTCTTCACTAATATAATCGTCATACACGTTATTTTCCTCTGTCATGACTGTTTTTGGTACCGTTTCTTCTTGTTCAGCTGTAGTAGATGCTGTTGTTACTTGTTTTCCATTCTCTATAGGTATTGGATATACCGATTGTCTGACAATCTGTCCACCTGACAATATTTCTTCGGAACAATAATTATTATTATTATTCTCTGCATCCCTTTCTTCATTATCCCGCCTTAAGTGTTCTACATGTGAACGTGCAACATGCCCTGAAATTTGATTCTTAATAGTATACGACACTGGACCTTTTTTTTCTAAAATATAGTATCCCGGGACCCAATGAGCATCAAACTTAGAGTTTTTTCTATGTTTTTTATAATATACCCTATCACCTACGTTAAACTCTTGTAAGTGTGCATTTTTATTTGCGTATTTCTTCTGTCTTTCTCTAGCCTTAATTATATTATTTCTTAAACGTACATGTGCTTTATGCATCTCTTGCAACCTTGTTTCTTGAAAATCTTCCCCCAGATATTTTCTCCTAGGTTTTAATAAATTATCAATTGGCAATATTGGTTCTCTTCCATGTACTAAGTAAAATGGTGAGAAACCTGTTCCTTCATTTTCGTGTGTACGTATCGCCGCTAATGCTATCCCCAAATAAAGATCCCAATCCATATCGTGTTCTTCTACATTTTTCGCTAGAATATTGTATAGTGTTCTGTGTTGTCTCTCATTTTTAGCATTAGAAGTTGGTCTGTAATATGAAGTCCTAATGTGTTTTATATTCCAATCTTTTACCAATTTCTCAAACTTTTTATTTACAAACTCTTTCCCATTGTCTGTAAGTATTATTTGTGGACACCCAAACCTTGGTATAAATTCTTGTAAAAGCATATTTATAACTGAATCAGCACTCTTGTCTGGAATTGGATACACTTCTGGCCAAAGACTATATGAATCAACTATATGTAGTAGGTATACATTTCCCGATAATGTTTTTGGATGAGGACCTGAAATATCCAAACTTACTTTCTGCATTGGAAATTGAGGAATATCGGTATCTTGTAAAGGACATTTAATTATCTTCATGTTTCTTAACCTACACTTTTCACACGCTTCAACATATTCATATACGCTTTTGAATAAATTCGGCCAATAATATTTACTGCTAATAGCCTTCACTAACTTATCTCGTCCAAAATGACCATTATTATCGTGGTATGCCTTTAAGACTTCTTGTTCTAAATGTTTCGGAATATATTTTCTTACTCCTTCACCTTTTTCACTGATATAATATAATTGATTGTCTTCTTGTAACTCTACAAACTTTCTTTTAAAACTATTTTCCCCTGTTTCTTTCAATTTCTTTTTTATCTGTACTACTTTTGGATCTAATTCTTGTTCTGTTTTCATATCAAACTGTTCTAAATGTGGGTCTTCTGTTCTAGATTCCGACTCTTGCTCCGATGGTAAACTCTCAAATTCTTCCCTATTTATTATGGCAGTTTCGATCGTCTACCTCTGGTTCAACTTCATCTTCCGTGTTTCCTGATGACTGTGGGTACGGGATTCTAGACAAAAGATCGGCGCACGTATTATGTTTCCCTGACACATATTCAACCTTAGCATTGTACCCTTGTAAATTCAATGCCCACGTTTGTATTTTCCTATTTTGTATTGGTGCTTCTAATATCGACTTTAATGGCATGTGGTCAGTTCTAATAATGAAATTGGCGTTATGTAAGTAATAATTTAATTTTTGTAGCGCGTAGTGTATAGCATATGCTTCCTTCTCAATAATCGGCCATTTGCGTTGAGTTCTGCTGAGTTTATGCGACAAGAAATAGATTGGTCTTTCATTTTTAACCCCTGGTATTCCAGATTCTTCTCCTTCATATGGTTGAACCAAACATGCTCCTATTGCATTGTCTGAAGCATCTGTGTATAGTATTAGCTGTTTATTCAGGTCTGGATGTGTCAATAATGGTACCACCGTTAAGCTATCTTTTAAAAGTTCAAACGCTTTTTGACACTCATCATCCCACTTAAATCTAGCGTATTTTCCCGTTAAATTCGTAATAGGTATTGCTATCCTTGAAAAGGCTGGTACAAACCGCCTATAATACGCACACGTTCCTATAAAAGCCCTCACTTCCTTAACGTTAGTGGGAGGAGGTAACTCTTTAATAACTTTTATCTTTTCCATGTCTGGTTTAATACCTTCCCTATTTATTATATAGCCTAAATATTTTGTTTCTGTCTTTAAAAACTGGCACTTACTAAGCTTTAATTTAACGTCATGCCTTCTTAATCTGTCAAATACTAGTCTAACATGTTTTAAATGATTCTCTACATCTCCTTTCGTAAAAATCAATACGTCATCAATATATGCTAAGGCAAAACTTTGCATACCGTCTAGTACTTCATTTATTAAGAACATATAGTGAGACGGTGCATTTTTCAGACCGAATGGCATACGTAAAAATTCGTACGAACCCATATGAGTACAAAAGGCACTTTTATTTTGCGCATCCTTCGACATCGGTATACACCAAAATCCTGACCTAGCGTCTAGTGTTGTGAAATATGTAGAACCATTAAGCAGCCCCAAAATATCATCAATTACTGGCAGTGGGTACGCTACATTTTTAGTAATTTTATTTAACGCCCTGTAGTCACAACAGAACCTGTTCGAACCATCAGACTTGGCCACAATTACCACCGGAGATGACCATTCTGATTTTGATCTTGTTATTATGCCTGCTTTCAACATATCTTCTATTGCCTTTTCTACGACTTCTCTATTTCTTAATGGAGTTCTGTATGGTTTTAAACTAATTGGTGGATGATCTCCCGTGTCTATTTCCATCGTAACTGTTTGTGTCTTACCCAATTCTAAATCATTTATCGCAAACACATCTTGATTTTGCTTTATAAGTTGTTCTAACACTTCCTTATTTTCTGGCGAAGTTTTTAATTGTGCTAACAATTCTTTTTCTCTTGTTACTTTGTCTAGTGAATGTATTTGTGCTGTATTTCTTCTAGATGGATGGATCAATTCATCCATTCTTACGTTCCCTTTCCTTCTGTATCCGCGTCTATTATTACTTCTTTCATTAGAGGTTTCTGAATAACTTATTCCTGCCATATTTACTCTATCTGTTGCCAATATGTCACTAACGTTATGTTCTAGCTTAGCTATTACACATCCTCTGTATAATTTAATTTCTCTACCTGTGTTATTAATAACCATTACTGGAAATGTTAAACTTTTATCTAATTCTATTATTCCATCCGGAACTTCTAAACCTGGCTCATCAATTATTTCATTTTGCAATTCCGTGATTCTGACTATGTTTCCTGCTATATAATACGGGTTTCTCTTCAGTCTTGCTTGTATCAAATTAACTGACTGTGGTTTTAAATTCATGGTCGTTTTGACTCTAACTAGTGTCGACACATGCATATCTTCTTCTAAATCTACGTAAACATCTTGGAATTTTAATTTATGCAAATCAAATAAAAGTCTCACCCCATTTTTCAATAAAAAATCTCGTCCCAATATCATATTTCTATTTAAATCTTTAACCACATGGAACATATGCCTAACATTTATCCCTCCTAATTTCAAATTTATCATCGTTTGTCCTAACACTTCTAATTTTTGTCCCGTTACCGAATGAAGATTCTCCTGAATTCTAAATATTTTACAATTTTTTAACATTCGATATAAAAATGCCTCTTTAATCACGCTAACTTGTGCTCCCGAATCAACTAATGTTCTAACTTTATATTTTCCTATCTGTACTATACATGAGCTAGGATCTACCATATTTAATGACAATTGTTTTACCTCGGCTTGTTTTTTATTTCTCAACGTTCTATTATACTCATCCTTTGGGTTTTTAATATATTGATGCCCTTTTTGGATCTTCCTATCTTCCCTCCTACTGCCGATCCTATTCAGTAAGCGGGATGCCAATTTCCCTGATTTCCTGACCTTCTAAAATTTCTCTGTATTTCTCCAGAATTCCAATTTGCTGGTCTGCCATTTGCCATTCTATTCTGTATACTCGTCTGAACACCTCTACTATTTTGCGTATTCGATGGGCCACTTCTGTTACCACAAAAGCGAAAAATGTGCCCACGTTGGTGACATCCCCAACAAACCACATTCGAGTTATTTGTGTTACCTTCCATGTTTCTTACAGTATTTCTCACTTGTCCTCTTCTATCTTGATTATATACATTCTCGTTTCTTTGCACCATCTGTATTTCTCCTCGTCTTCCTCTCCATCCATGTCTATACTGTCCTATTTCCATAGGTTCTTCAATTCTATCTTCCGAACTACTACCTAACTCTCGTCCTACCCTTAACCTAAACCTCCTCCTCAAGCTTTCCTCTTGTATAGCGATATCTACCGCTTGTGACAATCTTGCAGGATTCTCTCTTAATAATTTAAATTTCAATCCATCTGACCTAATCCCATCAACAAAAATCCCTACTAACATCCGTTCCACTTCTTCTGCTCGTACATTCTGTCCTAAAAATGACTCTTCAGCTAAATTGATTAACCTGTCACTGTATAACTGAACACTTTCTGTGCTGTTTTGTCTAGTCTGTCGTAATACTGAGAATGCGTGTTGTGGATCAGTAATTTCAGCATATTTTCTTGCGAGATCATCTTTAAATTCTTCCCAGGTTTCACCTCCTGCTGCCTCTAACTTTCTTCTTATATGGTCAGAAACTGGACTTGTACTTGTTCTGTATGCCAAGTTCTTTTTCTCTCCATCTGTAGCGTTTACTAAATATGCATGTTTTTCAATAGAAATAATCCATTTCTTAAACTGATTTGCTTGACCACTAAATCTTTCAACATCAGTGCTTATATTTTGTTGTCTTAACACTGCATCCAACCTTGATATTGCCCCGCCAACGCCAGTCAGTACCTGTGAAAAATCTTGGGATTCCATCCTAAAATTTATAATTATCAAGCAATATACAAATATTTCAAACAATATTAATTTCAAACCCAGCAACAGTACATAATCTGTTAATTACTCTAATATTATCTAATTATCTTAACTAAAGCCTCCAATCGAAGATCCTGACGAAGAAATATTCCTGTTTCAACCCTGAATTCTGACAAAAGAATTTAAATGACCTCCTGATTCAGAATTACCTACACCACATAAAAAAGGACTCTAATCAAGCTCGTTAAAATGAGCAGAACAACGAAGAGCCTCTGGGTTTCTTTCCTTAATAATTTAATCGAAGTTGAAGTCAGATCTTTCCAATTATTTCCTGACGTTGATTATGCTCGATATCAGGCTCGCAACAAGACTGTTTGATTACTTGCTCGATTACTGTAGATTCCCTTCAAGTAAGGTCACCTTCACGCAAGCAACAATTGCTCACGACTTCAGCAAAAAAAACTCACTTTCCAGCAGGAATCTGTGATTTTCATATATATATTTCAGCGCAAACGTAATCCAGTCAACAACAATTGGACTTAAAGCTGACGCTATCCAGTCTCTTATTTTCATGTGGGACTCTCGCCATAGTCAGTTTTAAATTACTTTATCCAAACCCCGAGTTGAGACAAGTTTCATTTATGCCTTCCTTTAATTGAAGTGACTGTAGAGAGTATTGCAGACCTTGATTTCATAATTATGGAATTTGCACCATAACCTTGACTTCACCTTCAACAGTCCCACGGGTTAAAACTCATAATTTGTACTGATTTTTGATGCAGAACGGCATTACTTGATCTCAATATACCATTTTGCGTTGGTCAATTCTCCAGTTAATTTCATAATTATGTAATAACATCAGTCTTTCAAAAAAATATAAGTATCAATCAAACCTTTTTTTTAGCGCTGACCTTGAAAATGGATCTCCTTCTTAACCAGGAATCCAGTGAGAACCCAGAACAGCTACCAACAGTCGGCTTTCATCTGTTGCGTTTCTCAATATTTACTTCTCCAGACACGCCAGACATAACCATCTTCTATGGCGGTACTCTCTCTCTCCGCGACCTCCCATGTTTCATAAATTCACGGCACCAAATCAACCTGTGTCACAGTGCTACATACAGGTTATAATAGTGATCGTACAGCACACAAGTCTTCGCGTTGTTAGAAACATACTTTATTATCTGAATCACTCTATCTCTGCACACATGATGGAGACTCACTTCTTGGTGTTGACATCTCTTCTCGCTGGCCCCAAGTGACGTGTGTGTTTTACCTAGATACCCTTCTTCATTCGTGCACACACGTTCACTATGGTTTTCCCCCTAGTCAAGGAATGCGCAGCATTCCTTAACTCTTTACTCCTAACCTAATTCCTTACTGTTACAGTCTCTCTCAGCAGATGTTGGCATGCTCTTTGTTTATGTACCCTACTGATTATGAATGCACCTATGTTGTCCCTGACTGATCACACCTGCTACTATCATAACTGACAGATGTGTATGAAAACAACCAGTTATTTTGACCAGTGCTCAGCAATGGATAAGAAACAGGTAAATGATAAGACTGCCTACAGCTTTTGTTTGTTCTGTTGGGTCACCTATTTTCTGTGTTGTGTTTACTATATAATTTCCTCCAAGACATTAACTAAATTCCTTTATTAACTTAATGAAAATAATATTTTAGCTATTAAGTCTTGTCCTTCCAATATTTTAACACGATACATTAATTTTCCAGATTTCTCTTTATTCATTCTATTCCAGGCAGTTGTAAATTAACCCATTCTATCCTAGTCATTACTTAACTTCTGTTGAGGAGCTGTGGCTGAGGGGTTTTGCTGTCAACCTTAGGCTCAGAAGGCACCAAGTTCAGCCCTACTATAGGGCTGGGCATTTTTCAAGAACCACAGGTGCCTAATATCGTATCGTCTTGATCTCTTGGGTAGTGGAATAGAATACCTTGTCACCTCAGGCATTTGGAAATTGCAAAGAGTAGGCTGCAAGGCCACTGCCCTGACAAAACTGTTAGGAAAGAAAACCAAGCATGAGTAGACAGAGCCTAGTACCTTGGATGCAATCTGCCTAGAAGCAGCAAACTTTATATACATGGATGCCAAAGTCAGCCACACTGACTTCTGAGGTACATGACTAGTTGTGACACATTCTACTTGAAAAGGGAATGAAAAGGCAGGAGACAGTTATTTAATATCACATTTATTTCCTTTATTTTAGACAATGAACACAGTACTTATTTCAAATCATGACGGCTTTTAATTAAAAGCTGCAAATCTGTGGGACAAAATGAGCTAAATACAACATCTGATGTCTCCCTCATTACAAAACCACTATTTAATTATGCTTTGGTAAATACAGATTTCTACTTACACTTTGTAAACCCGTGTGCATATACTTGACCTCTGAAACGTATTAACGTAAACAAATGTATGTTAATTTTATTTAAGTAGTATGTACAAACATTTAATAATACACACATGCTCAGACATAAACCCTACATAATAAAATACTGTCAATAATTGGAAGACCACTTGCTGATCGCTGTGTCCAGCATAATAATAACTTTGTTCACATGGTCGTAAACAGTTAGGAATCGAAAAATCTGTAAGAAGCATGCTATGAAAAATTGTCTAGTCAGGTTGTCTTTGTCTCATCCACAGCTGGTGCTCCAAGGTCTTAACTTGTCAGCCATTCCCAGACTTTGGTCTAATCATCAGACTTTGGTCTAATCAGACACCTCCAGACAGATGATGATATAGTCCTTTTCAGCATCAATGGACAAACAATACAACAAGCATTTCTACATATATACATATGTGCATGCATGTCTTCTATCTCATAACATCATATTTAAGCTCTAGTCTACTAGTTCTCAAGCAAATTCCCATGTCATAAACATAATGTAAAGTTTCCCAATTGTGAATTTGAATAACGAATAATTAATTGTGTTAAACGTTTTCATTAACGAAGAAAAACTATGAGGAAACATGCAGCAACATTCACAAACACAACCAGAATAGAGAAAGAAGCATGACAATGACCTCACATATATATCTGGTAAACACATCAACAGTTAAACAGGGTAAAAACATCAATTACATGAAGATCAGATTACACATTACTTCTGGCAATGATCTGTTCACATCATACAATACCATTAGTTCACAATATTATCATGAGACATGCTTTAAACATGCAATAAAATACAAATAAACAAGAACTATATATTTATATTTGACATAAACATATTTAACCCTTTACATCTTTACAGGGCAGAGCGGCCATTAGCAGCCGATTGCTTAAACGAGCGGATCTACCGATTACGTCCGATACTATTATGCATTGTAAAAACGCGATCTCTCGGCTTTCCGACACTTCCGACGGCTACTTTCGCTTTAGCTGATAGCTTGACAACGTGGCCGCCATTTGTAAACGTGCTACTATGAATTTGAACGGACTTTTACGGACTTTGTTTTATAGTGTTCGGGATTTTTACGCTGTTTTTCAAAATGGATTTCGGCGATTCTTCAAGTGATAGCTGAGATTTCGCTAGGTTCAATTTAAATGACATTAAAGGGCATGAAGTTGACTATTAATCGAAGCTAGATATCAGTGCAAAGCGTTACTTTGCATTAGCAGTCTGAGTCGGACTTTAAAGAAAGTGATTATGATTCTGAAAATATGTTTGTAAATTGCCGTATAGATGACAGAAAATCACAAACAACATGCTGTATTTCGTAAATATTTGTTTTCATATATGGATTACCGACAACAATCACGCGAGTAACATATTCTGCATGCTTTTCCCTTCATTGTGTTGTTTATTTAACTAAATTCGGTTGACTAACACCTTATTTGTGATGTTTTTACTAACGAGACCCAAAATTTTTACCAAACCTGAAAAAATCTTGCCCGATCAGGGCTAAAAAACGGACAAGCATCTGCCCTGTAAAGGGTTAAACTCTAAAATATGTGACTGTCATTTATTCTTTCTATAACCCTCTCCAGCTGGCTCCGTGGCGAAGGGAGTTACGGACGCAGTTCGTAATCCTGCATACCTGTGTTCGAAACACAGCTGTGCGCGATTTGACAGCAGACTGCCTCACATTGTTTTTTTAATGAAATGGTATAGGTGCCGGTCATTCAGAAAGCAATGGCAAACTACTGAATGAAAACTTGCCCAGGAATCACGAACAGCCAAACAATGCTGGGGTTGACTGCTACATCCTGTAAAGGATATGCAACTAATTTCTTAACCCTCCCCTGCTTTCCTTTTCTGTTTCTTTCTCTCTTTTTTTTTTAAAGATGAAGTAGACAAGTAAAATAATGAATGTAAAGAAAGTGTAACATATTCACATTATAAAATAAATAAAAACATCACAGTAATGAGATTTTTATAATTAAAATGCAAGGTCATATATGTAGTACAAAAGAATAATTTACAAATGGGAGGCTGAAAAATTCACAAATAAATGAAATGGACTTTACCTTTTTCAATGAAACAACTGAGCTGAAGAAATTTTTCTTTTCCGCGAACTTCACCTTCTTCAGGTGCTTCATTACACTTCATACTTCACAATGGTTAAGGAAGCAACACAGCACAATTATCTCATGGGAGGGTTCCATGGCAAAAGAAAGGTAACACCCCCCTCCCACCTTTCACCATGGACTACCTACCTACCTAGATTCAATCTCAAGATATCATAGACTAATGTAATTTCTACCCTGTAATATATATGAGGGAAAGTCAGCAAGTGAATAACAAACTGATATGGGAAAGTTGAAATTGGAGGTTGAAGTTTTAAAAGTGTCATTCAGTGGCAGCATCATCCATTGTATGATTAGTTTAAGTAATAGATTGCATGTACATTGCAGGTAAAAATGGCAATCATTGTTCTGGAGTGTATAAAGATGTCAAGTTCCAGTACCAGTCGAGCAAACCCTCATAGTTTCTTAGCTTGGAGAGAGGAAAGAGAGCTTTGCTACAGTCCCTGTGCACTTGGTATTTTGGTATTGAGTCATGATAAAAGTCTTAGCAACAACCTCCCTCTGATGTATATGCAAGCTCTTTTCACAGCTTAGATGATACCACTGCATTAGAGTCAACTCATGTCTTCCAAAGCAGAGGTTCCCAAACCACGGGCCGCGGGCCACTTGTGGCCCGCCAGATGTTAGTAAGTGGCACGCGAGGCCTCGTTATTTAAAATAATATATTTTAATAATTTCAAAAAATGCACTCGGAGCTTCCCGTCCGCGTGCGATAATTTACTCTGCTCGTGGTTGTTATGTTCAGATATTATCGAATGCGTCTGTTCAGTTCGCAACCTTCAGCTGGTCATACGATTTCATTCTGGCGACTATTGTCTGTTGAACAATTTGAACATTTGCGTTCATTCGCTCAGAGATACATTTGTCGTTTTGGTTCGACTTACAGGTGCGAGCAGTCATTTTCCGCAATGGCTGTTATAAAAAACAAGCTACGTTCCAGACTCACCGACAGTAATCTAGCTGCGCTTATGACTTTGGGAATAACAGATTTGTACCCAGACATTGATAAACTGGCATCTTAACTTAAGTAACTCATTATGAAGAACAGTTACAATTGTAAATTAATTATATTAATAGCGATTTTCGAAACTGACTAAAAATTTATTGTTAAATTAACTTTTGATTTTAAACCAAAAAATGACCGCAGAGTAGTACTGACCCAGACTGTCTTTAAAGTTTTAGAATTTTGTTGACGAAAGTTAAGAAAGGTAAGAATGATATTGCACGACTTTTATAATTTTATAACGTTGTGGCCCACTAAACTACCGAAAATAGTAGAAATGGCCCTCTGCTTGAAAAGCTTGGGAACCACTGTTCCAAAGGATTGACAACCAACCCATGAATTATCATACTTGCAAACAATGGTTCTACTGTTGTCCCTGTGGGCCCAAATCTATCCCAAGTCACACACATGATTCACTTTATAACTATATGTAAATCTATACATACAAATACATTATCATTATTATTAAAGGATACATGGTTTCAAACTCGCCACCAAAATACTGATCTATAAAGCCACATTCAGCAGCAGCTTGAGGGGAGTTGGATTCAGTTTCCTGCAAGTGCAAACAAGACCGAATATGACTGCTACAAACAAATCTAGTGTGAACTATTCAACGTAATACCAAATGTTACTGCCTCAAGCATTCAAATCCAAGTTAAGAAAGAATATATTAGTCTGCTGTCTCCATAAATATTTCAAGATTCTTCATCTTTTGCCCTTTACTCTCCATTGGGATATACATAGACCATCAACCAATTCACCCCAAGGCACCCTGTCCTTAGCTATCCCATACAGCTCTGTCCATGCCCTCCTCATGTTATTCCTTTCTATCTCTGCTTCTCCTCTACATGTGGTTTTGGGCCTTCCTCTATTTCTTTCACACTGCTAATTCCAGACAAAGGCCTTTCCAATTATACTATTCTCAGGTTTTCTCAGTGTATGCCCTACCCATCACCAGCATCTATCTTCACCTCCCAATACACTGGTGTTTGTTTAGTTCTCTTCATGAGTTCCACCTTGGTGATACTACCATACCATTTTAATCGTCCTATTTTGAGCAGGCAGCAATGATGAATGTTTGCATATCAAGATTATGTACTCATAATTTGTCCTTGATGTGAAAGTCTAGCGAAAACCAATATATTTATTTCCCAAGAATTAGTATATAGGTGGTCAGAAAACTAGATTCATGGTAAAATAACATGTTATTAAAACAAAAAACTGATACAAGTCTTTAGAAGTCTTCTATATGTTTAGTGCTGACTCCTTATGCTGCGTTTCACCTCTCAATAGAGCATAGGCTCTCTACTAACTCATGCAATGCTTTCTGAAGATATGTCCAAAATTGGTTGAATGTTTCAGCTAGTTTTGTACATGAGGTAGCAAGTCTCAAGTCAACCCCTTAAGTCACCTATTGTGACATGCCTCAAAGATTACATTGCTACTATGCTTTGTTTTCTTTATAAGCCCCGGTAAAACAGGGGTAGCATTAACTCGTTAGCCACCATAAAGCTGACAGTGGCGTGTTGATTTGTCAGCTGAGGTCAGAGGCTATCAGTGACAAACCAAACAGACAGAAAACCAATAGAACAAGCCAATAGTAACACACACTACATTTCTTGTATTCAAGAGCTCCTCATATTCTTTTGACACTCATTACTGCCAGGTGTTGCAGAACAAGGAATGCAATAATCGGGAAATAGGAAAAGACAGCATGCTGTGAACGCACCAGACTTGACTTGGTGATAGGAAAAACGTCACAGAGTAACACGGACGGCGAAGATGATCGAGAAAGGAAGGATGGCATGGAGTTATCTGGATGATACAATCTTTGAGAAGTGAGCTGAGGAAACGATGCAACATCCGATGGGCGACATCTAAGTGGAAGAGTCACTGAAAAGGTTACACAATAGACAATACCCTAAGTTACTGGCGTGAGTAATTAGTTAGTAATATTTCTTGTGAACTGTGAACACTATGGGACAGGCAACATGTTTGACTTTAATGGTAGTTCTATTAAGTAGGGTGGCATGAGCAGTTATGACGGAATGCGTGATGGTTGCATCTGTTGATGGCCTGCATGTCATAAAATCATGGGATATTGCCCAAAATAAAATATGGACTCAAAATTGAGGCATTCTGTCAGCGTTCTATGTGACCAGTCTTACAGTTCTGTTGTTTGATTCACATTGAGTGATTCAGAAATCTAAAGCTAGATATAACGAGCTAAAATATTGCCAATGAAGGACAGTTAACTACATAGCAAAGGTGGTTCACTTCTTGGCAGATATGGGTGCACGTCTCGGTGGATAATTAACCCAGGACATAAGTGACGATAGTAACAGTGTGTAAACATCAGCTATTCTAAAGGAAAGCCTGCTCAGATCGCATTACATTTAGATTTCATGGTGAAAGGAGGTATGGCAGTGTTGCCGGATTATTAGAAGATTAGCTGTGCCGTTGGAGGAAGAGGTTAGCCGTTCCTACGAACAGAACAAGGATGTAACGACAATACACTTTTGATATCAATACGTACATCTGTTTCGGGATCTTTTACACAAACCCATCAGGACCATAGAAGTATTTTCTATGAATCAACCAGATGTCTTGTTTGTTTGTACATCATTCAAGTTCAGTAAGCATGCACTGACAGGATTTTTTCTAACATGTCTGAATCCAACATCCATCGCTATCATGTGACAGTTTCAACTACGAATTATAGCAAATGTGTCCAGGGAACCCGTGATATTGTGTGGTGATTTGTCGAAGGCTAATCGCACGGTGTATAGACATTTTTCATTGCAGAAAGCAGGTTGCAGCAGTGATCAGTGGTTTTCTGTATTCAAGAACTGACATCCGCAGACGAGTGAACCTGATAGCAGCCAGTACCTGAAGAGGCTTTTCATCCTGTCGGAAGAACGACATCAAGGTGACAGAGGACAGTAGCTGAAAGAGCAAGTACTAGCATCTGCAGATCACTACGAACAAGGACAGGAGCAGATACATAAGGTACTAATCCTTTTAGATTGTCGGTGTAACTTGATCTGTATCACACATATTTGTTATATCATTGTATAGATATTGATGATAATATTGTTATAACTTTTGTTAATGTGGAACAATTTTGATATATGCTAGACAGTCGCCCAATTTCTATGTAGTGTGAAGGATACCTGTATCATTTCCCCTCAATTTATTCCCATCAGTCACAAGATGTATAGCTTTGTAAAGTACATGATGCTTTTCATCCCTCACTGATTTTTGTATATTAAATATGTCTACACTAGGTGAGTTTATTGCATTAGGAGAAAAGTGCGGCTTAATTGGACCCGAACTAATAGCTTGGGCTGAGGCCAAGTTGTCCGATTTTCAAATACAGAAGAGGGATGAGAGAGCAGCAGCTAGGGAGGCCAGAGAAGCACAAGAAGCAGCAGCTAAAGAAGCCAGAATTGCACAGGAAGCAGCAGCCAAGGAAGCTAAAGAAGCCAGAGAATTGGAAAAAGAAAGGATATTGACTCTAGAAAAACAGAGGGAGAAAGAAATAGAATTGGAAAAACAGAAAATAGAGAAAGAAATGAAAATACATGAAGGAAATTACACAGAATTAATTTTCCCGACAGAAGACAAAAAGATACCTGTCGCAAGCTCAGAACCCAACATGTATGAAATAAAAGAAAACTACACGGGAAACCAAAAGCAAACCAGTCAAGCAATGGACACTGAATTGACATATAGTAGTAAAGACAGTACACAAAAGACATCCCATAACAATTTACAAGAGTTAACACAATCAGAAATTACTTGGGATTAATTACCAATAAGATCGAATTTAACTCAAGCAGAACTTATGAAAGTTGAATTTGGTATTGAAAATTTTAGACGTATTAGTCCTTCATTTAGTGACAGCACAGCAATGATTAAACAATTCTTTGCACCATACTTAGATAAGAGTGACGTAGATCACATACACGGATGTGCAGCTAAAAGATATGAGTCGAGCTCAGATGACGAGATGTCATACAGAAAGAACAACATGCAACAATGTCGGTTGAAAAAGACAGCCAAACCACGACAAACAGATATGGCAGATTATACAAAATCAAACTGGCATGAAGAAACTCCGCCAAAGATGTCACAAACCCATTATACCAACACAGACATTTTACTAACAGAATGGAAACAACAAAGTGTTCCCGAAACTCAAATTGACAAAAGAATACGAGATGTGAAAATAAGGAATTGGAATCGGTATTGGAAATATTTAGGTTTGTCCGATGAAGAACGGAAGGAAAGAACACGTCAAATAGATGACTATAAATCAGTAACAACATATGTCACACAGGAAGATGAGAATCACTGCCCAGTTCTACACATTAAAGAAACATCGATTAAATTTATTAAAACAAACCAAGACAAATACATCCACTAGATTCACATGCAGTACACACAGCGACAAATGAGCATTGTATTTCTGAACACTGAATTCTATCTTTATAAATCTGTCGAAATTCTTCTGTCTATAAATTTCACTTATATTCTAATTAAACGACACAATACATATACAGCTAGTTACATGTACGATTTAGGAAGTACAATTCGTTACAATCACGTAATACGTCAAACACATATAACATATCAGTCAACCACATACATCACAGTACGTCAATAATATATACATACAATACAAAAATTCACAACTCATAAAGGGTATTTAATCAAATCTAATACGCTGAACAAACGGTCAGGACATTTCAGAACATCTAAAAACAGCTGATAGTAATTGTTAATAACTATGTTATAACTATGTCATTATTGATTTGTCCAGATACATACATATTTAAGTTATTATTGTTACAGATAGATAGAATATGGCAGTATCTGTAACTACGTATATTGTCATCAAAATAAGATCTGAGGCATGTCGAGCAGACGAAATGTAATCCAACGTTGCAAGTTATCTACAAGCGAAATCGTCATAGTCCAGATAAGTTAGATTAATTATTAAGATAGATTAATGATATTTTATTGCTGTTGAAAATGAAATTCATGAAAATTGAAAAAAAAAAAAAAAAAAAATTCAGAAAAAACGAAAAAAGATGAATTCCTGGAAAAAAATAAATTCAGGACAATGGAAAAAATAAAGTCATGAAAATGAAAAGAAAAGACATGACAAAACAATTGAAAAAAAAAAAAAAAAGAAGAAGAAAAAAACAAGATTTGTCATTATTTCGTTGTTTCAGTTATCACATGCTGTATTATTGTTATTTTGTCATAACAATACATATATATTATGTACACTTTCACACAAATTCCACAGGTTTAGTAAACCAAATAGGTAGGGCACATGATGCAAAGGTTACTACTGATTTAATTTATGAAGAAATTTGATTAATTTTGATTATCCGATGATTTCATTACAATTGTATTATTGCATGGGTTATTATGCATAACTTTAAAATATAATTATTTCATGAACAGGATGCATGGGAATGAAAGGAATATTAGTTATCTAGATAATTAACTTAATATTGCTATTATTATGTGATAGACTAGGATTAAATATTGCAGGTGAATATTACACAGCTATACTCATAAGACACAGATGTCAACGAAGAATATATAGAAACAACATTAGAAAGTGCTGACAAAAATATACACATATGAAAACCCCACATGAAGCGTTACACAAAACAGTCGAAGTCGAAGCACAGAAATTAGTCAACTGTAGTCAGGTCATACGCACATTGGAGTATGAGAAGGTCGACTATGATTATGCACAGGGAAGGCAAGAGCGATTCACTTAACAATGATGTCAGTGGAGGCTGGATGTAATGAACACACACATTTAAGGAGCTACTAAGGATGTCCGGGGAGACATTGGGACTCAGTGATGCTGGACTTCAATTCTCTGAGATAAAAAGGAGTTTGGGAGCCACACATTGTCTACGGGGATAGATGTGAGATGTGTCCGATTTATAAAAAAATTTTTTTTTTTGGTGATGATGTTCATAACAATTCAACTATTCACAATAGAATAGGTTATAAGGATAAGGGATACGCTTTATTGCAGAGACACGGACAGTTATGTGCGACCTTTAGTGAACAATGTAGACGGATATGTGTGACCATGGACTAATATGACAGGTATGGAAGAGTCATCGAAAAGGTTACACAATAGACAATACCCTAAGTTACTGGCGTGAGTAATTAGTTAGTAATATTTCTTGTGAACTGTGAACACTATGGGACAGGCGACATGTTTGACTTTAATAGTAGTTCTATTAAGTAGGGTGGCATGAGCAGTTATGACGGAATGCGTGATGGTTGCATCGTGATGATGGCCTGCATGTCATAAAATCATGGGATATTGCCCAAAATAAAATATGGACTCAAAATTGAGGCATTCTGTCAGCGTTCTATGTGACCAGTCTTACAGTTCTGTTGTTTGATTCACATTGATTCAGAAATCTAAAGCTAGATATAACGAGCTAAAATATTGCCAATGAAGGACAGTTAACTACATAGCAAAGGTGGTTCACTTCTTGGCAATTACCTCCCTTTCTACCTAACTGCATGACTAAAACTACAGCATTAAATAAACGGTAAAGGCTTTCCCATAGCAGATACTGCTGTTGGGGTAAAGTGTTAGACCTTCACATATTCTAGGTCACAGCATAAAGATGGTGTGACCACCTTACTTGCCCTTATCATCTTTTCTTCCTAGACAATGCCCAGAGAATTCTTACAATTTTCTAGTGCCCAAGTTTATGAGGCTGAATCCACCACACAGCGGTGGTGGTCAGAAAAAAATAATGCTATATATGCTGGGGATTGAACACAGGCCAGCTGGCAAGTGCACTGTGTAACCTTTTTTATGTTTTATGATTTCTTGGAAAGTTTACATTCAGCAGTTTGCCACTGTTTTCTGAACGACTGACACTCATACATATGTATGGAAACCAACGCATGAAGCTTTGCTTCCAAATCACCAGCAGCTGTGTTTTGAATGTGTTTCCGGGATTATGAATTAGATTCATAATCCCTTCGCCACAGAGCCAACATATATGTATATATGAATAAAATACCTACTACAAAATGAGGCAGCTAAAAAAGCTCTGCATAACATACCATGGGCTCCCCATTACGTGAAGGTGTGATTGGTTTCAGTTTTTGCTGAAGGCTCCTCATAATCTCTGTCCAACATTCGTTCGCATCCTAAAGAGCAAGTGAAACCAAACCTGCATAAGGCATCATATTTTAAATATTTGATAGTGACATCATTGTAGGCACAAAGCATCACAGCAACGACAGTCAATACAAAGAGTACATAATAATTTTTAATACAATAGCGTTTTCAGTTTATATGTGTCTGTATGGACATACCAACAACAACAAAAAATGAGGAAGTCGTACAAAAAACAAATCATCATCATCATCCACTTTTGCCATCAAGCGTCGTGGGGAGGAATAATTTGCGCTCCACTGCCCAATGGGCGGCACTGGATAGTGTCATTCTGTGTGATTGTACAATGTCTTTGATGTCGACAATCCATTTTCTTCTTGGGGTTCCCCTTGGTCTCATCATAGATAATCTTTGATGTAGGGTCAGTGATGGTAGTTGGTGTGACATTCTAACGACATGGCCAAACCACTTGATCTTCTGTCTTTCAAGATGTTGAACCCACTGTCTGTCTAATAACAGCATTTCTTACTTGGTCTCGGATTGTTAAGTTGGCAGCTCTGCTCAGGCATTTCATCTCTAAGGTGTTGATTTGGCGAAAGTGTCAGTGACAGTGTCGAAAACTATTGCAGACAATCTTCACTGTGGAGACGGGACCCAATTTATTAAAACTAGGAATGAAGGGAGAATTACTAAACACCAAAGTTCAACAAATGCAATATTTTGCCCCAATAAAGAGACATAACGTCCCACTGAAAACCATACTGGAGTGAAAGATGCAGATCAGTTTTTGTGAGAGGACGACAATGTTTAACACGGAAGAATATCAAGAAGTAGACTGGAAAAAGGATGTCTGATTACCATTTTGGCCAGTGACAAAGATTGCTGGAGAATCAATATAGCCAACCTTAGCTGTGAAGATAATCAACCAATACACTTGTCAATTGGCTTTTAAAATATCCCAACATTCTAGAAAATCAATGTAGCCAACCTTTGCTGTGAAGATGACAAATGATTTGATTTAAAACTGAAATGGTGTAAACAAGCAAGTTATGTAATATGATTTAAAACAGAATTGGTGCAAACCAACAATACTCTTGTCAACTGGCTTATAAAACGTCCCAACATTCTAGAAATTAGCACTACAACTTGCAACTAATCTGCTGCTGATATCCCCTATGATACACTTCACCAGTACATTTTTAACAGTTGAAGGAATTACTGGGTTTGTGTTTTAGGCACCTGCAAACCAAATGGCAGAATGGGACTGTGTGCCTCTATGATTGTTGTTAAAAGTTAAAGATGCCATTGTTAAATTTTCAGTTCTTAGTTCTGAAGCTGAGATTTAAGTGACCAAGTCATATCCTGCATTTTATGTGTTCACGATTTTCCCCAGTACTGTGATTCTCCATTTTCATTGGGTTTGAGTACTTACACCACTATACCGCATGTTAAAAGCTGGACAATTTCTGACAGTAAGTGCAATGTCAGGTCATAGCATGTCCCTGTTGAAGCTGGAACATTGGATGTCTCTAAATCCCTCTCAGGTTTGGAGTCAATCCTCAGTGTCACATTTAATCCATGAGTGAGGTTTGGTATGGTGTCAGCTCAGAGAGAGAGAGGGAGTGAGCGAGTGAGAAAGAGAGAGTGTGTTTGTGTGTGTTATGAGAGAGAGAATGAGAGAGGGATAGAGAGAAGGAGAGAGAGAGAGTGTGTGTGCGCACGATTTATATCAACATTCATTTATGTGGGCAGAATGTTAGGGTCTAAACATAGAAAACACTGGTGTCCAAATAAACACAAAATATAATTTGGAAGCTTGATGGATAAAGGCAAACATTTTGATCAAATTATTTATCAATGAACATGAAAAGCAAAATAACAAAAACTGATAAAAACACTAAGAACACTTAGCTTGGGATATGAAGAAGGTAATCCGATCAACACAAAAACTAGAAACCACCACCACAATTAGTCACTAACCTGCTGTTGATATCCACCATTTTCACCTTTCTCAGCAAACCTGGGAAAGGCCATGTGCAGAACTTGAAGAAATATGATGGGAGGAATGGCTGTTGATGTTCGGTCCATGGAGACACACAAATCTCGTAAAGCTGAAATAAAGATAACAATCATGCGAGACCAGAGCTTAAATAAGCACAATATGACTAGTTTAACTCTGCCAGTCCTAAGCCACACAAGCAATCAGATGTTCCCAATGTGTCCCAACCATTGTGCCCTGTGGTACATTACCTTTTGTAAATCGTCAGTACAAATTTAGCCCCTATAAAAGTGATGCACTTATCTTCCATATAGTTACTGCTGCCCCCTTCTTAACCCCTTTCCTCAGGTACCCGCTTTGAAACCTTCTGGAACTGAAAGAGCTAATATACAAATAATTTAAACTCAAGGCCTTGGTAAAATTAAAACTGCTAAACAAAACTGTCATTTAAATATAACATGTCCCCACTGTTCTGTCACGATATGGCTACAACTGTACAGTACTCAGCAGTACTACTGTCTATAATAGCACAACTATGAAGTGTAACTTTCCTGCTCATGTGACTTTATAACATTCTGACCAAGAATGTAATAAATACTCAGCATTTTGAAACTGAGGTTGGTAAAGGACCACCTTTACTGTCACAGATATCTCTATATGTGGGTCATCCAGTCTCACCCCACTGCTTAAATAAGATGGCAACACTTTGCACAGATTCAGTTGCACTGCATCTACCATTTATGATAACAGGTGACTTAAGGAGGGTTGGATTGAGACTAAATCCTGTAGAAAAGTTTAGCTGCAAATAATCAAAACTACAAAGGGCTTGGCATGATCTGATTGAGGGCCAATGCACCACTGGGAGATAAGAAGAAGAAGAAACTCAATACAACCACTATCTGGAGTGCATTATACAAATGAGACTCACCTGCTGTGATGGAGTCAGCTGGTGATATGGCACCCGCCACTGTAAGACCTCCCGTGAATCTATAGACGAGACAAGGAAGGTCAGCCATTAGAGGCACACATTCACTACGTGTGAAAACAAACATAAAGCCAAGGTAAATGTAATACCATGACCAACACTGCCGTTATACCTTCATAAATATTACACAACTGTATGCTGAAGTGTGGTGATGAGAGTTCTCACTCACAGCCCCTATCTTAGATAACTTTCAGACAATTATAAGGTAATCATTTCATGAGGCTGCATCCACCCCAGAGCCATAATGATGAGAGGCAAGAATCGGGTCACTATCCATCATGTGCCATGCCGGTAAGCTTGGGCGGTCATGACTCGCCATTTAACTCGACCACCAGAGTCGTGGATCAGCTCAGTAGTCCTGTCTCAACCATGCCACGTAGTCAAGCCATCCAGGTATTTACTTCTGTCCTCCCTTTGTTCTCTTCACCTCGATCTTGCCAGTTATCACCAAATTCTCCTATCTATTTCTTCTTATAACATGTCCAAAACATTTTGACTGTCTACGCCTTATTTCTCTAATTAATTTACGATTTTCATTTGTTTGTTGTAGTACTTGGTCATTGGTTCTTCTGTCTGTACAGGCTATGATATTATGATTCACCTAATTACTGATCTGGCCACTGCTGGGGATTCAATTTGGACCACTGGTTTGGCAAACAAGTGCACAAATCACAATACCACTACAGCTGAGTACTAATTAAAATCAGCAAAAGTTTCCTATCTTTCTTCTAATTTCATGAGGCATCACATCTTTATTTTGTGTATTTTCATCACAACAGACATACGATTCCCTGTGTGTGCTGGAAGTATATATCCAGGCTGAAGAGTAAAGACCTCTAGCCCAAGCAGTCATCACTTAGTGTACAGGCTAGGATATTAAAAACAACACCCAGCCCTACTGAGGACTGAACACTTGGTCCCACATTGTGTAAGATAGACAATCTGACCCCCTCGGCCACCCGATCCTCACTTATTGGATATTGATGGCTAACATCTGTATTTAAAGGCCACTCCACCATACTTGTGAACATGAAACAGGACATAATCCTATCCCTTGGGTGTTCACCCACTATCAGCTAAAGAACAAGGCAAGAGATAAACATTCTGACTCCCCGGACACCTGCTCCTCATTTTTTGGATATTTATGGCTAATCTCTATGTCTAAACGTCACCCCACTATACATAACACTGGAGGACATGTGACAGAAGGACAGAATCTGACCTTGTGATTGTGTACTCAATACCAGTTACAACCAGTTAAGGCAGAGTTAGATCTCAATTCAGTTCCCTTCCAGACTATTATCTGGTACCAATGTTGTAAGGCTGGATTAATCTCAAAGCCATATAGGTAGGAAAAAAACAACAACAACCCCACTGATGGAAATTGAACCGGGGAACTGTTTTGGCAAGAAAGTAATCTAAAGTGCTACCGTGGCAGTAAAACCATGAAATGTAACAGAGATTTAACTAAACTACTGAACGTAAACTTGCCAAGACATGAAAAACAGCAGTAAAATGCTGGTGTTGAAAGCAATATCCTGTAAAAAGGTTATACATAAAAAAAAGTAGCTGATTATGATTCAATGGTATTAGTGTGAATCTGCAAAAGCAGTCATTCAGGTGCAACCCACAGCAGGGACAGGATATTTTTAATCAGTAAACTCTGGGGTAAACCAAGCTTCATAAATTGGGTACCGGATCATTTTCAAGCATTTCTGGAATTAGGGAAGGAAAAGAGGAAAGGAAGGGAAAAGGCCACCCCTCATTATGCAGTGGTTTAGAATACAGGGTTTATTTTTAATGACTGTGCAGTGCTTGAAAATATTGCCGGTCCAAGTTTTGTATTCACCCTCTGTAAAGTTTACGCAACATAATAAGTAAATACAAAACTTGCACAGGCAATATTTTCAAACACTGCACAGTCATTAAAAATACATCCTGTACATAAAAGCCTAACACTTCTCACCCCAATGGCAGTAGATCTGCCATGGAACGTTACGACTGCCCTCAAATTAAATATTATCCTGTAACTTATTATCCTGTAAGTGCTACGATAGGGCTACCGTTAGCTACTCAGCTGCACAGATGCCCAACAATCAAATCAAACAGAATTGAGTACCAGTCCAATGGTTTCCTAGTCGATTAAAGCAACTCTTACCCAGTCACCCTAAAATGTGAAGGAACTGTTAAGATGAAGAAACATATCAAAATAAAAATACTCACTGCTTGAGAGCTTTCTTGAGTTCAGGCACAGCTCGGAGACACTGAACTGTGGCATTCATGTAGCAAGTGTTACCCAGATTTGTCAAGCCAGATGGAAGATCCAGCTGCCAGACATGAACAGAAACAGTTACCTTGATATTATGTTGTCTGTTTACTCACTTTGAACTAAAGTGTAGTCCAAACACATGCTATTACTTTTGGTGCACTGGACTGATTTTTACATGTGGATTAGCTTTCCCTATTGCCACTGTCCCTCACCATCAAGCAAACCCACTCCGATTTCTGAGGTACTTGTAATTTACATCCCTGGGTCAAGTACGAAAAGTCAACATTTTAGTTCAACTGACCTGTGTACGGGTTGAAATCACTATCTCAGCATCAGCACACCAGAAGTTTAAAAGTGAACTCTCTTATCCATTCAGACATGCTGACCTGTTAACTTGATATGTACATTATCGTATTCCCACTCCAGCTGAAAACTTGGTTGGAGTTGGTTGACAATAAAATATAAATACCCAAGGAGGAAACATTATTAACCCAGGTCTAATCCAAGCCAGTCCATATGTGTTATCCTGAACCGTGATCTAGTTATATCCTGGTATATGCACATGTGTAGTTTTAGTACTAGCAGTGCACTGGTTTCTGAGCTTACAGAACAAAGGAGAGCTCAACAACACAGTACCCATGGAGAAGGTACTTTGGTACCAAGTCAGTAGAAATATCTCTAAACCAGCTTCACCCTAATAGATGCAGGTCCTTATCATAGCTTAGAACAGCTGTATGCTAATGTCTCGGACTTAAAAGTTAAAACAATCTTCCTGAGGATTTTTAATCAACCAAACATCCCATTCTAATATGTCCTTTACTGACTAATCTCACCCTTTCCGCTATTTCTGTGAGTATCCACATATTTAAATGTTTTCAACATTAACATCTATCAGGCATTTAAATAAAGATCTCTCTGAAACAATAAGATCAGTCAACCCTTATCTCGGTTCCTAAGTACCCCTATTTTACATTCATCAGTATTTAGTCAGAACCCATAAACTTACAGCAGACGCCAGCTGCTGCTCACTCATATCCTCCACAAACAAAGGCTTCTCTGCAGGCTCTTGTGGTAAAGCTTCCGCTGTCCCCATCATCAGTAGTAATGCTCCCTGAAACAAACACAGCAATTCATTGATACTTCACGACATTACAGAGTGCACAAATAAACTAATAAAACCTTATGGTATGCCCAGCAACTTATTAATTTTTATTTGGCTCTGACAAAGGATTAGCTTATTGCACACAGATATCTCCATATGTGCTCCAGTTTCTGCCCGCAGATATCACAAGCAAAATCTCAGCACAGTGCACAAACTCCATGAAGATCATATGCCCAGCATTTTATGATATTATAGAACTTCTACTTCACTAAAGTCAAATAAATGCAGCTCCACATAATAAATTAACAGCTAATGGATACACAGAAGTTGCAATAGTATATTGTTTAGTGCACTTGCATTCTGGCCTAGTGTTACAATCAACTGAGGCAAGAATGTTTTCATAAATACACTGCTGTTGGATTGACCCAGTCTGATAGCATGGGAAGAAAACATTGCCTGGAGGGAATGTGGCAAGCATAACACTGAACACATCACCCAGGGACCGCTAGGTGCTCAAGAATATTCACACCCAGAACCACATTCTGAAAATGTCATGGAAATGGGTCCTGCACCTTTACCTGACACACACAGATTCCACTACATGGCATGGGGTCAAATGGTAAGATCCCAAACACTACTGGATTGATAACAATACTGACACTCATGTATCACACAATTAAATGGAAAACACTAGAAAAGCTGACTCAAAATAAAGAAACAACTTTACAGGTCATTATGAGAACTCACAGAAGACAAGAGAGTTGCCGTAGTGTAGTGGCTAGCATGCTTATTTGGTAGACTACTGGTTATGTTTGAATTCCCACCAAGGCAGATTTGTAAAACAGATCTTCTCCCAGGCTGACCAAAGCTAAAATCGGTACCAGGATATGTTTTGGGAAGTAAAGGTAGCCGACTTGATATTGGTCACATCTACAAAATTGTGGGGTTAGCATTCATTCATTCATTCAGTAGCATGTCCTTTGCTGAACCTTGCTCCCATAAAAACCTTCCGGAAAACCTCTTGATCATAGGCAAGATGTCCCGCGTCCGATACACCCATCTGGAGATCACCCGCAACATCCTGCACCTATCGTCTCTTTGGCCTTCCTCTTCCTCTTTTCCCAGGCATATACCATTATAGTTCTCTCCAAAATTATGTGATGTTTTAAGTGACCAAAATATTTCAATTTTCTTTGTTTTATCGTTTTTAATAGCCAACCTTCTTCAATATTCAGCTCCTGAAGTATGGATGCATTTGTTCTTTTCTTTATCCGAGATATTCTTAGAACCCGTCTATAATATTTATATTCAAAGGCAGTCATGCGCTGTTCAGCTTGTTTAGTAAGTTAGCACTAAATACCCAATATGCCTCGAGGCGTGTAAAAGGGTCCTTTATTTTATAGAAGACAAGATGATGCTATCTATTCTGTTCTCTTATCTTGTGAGTGCTCATCAACACCTAATTATTGATCAATCTTATGACACTGATAACTTAACACATTCTGTACCATGCAACTCACGACATGTGTATTCATTATCCCATACATGGTAATTTTTTGTAATCCCTGTTCCGGGCAGATATTTTAAACCGCTCTATACAAATTCCCATGTTAAATACATATGCCACATAGTGTTACTATTTTCATTCTTTCACAAGTAATCATGTAATAGTTTAAAGTCAACTCCTTGGGAAAGAAAGATTAACCAGAGACAACTTCCATAGAGAGAAAAAGTTCAACATGAAAATAGCAAAATGCTATATATACTTAATATATTCCCATAATTCCTCAAACCCATTGCATTAAGCTATTCTTTGTTTTGTTTTAAAACTTATTCAATCTTATGACCAATTTTTTAATTTTTTTTTTAAATTTTGCATATCCTTTACAGAACATTGCTGTCAACATCAGCATCTTTCAGCTGATTGTTGATTTCTTGGCAAGATTACGCTCAGTAGTTTGCCATTGCTTTCTGAGCGACCGGCTCACATACCCTGTAAGTTACCAACGAGGTGAGAACAGCTAGATTCTTGTGCAGGTTACGTTCCTCACGTGACCAATTAGTAAGAAATAATTCTGTAACAACAAAAGCACACTTAACAGATTTAAAGGACATTAATAAGAAATGACTAGAAATAAATGAATTGTCGGAACCCCATACTCACATCTTTTAACTTGTTTCCTGCAGGACCCCATTCATCATCCTAAGGCAACACAAGACAACAACAATTAATGAGGCATTTCTTAACAGGAAAGAATAGCAACTATTACATTACAAAGCTAAATGACTTGTGACTATTGTGCAAACAAATCAGGGGGACAATTAAATAAATAAACAGGTATCCACCCATAGTTTTGAAAATATTTTTGTGTTCAACATATACAAAAATCAGTGAGGGATGAAAAGCATCATGTACTTTACAAAGCTATACATCTTGTGACTGATGGGAATAAATCGAGGGGAAATGATACAGGTATCCTTCACACTACATAGAAATTGGGCGACTGTCTAGCATATATCAAAATTGTTCCACATTAACAATTATAAATGAAGACAATTTCACCATCAGCATTATCCAGTGGCTTTTCTTGTGCAGAACTATGTCCACATAACAGTATTTTGCAACTCCTCTCTATCAAAAGCCAGATGTTCTGCATCCATTGCTGTCACATATTGAATCCATCAACAGAGAGGTCTTCGTTTTCCCCAATTCCTTGGTGAGACTTACTTCTAAATGATCACTTCCAAACATGTCAACAATGTTTTATGCTCATAAATGTTAGTTGTCTTAACAACCAATCTTCTTCAGTACTGAGCTTTTGTTAGACAGATCTGCTTGTTCTCTTTTCTAGAACTTTTCTCTTTTTCTATCCAAGGAAGTACTCTTCTGTGACACTTATATTCAAAGGTGCACATGTGTTTTCCACAATTTTCAGAACCAAATGTTGCCATAGAAAAAATGCATGCTCTCAGTACTCTGACTTTTGTTGTTCTAGCTGTTCCAATCCATACAGATTTAAACTGCTATAGTTTTTGGAGAGATATTCAGATCTCATCTCATCTTGTTCCTAAACAGCAGGAGAGTGCCATTTATGGGATCATTTATTGAGATTCCCATGAACTCTGCTATTCCCTCTGCCCATCGTTTACATGGTCGGCCTCTTCTTCTGCTTCCATCTGGTCTGTACATCATTGCTAGTTGTGGTATAAGGTTAGTTGGTAACCTAGTTACATGGCCAAACCATTTGACTTGTTGCCTTCTAATAGAATCTAGTGCTGCTATAACCCCTACTTTTGTCCTGAATACTTCATTTCTGATTTTCTCTCTTCTTGATACACTGCGTATTATTTCTCAGGAATCTCATTTCTGTTGTTGTGATTTTTCTTTTCTCTTTTTCTGTCATTGTCCAGGTCTGACATTGGTAGTATTGAGTTGGGAGGAAGATTGTGTTGTAGAGTGCTTTCTTAGTAACTATTGATATGCGTGTGTTCTTTAGTGTTGGTGCCAGTTGTCCAATGAGTTGGTTTGCCTTATTGCATCTATTTTCGATCTCATCTTCTGATTTGCCATTTGATGATATTATACTTCCTAAGTACTTGAGGTTCTTTACTTGTTTCAGGGGGTTTTCTTTTAGATGAAACATTGTTGTTTTTTCTTCTATGGTTATATTCAGATCAATACTCATTAATCATAGTTAGAAAGATTATATTCTAAGGGAAGTGAAATATTTCGGCCACATTAAAAAGTTGCTTAAATGTGCCGCACAAAGCACAAACTTCATAGCTCCAATGATGACTCACAGGAGTCTCCAAAAGAAATGCACTCATGAACCGAAGGATGTGGCCCAGAATTGAACCACAAACTTTGGAGCCTGAGTCAGGCGGCTTGACCATTTCACCACGGAGACTCTCATTCAACCCATTAAAAGACACAACACTCTTATAAAAACCATACTGGAGGGTAAGACTGAAGGCCAGTAAGAAAGAGGTTGACAACAATATAAATGGGAAGATAATATCAAGCGATAGATGAACAGCAGTCTTACAGAATTTACAATCAAGGTGAGAGACAGTGTTGTAAATCTATTACCGCAAACCTTCATTGTGGAGATGACAGCTGATTGATTGGTTTTAAGGGGAAAAAATATTTAATAAAGTTCTTTTGCAGTTGTATTTTGTGGGATTGTCCTTTCCTTAAAATATATTTGAATAACGTTCTTTATGTGCTTGTTATTGCTCATTTACAATACAATAATCTTCAGCAAGCCATTTCAGTAAAAATCTAATAACTCACATGTTTCTCATACCGATGTCATCCAATCAGCCACTTCAACAGCAGGTAATTCATTAATTGCACTGTTCCTGAGATTTCTCATGTATAAAAATCATTTGCACATTTTATAAAAAGATGATTCCAGACTCTTCTTATGCAGCTGGATGTCTCTTTCCTACAAGGCAATTTGTGTTCAATCACACAGCTTTACCATTCACCACTGCTTTCTAAATGACCAACATTCGTGCCATGAAAATCAACATCAGATGGTCTGCTTTCGAATCACTGGAAGCTGATTTCAAATCCTCTACTCAATTTGTCAGGGAACTGTGAAATGCGTTCACCGCCCTTAGGCCATAGCGCTGGTTTGTTTTAAAGAAGTTGCTGAAAGTGCCTTAGACAGGCAAAATGAGCAATTTAAATATTTTAAAAGAGGCTCAGGCACCGGCACCATGGCGAAGGATTTACAGATGCAGTTTGTAATCCTGCATATCCAAGTTCAAAACTCAGCTGTTTGAGCGATTTGGCAGCAGACTGCCTTACATTGTTTTTGTTTTTTTAATGAAATGGAATGGGTGTCGGTCGTTCAGACAGCAATGGCAAACTACTGAACGTAAACTTGCCCAGGAATCACAAACAGCCAAAAAAAGCTGGGGTTGACTGCTACGTCCTGTAAAGGATATGTAACAACTTTTTCAGGCACAAAGACAACTTACCATAATAAACATAAGCCACATAATGAGACCATAAAAACTGGAATTTGTTGTTAAAATTAGAAATAGTAATGAAAAAGAGATAGAGGAAAACAAATAGGTGATTCCTGAATATCTCTCATCATGACACAGAAAACTATCAGTCCATGAATTGATACACCCTGTTGGAGGTCAAGAAATGTGGTGGATGATATCACCAAGGCCAATTGGCAACGCGCTTGGTGATAATGAAATTCTCAATGTGTACAGAAGAATAATGAGAACATGGACAGTGTAATGAAAATATCTTGAAAGAACAGGTTACATACATCAGAAGAAGACAGTCCACATTCTTTGAGCACATCATGAGAAAGGGAAAGCTAAAGTATGTCATGACAATAGGAAAGTTGAAAGGAGAGCGAGATAGAGGGAGACCGAGAAAGAAAATGCTAGACTGTTCGACATTATGGCATCGATATCAGAAATAACTGACAGTACGCGAAACATAAAACTGGACAGACCATAACCAATGCAGCCCAACATGGACTATAAGAAAATCATCATCATCAAGTGCCATGCCGGCTGGCATGGGTGTTCATGACTCTCTCACAGATCTCGGTCTTTGGTTTTCTGGATCAACTCTGCTGATAATACTTCTCCATGCCACCGTCTCAATCCATCCAGCATCATTTCTCTTGGTCTGCCTCTCCTCCTCTTGATCTTTCCAGTTGTCACAATGTTCTCCAATGCCTCTCTTCTCATCACATGATCAAAATAGCTGTTTGCCACTTTCTTATTGTTGTATATATTGTTCTAGTTTCATTAGCCTCTTTCAGGCAGTCGTTGTTAGTTACTGTTTTGGTAAAAAAAAAACCAAAGAAGAAAACATGAGTGCGAAGTGCATGGGCTTCACGTGTACAAGTACAGGGTGTATTTTTAATGATTGCGGGGTTTTTGAAAATATTGCCATTCCAAGTTTTGTATTTACCTATTATGTTGCATGAACTTTACAGAGGGTGAATGCAAAACTTCAGATCAGAAATATTATCAAAAACCTCACAGTCATTAAAAATACACCCTATACTAAGTCACGACCTGAGAAGAGGTATCCAGCTACGTACCTCAACACCATCTTTATCTTCAAAACATTCTGAAAATTATTCAGAGCTAATTTTATGGGGGTCAAAAAGCAAAGAAATCTTTTCCATTGCCATTAGGCATATGGAGCTAGCCCTATATTGTTATAGGTAAATCAGTATTAGATTTGTCATGTGCTCATTTCCATGCCAGCTGCCTTTACTTCCCATGACCTTTCCTGGTGCTCATTTCAGACCCGGTCAACCTGGGATTTTTAAACATCCGTCTCAGCGATTCAAACACATGATCACTGGACCACAGGCATGTGCAACAGTGGAACTGATCATAAACAAAAGTGTGCTACTACTAGGGGACAAATCCACGATGGTTGTGTAGGAAATCAAACATACTGCCCATGACGCCACCACGGATCATGATCTATTTTTATGTTGTAATTATACACAATTCTCAAGTTACCTTCAAGATTTGGCCAGTCACCATGACTTTCTGTCGAGATGGATGAACCCCTGACAAGGCAAACAGTTGTGCTTTAAACACTTCTGGAGATTCATCTGTATTGCACTCTATATCTTCAAACTTCTCTTTACCCCACTTGATGTTCACTGTCAATGACAAATCAAAAGATAATCACATTACAATGTGTGACAAATAATACAATAACAGGACCTTGCGGAATTATCATACTTCATTGTTTGTTCCTTTAGTTTCATTACAGCATCTAATCCATGTATGTAGGGGAGATTTTTGTTTTCTGTGATGAGGATTAAAGGCTGCTTGCCCAAGCTGTATCTATGTGGTGTACAGGCTATTATTTAAACCAAAATCCTTAATGGGGATGGAATACACATCCCAAGATTTGAGACACAGGCATTCAATCCTCTCAACCATCTGTTTCTTTCTCACATAATGTTTACTTTAAATTAGAAAACAAGCTGCATTACAAAGTGTGAGTTTACAAGTAGTACAACCACAGAAATGAATAACTACACCCATAAACATACTGTAAACAATGTAAATGTACACATCTAAGGCCTTGGCTTATGCTGTGGTAAACTGGAGGTACAACAATTAATTCACGACAATTTGTGTTCAGGTGATGTAATCATCAACATGAATGGCTCTATGCTAAGGTGCAAAAGAAGTGCCATGGCTATTTTTTAAAACAAAGGTTAATGGACAGTGTTTATGCAGAAGAACCTGACAATCAATACCTAACCATCTTATCTGATAATGGAGGACGAGACTGTCCAGTGGATGTCCAATGTCTGGAGGACATACAGAAAGGTGAAGAAATGCATGCTTCGCGCATTTTCCTCAGGACATGGTGTGGTAAGAAACAGACTGGTTGGATCTGCACTGCTAGGTTGGTTTTTGGGATAAGTGTCCTGACAGACAGGACAGATCCATGAGACAGGACAAGGGTAGTGGATAGTTCGCCCATGGACAGACAGGATGACATGAGTTAACTAAAAGACAGCAGTTATCGACGGACTGACTGACACCTAGGTTAACCCTTTACCGGGCAAATCGTCCCAAAGTGTCCGGACCCCGGAACGAGCAAATCGTCTGAGCTACTAATAGCATTGTAAAAACGCGATCGCATGGCTTTTGGAGATTTCTGATTGTGTACTTTGGGTTTACCCGATAGCTTGACAACGTGGCCGCCATTTTCAAGCGTGTACTATGAATTTTAATGCATTTTGTTTTTAGTTTTCGGGGTTTTTATGCTTAGTTTTTCAAAACGGATTTTGACGATTCTTCAAGTGATAGTGGAGATTTTGTAGGGTTCAATTTAAGTGACATTTACGTGCACAAATTTAACTGAATCAGAGCTAGATATTACTGATTAGAGTTACTTTGCGTTAACAGTCTTGAGTCAGATTTTAAAGGAAGTGATTCTGATTCTGAAAATGTGTTTGAAAATTACCGTATAAATGACTGACAATCACAAACAATATGTTGTATTTTGTAAATATTTGTGTTCATGTGTGGATTACCGGGAACATTCACGTAAGTAATATACTCTGCATGCTTTTTACTTCATTTTGTTTTTATATTTAAGTAAAATCGGTTGACTAACACCTTTTATGTGATGATTTTACTAATGTAACCTGAAATTTTACCGAACTTCAAAATTCTTCTTGCCCGTTCAGGGCTACAAAATGGACAAACGTCTGCCCTGTAATGGGTTAAGGACAGGAAAAGGTAATATCGAGACGCATTACCCGCTACGGACAAAGTGAGCTAACACGAGGTCAGGCACCACATGACAAGAGACCCAGGTTGAAAGCTTGGGCAGACGGGACGGAGCTTTGAGCGTGAACGGTTGTGTCTGGACGTTTGTTGAGAGAGTGGACAGCTAACAGAAATGATTGCTAGTTTGCGCTGCGAGTATCTGTGTGTGCGCTAGCTGCGAGAGCGAGTGTATTATTATACGAGCATGAACGGAGTGCGTTACTGAATATTGTGATATTATATTGTGATATCATATCATATTATATTTCAACCATTAAATGCATTAAGATGTTTATGGACTCCGAATGATTTTGTTCACATATCAGTTACTTGCCAGGGTACACACAAACTAGTGACACAAGACTCTGACAAGAAGACAAATATGGTCAGTGCCCTTTGGGATATGCACAGTGTGGAAGAACATATAAATCCCTATAGTTTAGAGAGAATGGCATGGCAGAGAGTGACCAGAGGATCTTATTGACACTCAGGACTCCTAGGAAAGGCTAGACAGACACATAATCAGATTGCAACTCAGTATTGGGACTCATCGCTGGCTGTTGAAGATAAGGATAGAGCAGATATGGGAATTCTTCTTTCGTTTGCTTGAAATATGTCTATAACAGCAATGCTGTCTCTTGTATGAATTTAACTGTCTTGTTCAGTTCAAACAGCGGTCAATAGAGTTTATCTTCCACTGTCGTCTCTCTAGGCCAGAAGGTTTGCCTAGATATGTTATATTTTGGGCAGTCTTGGAGTATGTGCTCTGCTGTCTGTGACGCCAATCCACATGTGCACATGGCTGTTTCACCAATCTTGAATTTTGTATACATGTGGTTGCGTAATCTATTGTGTCCTGTTCTGAGGCGCAGAATGACTTGCTCTGGTCTGTCCATAATGTGGTAGTCATCTTGAGCAGGTTTTGATGGCTTTCTGGCTGATTTGATCATTCTTTTCTTTTGGTGGTATGTAACGGGCACATCAGGCTGTTCTTCTTTGGCTCCTTCCTTAGCCAATTGATCAGCTCTGTCATTTCCGGGTACTCCACAGTGGGATAGTATCCACCGTATGGTGACCTTATGCTGACTGCTAAGTTCAGAAAATAGTGTCTTTAGTACTGGCAATTTCCCAGACAGGAGCGCCTCGAGTACTGATTTTGCATCTGTTAATAGCACCACAGGTTGTGTACCATTGCTGGTATTTAGTAATTTCTCTGTTGCTATTTTGATTGCCTCAATTTCAGCATCATAATTATGGCAGTACTTTCCTGTCGGTACTCTGGCTGTGTCCCTAATATTATTTGGGTATTCTATGTACACTCCCACTCCTCCATTTTGAACAGCATTTTGTGCTAACCCATCTGAGTAGACTCGGATCCAGAGGTCCTGTGGGTATTCTTCATCAAGGAAGCTGAGAGATGCTGTTCTGCGCTGCACACTGTTCTGTTCTTCCTTGTCAAATATTCCTCTCTTTTGTCTGGATTTCTAATGATAGTCTATGTTCATCTTTCCATGGAGTTCGCTCTGGAATAGTTGTTAGGGGGATACCAACTGTGGGCAGATCGGTGGTTTCTCTGCAGAGTCGTTTGGCCTGGTGGATAAAACTACTTCTTTTCAACCGCCCCATAGCTAGGTTTTCAAATCTGTTCTTCATAGGGTGGCCTGGCAAGCTGAGGAACTTTTCTGCTTGTATTAGTGTTTTCATATCTCTGCGCTCTCTCAGTGCTTGTGTCCTCCCCATCTTCTCCATTTCCACTATAGGGGTTGATCTCATCCCTCCTGTGGTGACTCAGATATGGGAATGTTCTGAGTGCTGTGATGTCAGTTCTTGACTCAACTCAACTCAACATAACAGCCTCAATGAGTGGGGCCCGTTAGGGAAAAAGAAATAGAGGGAGACCTTAAAAACTAACAAAGCATTAGAAACATAAATCATATGGAGATAACATGGGAGTAGCTGCAGAAGACAGCAGTGGATGTGGGGACGATGTGAGTTGGTTGCTGCATAAAAAGCACAAGAAGAAAATGGAACACAATACTGCTTTCATTAACATTAGAGAAAACAAAATCCATACTAACCTATGTTTTATAAAATCATACTCTTTTAGTCTTTAGCATGTTTTAATTCATTTTCTACTAATATATTTCAATATTTGTTCAGCAAACTGGCAAGTAAAGTAATGGCCTTCGCAGCTGTGAATCTTGACTCCTGTACTGCACTAGAACAGCCAAGCGTGCAATACAGAAGACATGGACATGTCTGACATCTGACACAAGTTAATCAGCTGGCAATGGTGTTTAGTTTATTCCTCTATTTGCCATTCTTGAGTGAGGTATTCCTAGATTTCATTCTATCAGCTCTATTTATTTTTTCTTCATAATTTTTATGCATGAAAAAAAAAATTGAAAACTGTAATTAGAACAATCAATCACTTGAATTTTCAGCAACTGTCTGAAATCAAATGTTCACTGTTCTGTCCTGCCAACAACAGGACATCTACTAGTCCATCATGCAAAGCATTGTATTCTCATAGTACTAGTTTTTATTTCACTGTTTACACTGTAAACATGAACCTACAACTTGTGATGACTATGACTATGACTCACAGTGTGAATTGTTTTCCATTTTGTTTTGAGGCTAGGACAATAGTCTGATTTTCTGACTCAGGCTAAGCTTGACATTACAATAAAAAAATAGTTCAACTATGGTCCATCCTTCATGTGCCATGCCGATAATCGTGGGCGGTCATGTACTCAACTGCCATGCCACTGGATCACCAGAGTCGTGGATCAGCTGTGTGTTCCTGTCTCGACCATGCCACATGGCCAAGCCATCCAGGTATTTACTTCTCGGTCTTTCCCTTGGTCTCTTCCCTTCGATCTTGCCAGTCGTCACCAAGTTCTCCCAATTCATTAATCATTTCTTCTCGGGAGAGTTTATACGGACTTGAGTCCGAATAGACAGAGTAGTGTATACGGACTTGAGTCCGTATAGACAGAGTAGTTTATACGGAGCTGGGTATAGCTGAAGTATGAAGCTGTTTAAATATCAAGAATAATTTTCCAGATTGGTATCCCCAATAACAATAATTGTGTCCCCATGCGAGTTAAAGAATTGTTAACTTGCGTTTCTGTACACTTACTGTTTACTACAGGCTTCCATCTTTGTTGACATTACCGCCCTACTATTTCCTGCTATTGATGTCCTCATAATTCCGGTCCAAGCTGACAGTAATATGCATCGCCTCAGAAAGACATGATTAGGCAATTCAAACACCAGGCTTCCGACTTACTGGCCTGATTAATTAACAAATAAACAAGGAAATGCTACGCACATAAAGTGCAGGAAAACCTGGTATATGTGAAGCAGGTTGAAAAGAGAGAGGGGGGAGATAGATAACGAAGATAGTGTGAGAGACAGAGATACGAGAAAGTTGTGTTGAAAGACATAACAAAGTGATAAAGACAAGTGAGAGAAAGAGGGAGGGATATATATATATATATATATATATATATATATATATATATATATATATAGAGAGAGAGAGAGAGAGAGAGAGAGAGAGAGAGAGAGAGAGAACTCGTGTTCGGTTGGCTAAGCGCCTTTCCCAAGACAACAAAAGTAGAGGACAGATAAGAACAGAAAGACAAGTGTGCAGGTTCTTGTGCAGCAAGATAAAGACACATGTAACCAACACAAAACACAAAAACCCTAGGAAACACTGTTTGCTGCCAAAAGCGAGATCATCAGACCAGCACTGGTTGATACCAACTTATTTGTTCTTCATTTACCAGGTATCTGTTATGTGGTTACTTCAATTAGCGAGTGGGACAGGTCGGGAGAGAACATACCGGGCACTGCTCTTGCTGAGGCCTCGCTTGATACGGATGTTGTCTGTCTAAATGATGGGACACCAACTAGGCAGGCAATGAGACTGGGGGACCCTGACACCGCCATCGACCTGGCGCTTGTATCACAAGAGGCGGCATCCACAAAATGGAGTGTCCTTGGGGATTGTAGAAGCGACCACCTGCCCCGCTCTGTACTGGTACCTAAGCCCAGTACAGTCAGGGCTATAGACCAAGCCATGTGAGAAAACCCGGGTCAAGGAGGTCTTTCTGGTGACTGCCGAGTCCATCAACGATGAATGGTGGTATTTAGCGACTATTCGTGGATGCATTTGCTAAAGAAAAGAACAAATGCATCCATACTTCAAGAGTTGAATATTGAAGAAGGTTGGCTATTAAAGATGATAAACAAAGAAAATTGAAATATTTTGGTCACTTGAAAAGTCACGAAAGTCCGGAGAGAACAATAATGGAGGGGTATATGCCTGGGAAGAGAGGAAGAGGAAGGCCAAAGAGAAGATGGGTGCAGGATGTGACGGATGATCTCCAGATGGGTGTATCGGACGCGGGGCATCTTGCTTGTGATCGAGAGGTTTTCCGGAGGGTTGTTATGGGAGCGAGGTTCTGCAAAGGACATGCTACTGAATGAATGAATGAATGGATGAATTTTGTGTTGACATTCTGACGGCGGCATTAGTGCACAATGTACCTGTGCGGGCTGATTGCCGAGACTCCTGTCTGTTCCACTTTTCACAATTGACAGTGGGGAGCATTTTGTGTGATATTCGCTGACACCGGAACGGAGCAAAAATGGGGATGACGCGTTTGGAAATGGGGATGACGCGATGAAGTTGAAACTTAACTAACTACGGTAACTAACTGACAGTCAGGGCTATAGGAGCCCGCGAAGCATTCAGTTATGATTGCTCTTCGCTCTTGAGGCGCCGTCGATCACAGAGATGGTCTAAACCGGAAAGAAGACCAATCACCATGGTGAACACAACAAGGAGTATCACCTTCGGAGTATCACAAAGAATGTCTTTTATCGATCACTAGCTGACCCGGCCCGGCTTCGCCCAAGCCCTGGCGGGGATCTATATATCTGTATGTCTGTCTCTGTCTGACCCGGCCCGGGGGAGCATCTCATTTAATGTTAGTTAGTTAGTCGACAGATCATCCTCATTGCACATCGAACCATTCAGTCCATAAGTGCTCGGATCCCCTCCTCATCAAATCCCTAAGGAAACATGACCTAGTGAATCTCTGTGTCTCGCGCCATGTTATTGCTTTACTTACTGCCATGACTTCCATGGTCAGGCTACTTGTGGTGTCAGTGAGAGCATCAGAGTCCTTCACAATTCTCCCTCCGGCACAAGCCTGCGAAGCATTCAGTTATGATTGCTCTTCGCTCTTGGGGTGCCGTCGATCACAGAGACGGTCTAAACCAGCAGGAAAACCACACATTTCCTAGTGCCAAGACAGCACTTCTTGTTTGTTATATTCTGATTGTAATATCGCCACCCACCTCCCCACCTGTCTATGTTGTTTCCTAAATGGGTGTATGATTCCATGCTTGATTAAGTTGCATTATTTTGTTTCCAAACAAATTTTTATCCATAATTGTTGTGACTTAACAATTGTAATTCAATTATAATAACCCATGCTGCTCTGTGAAGAGTCCATGTTCCATGTCTAGCGTTAGCTGTTGGTTTCAGTCTACAGCAACAATAAAGATGACAAAGTGATGCCTTTATAAATTAACGATCGATGGATTCCCGTAATGACATCTATTTCCAAAGCGATTTTCTATCAATGTCATTATAAAAAAAATTGTCTCGCTGGTGAGGAATCGAACCTCAGTCTCCCGCGTGACAGGCGGAAATGCTTACCACTAAGCTACTGAAAACACAATGAAAACCTTACAAAAATGTGTAATATAGTCAAACACATGTCCCGATGACGCAGTTCACGTGACCAGGCGTGGTTTCCGGAAAAAACGGACCGGAAAAAACGAAGTGGAGTCCGAATAGACAGAGTAGTTTATACGGACTTGAGTCCGTATAGACACTTTCTTTCTTCTCATAACATGCCCAAACAATTTTGACTGTCTACGTCTGATGTCAGATGCCTCTAATCAGTTTACGATCTTCATTTGTTTCTTGAAGGACTTTTTCATTGGTTTTTCTGTCTGTCCATGGTATTCTTTGCATTTACAACAAATGAAGTAACTAAGTTGAGTTACTTAGAACGTTTTTTTTTTGTTAGTTATGCATGCGGAGCAGTCAGTCAGCAGTTGAGTCTGTACCAAATGATCAAATCAACTTAAAATCAAATGATCACAGAATATAGAAATATTATACAGTTATAATTACAAACTGTAACTTTAAATATATATCAATGATCTTCACCTGTGTATATTGGCATGTTGAAGACAATGATAACTAAACAGGGCAAATATACAGACGATCACTGTTAGAAAATCGTCAAATCATGCGGATTCTGTAGGCAACCAATGTTGACTTCCGACCAATGCTGGCAATGCTGGTGCGCAGTGAATATTAACATCAGAACTGCTATGTATTTTATGTAATAACAAAATAATATAAGTAATAAATTGTCATTGAAAAATTGATTTAGCAGTAAAAATGTGTTTAAAACAGATATAATTGACCGCTTAAATAGTTATGACGTGTAAAACAAAGGCGAAGGGATGAAACCGTATTTAACTAAATGCGAATACGCATTAACCCCCTTATTAACATATCACGATTGTTGTCGTTATAATGAGGAGTACTGGTTTTATTCTGCTACACCCCCCCCCCCCCACCCCAACCCTTTCCAATCGACTGTCGATGGTGATGGGATGAATATAATGCCTGCTGCTTTACTTTCCAGAACACTTCTTGGTGAATATTTTAAACATACATAGGAGCCGAATAATAATTTTAAAAAACACCTCGCCTCGATGCAAACACACAACCACAGACAGCTCAGGCGGAAATTGCAACACTTGGCTCTCTGATTATATGCAATTGTGTCTTGTCTAAGAAAGCAAGAAAACGATATTTAAGATGCTAAATCACTCATGAAATTTCAACTTTCATAGAACTATTGAAGCCGTTGAAATAGCATGAGATATATGTACTGATAAGCACTCGCAGAAGAAAAGGAAAATAATAGAGGTCAGCCACATAAAAACCTACCACCTCCAGACCATGGCAGTGCCTTCATACATATTCAATGATTTCAAAGATGTACTTTCCTGTATCTGTCAGCTGTTATCCTACTATGGACAAACATAATCCGAGTGTAATTTTTTTGCACCAATTAATCCTTATCTACTAATTCTACACACTGTAAATAACTAGTAAAAGAGATGCATAAGGTCACATGGAGACATCCAAGATCTGGCCATTGGCATCAGCTGGACTTCATTATCACACGGAGACAACATCTGAACCATACATCATTAACTCGAAGTTACCACAGTGCCGACTGTGATACGGATCATTCTTTGGTTGTTGCAAGGGTTAGACTGAGACCAAAGAGAATCTACACAGCTAAACACAAGTCTAGCCCCAGGATTAATATTATTAACACTCACGATCCTGGAAAGTGCTTTGAATTTCAACGGCAACTTGAGGACGCTTTCAATGATACATCAGAAAATTGTATAGTAAATGATAAATGGAGTAAACTTAAGGAAACTATTTATAAACAGCGGTAGGGGTTTACGGCACTGTGGATCATAAGAGGCAGGACTGGTTTGCGGCAAACAGCCAGATACTGCAACCCTTGATTGATAAAAAGAAGATAGCTCTCTTAAGAAACAAGGAAAGACCAACGCGTAACACTCTGAGTGAGCTGAAGCAAGCGAGGAAGGATGTACAAAAGGCTGCCAGGCAGTGTGCGAATGACTATTGGGTCAAGTTGTGTGAGTCCATTCAAATCGCAAGTGATAAGGGAAACATCAGAAGCATGTATGAAGGGATAAAGAAAGCCTGTGGTCCAATGATCAAAAGAAGTGCACCCCTGAAAACCTTGACTGGAGAAATCATCACTGATAAGAAACAGCAGATGGATAGATGGGTCGAGCACTATTTAGAGCTTTACTCAAGTGAGACCAAGCTGGCGGATGATGCCTTCAACGCCATAGAGGCCCTGCCAACTCTTGACCACCTGGACACACTTCCCACTATAACAGAAGTTAAGTGTGCTATAAATGAGCTTGCATCTGGCAAGGCTCCAGGTAAGGATGGGATTCCAATAGAGGTGATCAGGAGTGGGCAAGACACCCTCGCTCTACAGATCCACCAGCTAATAGAGCTATGCTTGCGAGAAGGACAAGTCCCACAGGATTTCAAAGATTCAAACATCATAACGCTGTACAAGAACAAGGGAGATCGGAGCGACTGCAACAACTATAGGGGTATCTCACTTCTGTGTATTGTTGGGAAAGTATTTGCCAGAATTGTCCTGCGCAGACTTCAAGTCCTGGGAGATCAAGTCTACCCCGAATCACAGTGCGGCTTCCGTAAGAACCGGTCTACCATTGATATGATATTCTCATTGCGACAGATGCAAGAAAAATGCCGGGAACAAAATCAGCCACTGTTTATTGCCTTCATCGACCTCACAAAGGCATTCGATTTGGTCAGTCGTGAGGGTCTGTTCAAATCACTAAAGAAGATTGGCTGTCCACCAACTCTTCTGTCCATTGTGGAATCGTTCCACACAGGCATGAAGGGTATAATCAAGTTTGATGGCTCAACTTCAGAAGAGTTTGAAATCAAGAGTGGAGTTAAGCAAGGTTGTGTACTAGCCCCCACCCTCTTTGGGATATACTTTTCACTTCTACTGAAATATGCCTTTCGTGATCAGGATGACGGTATATACATTCACTCACGCTCAGATGGTGGCCTCTATAATGCTCAGAGATTGAAGGCCAAGACCAAAATTAGCAGGTTACTAATCAGAGAGTTGCTTTTTGCGGATGATGCTGCGATTACGACCCACTCTGAGGAAGAATTACAACATCTACTATCTGCATTCTCCAATGCTTGTTCTGAATTTGGTTTAACAATTAACAAAAAGAAGACACAGATTATGTCACAAGGTGCACATGGTGTACCATCAATCTTTATTGACGACGCCGAACTGGAGATAGTAGACCATTTTACATATCTTGGATCAGAGGTAAATATCAAATTATCCCTCGATCAGGAAATCAACATCAGGATTGGCAAGGCAGCAACAGCAATGAACATGTTAGCAAAAAGAGTCTGGGAGAACAGGAAGCTTACTGTCAAACCAAAAGTCCTCGTCTACCAAGCCTGTGTCCTTAGTACTCTTCTTTATGGCAGTGAAACCTGGACAACTTACTCATGCCATGAGAAACGTTTAAACAGCTTTCATATGCGGTGTCTGAGAAGAATACTTGGTATTAAGTGGCAAGACAAAATCACAAATACTGAAGTATTGGAAAGATCAGGTTGTGTGACGGTGTATTCCATGCTCAGTCTTCGTAGACTTAGATGGATAGGACACGTTAGGAGGATGGATGATGGTAGAATACCAAAGGACATCTTTTTTGGTGAATTACAGATGGGTATGAGATCTCAGGGTCGGCCTCTACTACGATACAAAGATGTGTGTAAGCGGGACATGATTGATACAGGCATTGATAATGCACAATGGGAGCACGTCGCCGCTGAACGTGTTGCATGGAGGGCAACTATCAGAAATGGAATAAAGACAAAGGAGAAAATGATTGCAGATAAAGCACACACAGAGCGTGAGAGACGTAAGATGGTGCAAAATGGTGGAAATGACCATGTTTTCACATGCACCTTCTGTGGGCAAACATTTGCAGCAAGAATTGGCCTTACCAGCCACACTCGCCACCGCCATGGATCGTAGTTATTGCCATATGACAGTTATTAAGCCTTTTTGAAGCACAATGTACCAAACTATCGTCTGTCAAGACGGAAAGGTGCCAATGTAAATAACTAGTACTGTACATTAACAGACTAGTATTTACTCGACGTTATTCTTACTTCAACGCAGACAGGGTAGTATACAACATATTTCAGGCGCTTCTGTGCATCGAGATTAAAAACAATCGTTCTAATCCTTACTCATTAAGATACTATATTACCATTAGACCACCCCTAAAGTTGACACAGATCTTCTCTATGCAATTGTTTCTTGTCTAAGAAAGCAATAAAACGATATTTGTGCTCGCGCCTCGTTCTCTTCTGGTTGTGTATACTTCTATATGTACGGATTGAAACACGTTGCAAAAACAAGCATTGCTGGTCTTTTTTGTGTGTGTGTGCATACCCCTTACAGGACGTTGCAGTCAACATCAGCATTTTTCAGCTGCTGCTGATGTACAGGGCAAATTTTACGTTCAGTAGTTTGCCATTGTTTTCTGAACGACCGGCTCGCATACTCCCATAAGTTACCAGCGCCGCGCGATCCGCTGCCAAATCTCGCTCAGCTTTTACCCCCACGTGAATATACGGGATTACGAACAACATCGTTAGCCGCTTGGCCAGTGAGACCGGCCATTGTTGTTCAAGCTGTGGATTAACTGATTCAGCGCCAAGCAATAAATAGTTTTGGACCAGACATGGTACACACTCAAATGAACAAGTATTATGATTTTAATTTCCTTTCACTGAACATTAAAACTGTTGGTTATTATTATTATTATTATTATTATTATTATTATTATTATTATTATTATTATTATTATTATTATTATTATTTTAACCCATACTCTGCAAACAGCAAATTAATAAAAAAAAAATTAAAAATCTTTGGCTCATTGTTCTGACAAACTGAAAAATGTGACAATTTAGTAACAAATGCTTCTTGGTTAGGTCAAGAAAGTGCAAATATTGACATTTTGGTGGTTGTGTGTTAATAACAAACTACTGAATGTAAAAATGTGTAGTAAATCTAAAATAGTTGATAACTGCTGGGGTTGATTGCAACGTCACGTGAAGAATATGCGACAAACTATAACCGTATACATAATATGCTTCATGGCGCGAAAAATGGTCCATTGTCTTTTTAACAAAGATCTGGGTTTCTGTGTATGACTGAAGTAACTTAATTACTTGACCGTGCGCTCATTCAGTAATGTATTTGTTGTTATTCAAAACAATGTTTTCTCGTAGTGAATTTGAATAAAGAAGACACAAACAGTGGATTGCACAATTTATTGCCAGTCACATTTCGCTGCATTTCCTCGGGTACATACTGCAAAAATCACATAACATAAACTAAACATTAATAAATTCATTTACAAAAGCCAATTTTCTGCAAACATACCTGATAGTCAGTTTAAAATTATCGTGGTAAACAATGCAAATTACTGTCTGAATATGTGTATCCTATATTTCAGCAGGAAGCATTTATCTTCTTGCTTAAGTTTATGCTGTATGATTTCTGCAGTATGTATTTGATGAGATGCAGCGAAATATGCAAGGCAATAAATCATGCAATCTGTTACTTGTGTCTTCGTTAATCAAATGTTTTTCTTTCTTTCTTGACTAATATTAATATCGCCAATGAATCCACATTTCCCCGTGTTAAGACCTACAGATTTCGATGATGATTTAGTTGTGTAGTTTTAGTGGTCATACACGAGGTTCCTACTACTAATGGTATAAGTTGTCTGGACAATATTATTCTTCATTCTTCTTCTTCTGCGTTCATCCGGAGTTTTATTTTTCTTTTTCGGATGTGATTGCGTTGTGCCTGTTTACAGCAGAGCTGCGTTCTTGCGCCGTTAGGCCGACACATCCGACTTCTGCGGGCATATGTTGACCGGGTTAACCTTCCCGGGTTATTCTTCATTCTATTTCTACTGCTTATATCGTTTCTCAGAACTCATGTTCTGTGCAGATGAAATGAGAATGTCTTTCGCTTGTATGGGTAGCCCATCAGATGTCATGACTTCTTGTACTGCTATTACACCAACATTTTTTAAAAACTTCAGTGTTATATTTAGGGGGTGAATCGGTTACATTGAATCAAATTAGTAGTGTTCCTTTTATCACTTTCTTCAATTTTATCTTTAAATTTACCACAAGTAGTTCACGATCTACTCTTCAATCTGGCTCTAGAGAAAGTTGTAAGGAAGGTAAAGGAGGAATGTGATATTGGAGGAACATCCAAGCTGCTTGGTTATGCAGATGATATAGATATTATAGGGCAAAGTGAACAAAAGACATTGGAAATATTGACTCACTTAAAGGAAAAAGCCCAACAGATGGGGCTGGTTATCAACCAAGATAAGACAGAATATATGGTAATTTCAAGAGACGGAATGGCTAGAAACTCTGGCCACATACAAATAGATAATATGACCATTAAAAGAACGGAAACATACAAATACCTGGGTACGATCTTCAACTGCTCCAACATCATAAGGGAAGAAATACAAACTAGAATCAACTCTGGAAATAAGATATACTATGCACTACAACATCTACTAAAATCAAAGGCGCTATCTCGTAACACCAAAACCACAATATACAAAACACTGATCAGACCAGTTGTGCTGTATGGCTCTGAAACCTGGAGTACAACGAAAAGAGACGAAGCCTTGTTACAAACCTTTGAGAACAAAATTTTAAGACGCATCTTTGGACCCATTAGGGATACACAAAGTGGAGAGTGGAAAAGAAGAAGTAACAAAGACATTTATGATCTGTTTAAGTCCCCGCTAATCACTGGTATCATGAAGGCTAATAGACTACAATGGCTGGGGCATATAGAAAGAATGGAAGATAATAGGGAAACAAAACTCGCTTACACTCAGGAAATAAATGACCGTAGACCCCGAGGTAGACCAAGAAGGCGGTGGAGAGATAATACATGTACAGACCTACAAGCACTTGGAATCAACGACTGGCAAGAGAAGGTCCACCAGAGAGACGAATGGAGACGGATTGTATTTGCAGCAAAGAACCTCAATGGCTCGGAACGCTGAAGAAGAAGAAGAAGAAGAAGAAGTTCACGATCTGTGTTTTTGTATGCTCCTCGCGGTGTCTTTGGGGAAGTTATGCATGCCCTCCATCTTTGTTGTACGAGGGTAAGTTAATAAGTAAGTCACAAATGGTTGTAGAAAAATAACTAAATACGATAACAACTTGAAACAAGTTTATTTGTATACATACATTGTCCCTTTATATCTCAAAATACTTTCCACCAATATTGATGAACTTATCCCATAGGTTTATCAGTTCTCCCAAACCGGCCGCATAGAACTGCGTGCTCTGTTTTCTAAACCACGTTTTCACTTCACATTCAACTTCAACGTCATTCGCGAAATGTCTCCCGCCAAGGTGAGTTTTAAGTGGGCTTAGTCCCAAGCGATTTCCAGTAAAGCGGTACATAGTTGGGTAGAAATAGTTACAAGGGCAAGTCACACAGTTCTGTGGGATGGCAGGTAAATGAGCACAGGGCACGCAGATCTATGTAGTCGGTATGGGAGAACTGATAAAACGATGGGATAAGTGCATCAATGTTGGTGGAAACTATGTTGAGAAATAAAGGGACAATGTATTATAAAAATAAGCTGGTTTCAAGTTGTTATCATATTTAGTTATTTTTCTACAACCATTTGTGACTTATTAACTTACCGTCGTATTAATATGTAATCAATCTAGTTACCGCAGTTACCATCGGGTGATGTCCAAATGTGGCGCCTTCTTGTATGTTGTTGAAATGAGTTGTTTATAGTTGAAAGGCTGTTTTCAAGGCAATATTTGATTAGTTTCTCCCCTCTGCCATCGCTTATACAAGACGGCCCTTGTACCTTTTCTTCTTCGTTTTCCTTTCTTTCAATTCCAACTTTCGCTTTGAAATCCCCTATGATTATCACAATTTCTCTTTTTTTGTTGTGTGCTCTGTGTCTCATATTTTTTGCAGACTGTGTAACATTTCAGGATTTTGACCTCTTCTGCTGCAGTACTTGGTGCATAGACTTGTATAATTGTTCCTTTTCTTTGACTGGATTGTACCTAAGAAGCGCAGAATTAACTTTCTTTGTGAGCAGAAACCCAACCCCGCTCTGTCCGTCGTTTTTCTATCCCTGATTACATGAATATGTCTCAGGTTTCTGTCATAGTGTCCTTGTCCCGCTCACATATGTTCCGAAATTCCCAGAATGTCGATTTTATTTTTTAATTTCTTATGTCCCCGCTGACCATGATGAGTTTGTCCTGATGCAAACTTCTTAATTTTTACATTCTTATTTTTAGGTTCTTCTTTAGCTCAACGACAGAGCTTTTCACTGTAGTAACTCAGTGTTTATTGTCGTTGTCTCTATTATCAAACTCGTTGCGACATTGGTCTCTTCCCCAGTTCTTGGTGATAATCCACCTGGCCTGGGTAGTTCACCATCAAACCTATGAGATACTTTATCGACTATCATGTTGAGTGTCTTGGGATGTATAATGCTATTTCCCCTTGCTTTCCATATCCACATGGCTTTGAAATATGTTCACAGCCTTTAGCAAAATTTCAAGCTGCCAGGGTAAGTGAGCACTCTGCTCTGTGGTACTCTCGCTAACAGCGAGAAGAACCCCTGAGGTGTCCACTTATCCCGATGATTACTAAGTCCCCCAGAACTGCGTTTATCACACCGCAGCGTGCTTCCCGTCCTCTACCGCGAGGAGGTGCAGTTGGGATTTTCACTTCATATTGTTTTGGAGCCATGGAGGCGTTTCTAAAACTCTTCAGTACTTTTAGAGTAAATAATCCACATACATACACTAAATATGTGGTTTGGCCATGTAGCAATATCATCATAAAACAGTGCCCCACAAAAATTTCAGCATAGACGCAACGGAAACAGAGAAAGTGCACTCCTGCAAAATTTGTTTTTGGAATATACTGTCACTGTCAACTGTCATTTACTGCCAGTATAGTACCTTGCGGCGTATGGCAGCAGGGTCTTGAGTCTGAGGAATTAAGACTGCCTAGCGTGTGCGGTCACCGCGAACTGTGCAGGTTAGAGTTTTCTTTTTGCCCTGACAGAAAAAAAAAACCCCACATCTTACCAAGGAGTTAAACCTGGGTCTCCCGAAGGAGAATCCGATATTCTAGCCACTCTAGCTCTTGGAGCGGCTGGCCGAGTGGCTATAATGCCGGATTCTTCTTCGGGAGACCTCGGTTCGAATCCTCGGTAATGTGTGGAGTTTTTTCTGTCGAGGGCAAAAAGAAAACTCTGATTTGCACAGTTCGCGGCGACTGCACTAGCCAGGCGGCCTTAATTCCTCAGGCTCAAAACCCCGCTGACATACACCGCAAGGTACTATATTGACACCGAATGACAGTTTGTGTGTGTGTGTGTTGAATATACGATGCAATAAATATCATCATATCGTATTAAATTCACCCCAGCTGCCTCTTCTTAACTAAAGGCAAATCAGGGAAGTAGAATGTATACTGGTCTTGTGTTACTTGTAAACCACATTGCCCAGTTTGTACTTTAGTTGTGATGTTAAATCGCCAGTTCCACCTTACTACGTATTGATTTGACTTCTTCCCCACTACCTAGTTATCCTTAGATATTGCAGTTAATTGGCTTACAATTGATAATGCATTGTGCTTTCTTTGTTTTTGCTTTCCCATGCTTTAGAATAACTTGCGTATCATCTTTTCTTTGTGTATGTTGCAAACTTTAAAAGTGATATAACAGGAAACACACCTTGATAACATGGTTTTGGACTTAAAATTTATAGACGACACTTATAGACTAGATCAAATGTCTAATACGTTATGGTTCTTCTTCTTCTTCTTCTTCTTCTTCTTCTTCTTCTTCTTCTTCTTCTTCTTCTTCTTCTTCTTCTTCTTCTTCTTCTTCTTCTTCTTCTTCTTCTTCTTATTATTATTATTATTATTATTATTATTATTATTATTTATGCTGTCGTCGTCGTTCTTGTAATCGTTATCTGCTTCGTGAACCACGTCGTGTTAATTTGTTCACTGCTAGAACTGGCAATCCATGATGTCCTGGTTCCGTTCTCTTGACAGGGTGCAACCTTATTCCGAGGCTGACAGCAAGCTCTACACTCAGGGATGTGCATGACGTTGGTATTCATCACCCGCAGTTCATCATTCATTTAGTAGCGTGTCCTTTGCAGAACCTCGCTCCCATAACAACCTTCCGGAAAACCTCTCGATCATAAGCAAGATGTCCCGCGTCTGATACACCCATCTGGAGATCATCCACCACATCCTGCACCCATCTTCTCTTTGGCCTTCCTCTTCCTCTCTTGCCAAGCATATACCCTTCCATTATTGTTCTCTCCAAACTTTCGTGACGTTTCAAGTGACCAAAATATTTCAATATTCTTTGTTTTATCGTCTTTAATAGCCAACCTTCTTCAATATTCAACTCTTGAAGTATGGATGCATCTCATCAGTAGAGACAATGGCTATGGCCACCGACTAGTACAGTCACTGCCCAGAAGGAAAGCAATGGCAAACTACTTTCTGCAAAACTTGCCAAGAAACCATAACAATCACCCGCAGTTATCAAGGGTAATTGCCGTAGCTCTGCTACAATCTCGCAGATTAATGATCCGCCCGTGTTTTATCTCGGCCCATACAAGAAACAAAGTATAGCAACACTGTAACCCAGTGGTTCTCAACCGGTGGGGAATTCCCCCCCCCCCCCCCCCCCGGGGGGAATTTTAGGATTTCCAGGGGTGGGGGGGGGGGGGGAATGAAGATCATTTCAAGATCGCATTAATACAAGAACCGATTACTTGATATTGCTTTTCCCTTCATACTTTACAGTTATGCACTTCTCATCCTTCTAAAATTCATTTTATAAAGTAAGTAGACCCACAAATCACGTTTTATGTGGAGTGGATGTCTAGACCTGGTTTAACATATTTACCTTCCATTTTTACGTATACTGTGTAGGGTGGGGTTTTTTAGGTAGGAATTTAAAAAGGGGGGGGGGATGATGTTCTGAAAATATGGTGAAGGGGGCACAGGCCAAATTTTTGATAGGAAAGGGGGGGGGGGGTGACGTTCTTAAAATATGGTGAAGGGGGGCACGGGCCAAAAAAGGTTGAGAACCACTGCTGTAACCTATTATGTCAGACGACCTAAACCACGTTTTCACTTCACATTCAACTTCGGCGTCATTCGCGAAATGTCTCCCGCCAAGGTGGGTTTTCAGTGGACTTAGCCCCTAGCGATTTCCAGTAAAGCGGTGCATAGTTGGGTAGACAAAGTTAGAGGGCGAGTCAGTAAGTAAGTCACACAGTTCTGTGGGATGGCAGGTAAATGAAAACAGGGCACGCAGATTTATGCAGTCAGTTTGGGAGAGCTGATAAAACTATGGAATAAGTGCATCAATGTTGGTGAAAATTATGTTGAGAAATAAAGGGACAATGTATGTATACAAATAAAATTGTTTCAAGTTGTTATCGTAGTTAGTTATTTCTCTACAACCATTTGTGACTTACTTATTAACTTACCCTCGTAGTCGTAGTAGTAGAGATTATTGTTGATATGGAATAACAATGCATAATTTACAGCATCATGTCTCTGAAACTGAAATATTTTGGCCATATTAAATATCGCAGTAGTTTAGAAATAATAGCAATTGGAAAATATAGTTTTGCTTTGCTCTCGCTCGCTTTGAACCCAAGTGTAGTTCATACACATTACTTCAAGTTGTGCTTGGACTGAATATTTAGTGTGGATTAGCTTTCCCTTTTAATAATGTCCCTCGCCATCAGGACATTTTTTTTTTCGCATATCCTTTATAGGACATCGCTGTCAACACCAGCATTTTATCGCTGTCGTTGATTTCCTGGCAAGATTACACTCAGTAGTTTATCAGGACAATAGGTCAACATTTTAGTCCATCTGTCATGTGTAGGGGTTAACCCGCCTACCTTGGCATCAACACACCGAAACAGAGGCAGTGGTCAACCAGCACGAAAGTAGAAAGAGCATTAAAGACACTCTGAGCTTGATAATGCATCTAAAACTGAGGAAAATGAAATATTTTGTGCAAGCAAACAACAAGAATGTCTGGGCAAGATAACCGTAGAAGTAGGTGTATCAGGGAAGCAGAGAAGAGAGAGACCACGACATAGATGGATTCAGGATGTCACACTATGTCATGGTCTCTCTCTTCTCTGTTGAGGGTACACATGTTACAGGTGTTGGTTTGCATTCACAAAGTCCAAAACCCACACTTGATTCTTGTCATGCATGATGGTGGTAGTCAACTATCTGATTATTGGGGCGTGTAGAAACGAAAGTATCGCATTCTGAAGCCATATGTTTCTTGCCTTGTTTGATTCTCTTTGATTATCTTGGTTTACTATGTTTTCTCGACAGGTCTTATCCTGCCTCAGTGTTATCCATTTATGCAATATACTCATGGTTTTAAATTTACTGCTGTCACGAACGGTGTGTTCTAGTCTAACAGGAGGGACCAGACTAAGGGAGATAACAAACCTGCTGTCTTATAAGGGACTGGAGACAATCAACGATTACAGACGGCTTACCACAGAAAAGCCACTGAAATCGATTGCAGGAGAACATTAGCCTAACGAAACTGTACGACTTCATTGATTAGATTCAGGGACGATCTTCACAGCACAAGAAACAATTCATTAGTGCTCTGGCTCCCTTGTTTTTCAGACTGAACTGAGCGATTTTTGGGTTAGCGTCCGAACATGGTTGTACTCGTGAGGATCTCAAAGTAGAAAAATAATAAATAATTTATTCCCCGGAAGCAGTTTTCTGCTATTGGTCTGTGATGCGATGGGGTAATCACATTTTGCACGGGAGAATAGGTGACCAATCTTTCCCCCACTTTCACAGGCTAACATCGATTTAACGTCTGACCATAGTCATAACATTAGTAGTGAAGTTGGCTATGCACTCGTTTAACGAGTCCTGTACACCGGAATCACACATACTATAAATATTCTGCTGTTGACTGGTTTTCTAATGTTGAAAATTTGCCAGAGAAGAGGAATTTATTATCTGCTCTGTAAGACCTCCAGGGGCGAGGGGTTAGTAACACTCGCAGCCAGCACACGGAACTTCCTAAATGTATGAAATTTCTCAAGAAAGCTAGAAATCCTTTCTGAAAGTCGGCAGGTGCGAATCTTCTTCAAGTCCCTTATTCTGATGTTGCGATTAGTCGGAATTTGGGGCATTAGAAGAATAATCTCCTACTCCAAGTATAACTGTATCTAAACCTCAGTAAGATGTGCGTTTAACTGAGATGAGAAGTAAATCATGTCATGTACTGTGTTATGCATTAATTAGCTAGTCGCCCGATTATCCTCACTGCATATCGTACCAACTGTTAAGACTTCTCTAGTCCGTAAGTGCCCGGATCCCTTTCTCAGTATCTCTCTCAGTGTATAGTGGTTGACGGCACCAGTTCTAATTTGGCTAACCATTCTTCTTCACCCCTCCCTTTTTCCCCGCATAGTGCTTCTAGCTGTTTTCACCTGTTTTCACTCGATGTTCTTGCAGTCTGGCCAATGTTGAAGACTGACAGACGACTCTTGATTCGATTAATTCGACTGACGGCATTTACACCATCAGTCCGGTTCATTGCTAGTCCGCTTTCCACAAGCCACCAGCTTTTTTATTTCCTCTTACTCACGCGTGTCCTGGAACAAGAATAAATCTACTTTTTGTCAGGCATAAACTCCTCAGAGACTCTTTCCACTGTCTTCGAGATCAGCCCATCTCAGTCTTCCTGAGCGTGCTCACGTGTAGCATGCCTGAGAGAAAGCATACCTGGGTGACAGTTTGAGGGCGGTCATGGTTCGCCATCTTACACGGTCACCAGAATCTCGAATCAGATCTGTGTTCATGTCCCGACCATGCCATGCTGCCAAACCATCAAGGTATTTATCCCTTTGTCTACCTCTTTCTCTCTTCCTACTAATCTTGCCAGTTGTCACTAAATTTGTCAGCCTATTTCTCCTCATAACATGTAAAAAAAAAATCTTGACTGCCTACGTCTAATTTCTCCTATCAATCTCCGTTTTTTATTTGTCACTTGAAGGACCTTTTTTCTTGGAGACGACAATGATCTCTGTTTTCTTATAAGTCAATTCCAAATCTAGATTCACACTGTGTATAATCACCGCACTCACAAAATGTTGTAGATATTGCTTCTTGTCTGCATATCTTATATTATTGATGTTTTGTCCTCCGAATGCAATTCCTTTCATGTCCTCTAAATTCCTCATATTTTCAATATAAAGGGAGAACAGTGATATATTTAAACAATAAACAGTAAAGAACCCGTTTTACACACATTCGATGAATTTTGCTAACACCATATTTATATAGACTAATTGGCATCCGTGGGGGTGTGTTGTAAATATAACATTGACCACCTGTATTTCCCAAGAATGAAAGTGATCATTAGCCGCAAACAATAATCCTAAAACTGGCGCATAATTGATGAAGAGAATTGCTGAGATTAGATACAGTGGGGTGACGTGATCAGTCGAATTCAACAAAGTAAAGACCTACCCACGAGTAGATAAAGACCTTTACTTGGAGTGGAATCTGTCTAGAAGAGGTAAACCTGACATAGATGCATGCCAAGTATAACAAACTACCTTCGGAGGCGCATAAATAGGTGCGATGTACTCCCCAACAATGAGGAGCGAAGAAGAAGAAGAAGAAGAAGAAGAAGAAGCTGAAGAAGAATAAGGAGGAGGAGGGGAGGAGGGGGGGAGGGGGAGAAGGAGGAAAAGAAAAAGAAGAAGAAGAAGGAGAAGAAGAAGAAGAAGAAGAAGAAGAAGAAGAAGAAGAAGAAGAAGAAGAAGAAGAAGAAGAAGAAGAAGAAGAAGAAGAAGAAGAAGAAGAAGAAGAAGAAGAAGAAGAAGAAGAAGAAGAAGAAGAAGCAGACGCAGAAGCAGACGCAGAAGCAGAAGCTGAAAAAGAATAAGGAGGAGGAGGAGGAGGGGGAGGGTGAGAAGGAGGAAAAGAAGAAGAAGAAGAAGAAGAAGAAGAAGAAGAAGAAGAAGAAGAAGAAGAAGAAGAAGAAGAAGAAGAAGAAGAAGAAGAAGAAGGAGAAGAAGAAGAAGAAGAAGAAGAAGAAGAAGAAGACGACGAATGAGAAGAACAAGGAGGAGGAGAAGAAGAAACGAATTCAACACCAGTTTCCTGCTGGTTGAACTGATGATGATGCTGTTGGTAACGATCGTCATGGTGATGATAATGCAGGAATGACGATAGAGAAGAAACAATTAAAAACTCACATATCAACTCCGTTTATATTCGAAATTAAAACGCCCTTTCATCAAATTGTCAGGCTCCCTTGGTAGAGCATTTGTTTAAAATTTCTTGCTGGTTATTATTGTATCGACCTGGAAGCTTCCTTGCCCGACAGTCATATTTTGTGTTAATATAAGCTACTGGCCTCTTCCTGCAAGCATTCTGCAGACGTGATCAGACAGCTGTCTTCTGTATTAACAACCAGTTACCAGTTTGCTCTTCTCATGCACTGTCTTGCTACAATTCTTTCTAGTAATAATTCTCGTGGCGTAAAGTAACACTAAACCTTCTGTCCTTGTTCCTAGACACATTACAAATAACAAGAGTAAACTGTCTAAAGTGTAAAGGTGTCGAAGAAGTATAGTGATGAGCCCCTTTACTCACCAAGATGGTGTTCCGAGTTCAATAACCAGTTGCGTCACGATACGTGTTAGTTAGCTCGTTCGTTCCTTCGTTAGTTAGTTAATGACTTAGTTAGCTAGTTACTTAGCTTGTCAGTTGGTTAGTTAGTTGCTTAGTTAGTTACTTAGTTTGTTAATTTGTTAGTTACTTAGTGTTTTAATTAGTTAGTAAGTTAGTTAGTTCGTTCATTTTTAGTTACTTAGTCCTTATTTTGTTAATTAGTTAGTTAGTTACTTAGTTTTTGTTTTTTAAAATTTGTTAGTTAGTAAGTTAATTAGTTCGTTCGTTATTAGTTAGTTAGTTACTTAGTTAGTTACTTAGTTATTACTTAGTTTGTTAATAAGTTAGTTACTTAAGTTAAGTAGTTAGTTAGTTATTAGTTAGTTAGTCAACAGATTATCGTCTTTGCCCATCGAACTGTTTGTCCATATTTTTTTTACGTTGCTTTTTTATTGTTACATCAAAGCACCATATTTTTAGTGAGCGCTCTTCATCCACTTTCTAGCAGTGGCGTTTTGTGTTTGTTTCCAGACTTATAACTCTAGTTAGCAACGGAGCTTGTTCTGAAGCTAGACCATTCCGATTGTTTAAGGGCCGACACAGATGGCATGGCTGTGCCCGGGCTGCTTTTAGAGTCAGGGAGTATAGCACCTTGTGATCAAGTCCGCAACGATCAGTAGTATTCAGTAGCAACATGCAGGCTTGACTATCAAACTCACAATGATTAGTTTCAGGTTGTAGTCAGTCTGATACTCATAAGAACCGTCGCCTTTATTTAAAACCAAAACGGTTTTCTATAAGTGCTCAGGCGCCGTATTCAGTATCTCCCTCAGCGTGTAGCGACTGACGACATTTTGATGTCATAAACTGCGAATATCATGGTTCTTTAATTAACAACATTGGGAGGTGTTGAAAAGACGACAGTGGGAGTATGGCCATAGCAATGCAGATGATAAACGGCATTAAGAGCCAATAGCACAACATCAGCAAACCATAACAGTCATCATCTTCATCATCTTGAACTTTTGCCGTCATGCATCGTGGGGAGGAGTAGTTTATGTTTCATTGCCCATTGAATGGCACTGGATAACGTCATTCCATATGACTGTTAATTTTCTCTCATACCTTCATTAGATTTTCTTCTCGGGCATCCTCTTGATCTGGTATCAGTTCTGCTTTAGTGTAGCGCCAATGCTGATAACTGACGTTGTTGCATTCTAACGAGATAACCAAAACATTTTATCTTCTGCTTTTCAAGGTATGTGGCACAACGTGTTAATCTAACTGACTGATATAAGTCACATTTGGAAAACACCAATCTCTCCTGAGGCTACATACATTTGTGAATCATGGACACTCACAATCATCACAGAAGCAAACTGAATCTTTTGAAATTAAATTATACAGATAGATTATTAGAATACTGTCATCCAAGCAGTAGAAACACTTTATAATACAAAGGTACGAGTGTCGGTATTCCAGAAAGTAATGGCAAACTACTATAAACTTGCCAAGAAAAAAACACACACACACACACACACATCACACACACACACACACACGCGCGCGCGCACACACACACACACACACACACATCATTGGCACCTTGCCGTCTTGACAGACGATAGTTTGTGCTTTAAAAAGGCATAACAACTTTTACCTATGGCGGTAGCGAATGTGACGGATAAGGCCAATTCGCGCTGTAAATGTCCGTTCACAGTGGGTGCATGTGAACACGTGGTCGTTTCCACCATCATGCACCATCTTACGTCTCACACGCTCGGTGTGTGACTTATCTGAGATAATTTTCTCCTTTGTCTTTATTCAATTTCTAATCTTTGCCCTCTATGCAACACTTTCAGCGGCGACTTGCTCCCACTGTGCATTATCAATGCCTGTATCAATCGTGTCCCGCTTACACACATCTTTGTATCGTAGTAGAGGCCGACCCTGAGATCTCTTACCCATCTGTAATTCACCAAAAAAGATGTCCTTTGGTAATCTATCATCATCCACCCTCCTTAGATGTCCTATCCATCTAAGTCTACGAAGACTGAGCATGGAATAAACCGTCACACAACCTGATCTTTCCAATACTTCAGTATTTGTGATTTTGTCTTGCCACTTAATACCAAGAATTCTTTGCATACACCGCATATGAAAGCTGTTTAAATGTTTCTCTTGGTGTGAGTAAGTTGTCCAGGTTTCACTGCCATAAAGAAGAGTACTAAGGACACAGACTTGATAGACAAGGACTTTTGTTTTGGCAGTAAGCTTCCTGTTCTCCCAGACTCTTTTTCTTAACCTGTTCATTGTTGTTTGCTGCCTTATCAATCCGGATGTTGATTTCCTGATCTAGGGATAATTTGCTAGTTACCATTGATCCTAGATATGTAAAATGGTCTACCATCTCTAGTTCGGCGTCGTCAATAAAGATTGATGGTACCCCATGTGCACCTTGTGACATAATCTGTGTCTTCTTTTTGCTAATTGTTAAACCAAATTCAGAACAAGCATTGGAGAATGCAGATAGTAGACATTGTAATTCTTCCTCAGAGTGGGTCGTAACTGCAGCATCATCTGCAAAAAGCAACTCTCTGATCAGCACCCTCCTAATTTTGATCTTGGCCTTCAATCTCTGAGCATTGTAGAGGCCGCCATCTGAGCGTGAGTGAATGTATATACCACCATCCTGATCACGAAAGGCATATTTCAGTAGAAGTGAAAAGTATATTCCAAAGAGGGTGGAATATTTATATATACATAAAATCCCATCGACTCTTGAACGCAACAGTGGAAGAAGATGATGATAAATATATAAATAATATGTGGACAAGCCGAGAAACATCATTTAGCAGAAGAAATATCGTGTCTGAGGGAAAGAAGAATATCTTGGACGGACAGGAGAAGAAAAAACGAGACAGTTCTTCTCAAAACAAATGAAAACACTGACTGGAGAAATTAGCGTAAGATGTTTTTGGCGTGACATGATGCAAAATTACCCTGAAAACATAGTGAGTGATAACTGACAAGCCAGATGTAAACATATAAAGAGAAAAATAAAGAAATAAATATCCAGATGGCTTGGCCAAATGGTATCATTGAGGCAATAACACTGAGCTGATCTGAAACTATGGTGACCATGTTTAATGAAACAATAATTGTCCAGGCTTCTTCTCATTTCACTTTATATATACAAGGGGCTTCACATAAGTATTTAGTCTGACCATGAAGCAGAGACAATTTAAAACTGGCACATGTATAGCTCATTCAGTTTGTAATGGACATATGAATTATGAATTTCCCTCCTCAACTGGTTTTCCCGATATGGCGCATGGCACAACACACCCTGTTGACCAGATCTGCACATTCAACGGTTTGTCAGAACAATGGAGAAATCAGACGCCAGGACTGTGATAAAATTCTTGATCTCACAGGTAAAAACACCTAAAGAAATACACAGGGAGATGGAGCCAGTGTTTGAGGAAGTCTGTCCTTTGTATGCTTTTGTAAAATAATGATGTTTGCAGTTTAAGTGTGGCCGTTCCCAAGTTGCTGATCTGCCAAGATCAGGACGACCGTCCTCAGAGTACAATGATGCAAATGCTGTAAAAGTGAAGAAAATCATAGACCAGGACAGGAAAATGAAAATTGCAGAGATATCGGGTTCAGCAAATCTGAGTAAGAGTACAGTTTTTAGAATTTTACACAACGGACTGAACATGAGAAAAGCGTATGCCAGCTGGATCCCGCGCCTGCTGACATGTGAACAGAAACAAACACGGATTGATTGCTGTGTCCAGTTGCTCAACATGTGGCGGTCGAAAAACATATTGACGACCACGGTGACGGTAGATGAGACTTATTTTCACCATTATGACCCAGAATCCAAAATTGCCAGCATGCAGTGGAAAACCTCGGGCTCGCCAACACATGTCAAGCCAAGATCACACAAATCTGCAAGAAAAGTGATGCTGACTATATTATAGGGACGTCAAAGGTGTCATATTCAAAGATTACATGCTTCATGGCAACACGGTTAATGGGCAATACTATGCAGATCTCCTTATCAAACTAAGAAATGCTGTGACCAGAAAACGAGAGATAACGCTACGCAAATTCTGCCTTTGCTTCAAGACAACGTGCCTTCCCATAATGCACCGCTTGTGCTGCAAACTGCCAACAATTTGAATATTGCAATTCTTCCACACCCACCATATTCTCCAGATTTGGCTCCATCAGACTTTTTACTTTTCCCAAATCATAAAAAAAAAAAAAACAGCTAAAAGGAAATCGTTTTGACAGTGACGAAGATGACATAGTGGCTTGTGATAACTGATTTAGTTCGAAAAATAGGTTGTTTTATTTTAAAGGTCTTTTCAAGGTCACGCAGAGATGGCATAAACGCATAAATTCAGGTGGTGGCTACATTGAGAAAGGAATAAGCACTGTGCCAAATTTCAATTTTCTCCGCCTACTCCTTCATGATAGGCTAAAAGACTCACAAGAAGCCTCTTTATATAATATCTTCTATATCTATAAAACAAAGTGTATGTATATATGTATATATGTATGTATGTAAATATGTATGTCCTTTATTTGTTCGCGAACGGCCCATCCAATTGAGATGAAATTTTCTACACGCCTTCCTTTCATTCCAGAGCTGTCAACTGTCATAGTTTTTTTTTCTTCTTCCTCCTCCTCCCTCCTCCCCCTCCCCAAATACGTACGTAAATATATGATGATGATGATGAAAGAATCCCCGAACCAAAACGCTAGGGAAAGGGAAGAAAATGACGTGACTACACAGAATCGTCACACGGCAATCATCATCATCAAGTGCCGTGCCGGCTGGCGTAGGCGTTCATGGCTCTCCGTAGATCTCAGTCTTTGGTTTTTTGGATCAACTCTGCTGCTGATATTCCTCCATGCCACGGCAATATCAATAACAATTCATCTTTTTATGTGTAAGGAAGTTATCTACAGTCGTGTAGAAGGGAAGAACTAGACGAGTATGAATTCGGAATGGCGAACTCTCTCCTCCTCTCTTCTCCTCCCTCCTCCTCCCTCTACCTCCTCCCTCCACCCTCCTCCTCTTCTTCCTCCCTCTCATCCCTCTCCCGACTCTCTCCTCCTTCTCCCTCTTCCTCTCCCCTCCTCCATCCTCCTCCCTCCTACTCCCTCCGCCTCCTCCCCCTCCTCCCTCATCTTCCCTCCTCCTCCCTCTCCCTCCTTATCCCTCCTCCTCCTGCCTCCCTCCTCCTCCTGCCTCCTTCTCCCTCATCATCCTCACTCCTCCTTCTCCCTTCTTCTCCCTCTTCCCTCTTCCTCCTCCTCCTACCTCCTCCTCCCTCTACCTCCTCCTCCTCCCTCCACCCTCCTCCTCCCTTCTCCTCCTCTTCCTCCTCCCTTTCCTTAATCCTCCTCCTCCCTCTACCTCCTCCTCCCCCTACCTCTTTCCTCCTCCCTCCTCCTCCTCTTCCACCTCCCTTTCCTTCCTCCCCTCCTCATTCTCCCTCCTTCCTCTCCCTCCTTCCTCCTCCTCCTTCCTTCTTCTCCCTCTGCCTCCTCCCTCCTCCTATCCCATCCTCCTCCTTCCTCCTCCTTCTCCTCCTCCCTCCTTCTCCTCCTCTCCCCTCCTCCTCCTCCTACCCTCTTCCTCTTCCCCTCCTCCCTCTCCCTCCTCCATCCTCCTCCTCCCTCTTCCTCCTTCCTCCTCCTCCCTCTTCCTCCCTCTCCCTCCTCCATCCTCCTCCTCCCTCTTCCTCCTCCTTCCTTCTCCTCCCTCCTCCTCCGTCTTCCTCCTCCTCCTACCTCCTCCCTCCTCCTCCTCTCTCCTCCTCCCTTTTCCTCCCTCCTCCTCCCTCTACATCCTCCCTCCTCCTCTCCACTCTTCCTCCTACCCTCTTCCTCTTCCCCTCCTTCCTATCCCTCCTCCTCCGTTCACATTCCTCCTCCTCCCTCTTCCTCCTCCTCCCTCCTCCTCCTCATCCCTCCTTCTCCCTCCTCCTCCCTCTTCCTCCTCCTCCTCCCTTCTCCCCCTCCTCCTTCCTCCTCCTCCCTCTCTCCTCCTCACTCCTCCTCCTCCCTCTACCTCCTCCCTCCTCCTCCCTCTTCCTCCTCCTAATCCCTCCTCCTCCCTTCTCCTCCTCCTCCCTCTACCTCCTCCTCCCTTCACATTCCTCCTCCTCCCTCTTCCTCCTCCTCCCTCCTCCTCCTCATCCCTCCTTCTCCCTCCTCCTCCTTCTTCCTCCCTCCTCCTCCTCCCCCTCCTCCTTCCTCCTCCTCCTCACTCCTCCTCCTCCCTTCACAATCCTCCTCCTCCCTCTTCCTCCTCCCTCCTCCTCTTCCCTCCTCCTCCTCCTCTCTCCTCCTCCCTCCTCCTCATCACTCCTCCTCCCTCCTCCCCCTCCTCCCTCTCCGCCTCCTCCCTCCTCCTCCTCCCTCTACCTCCTCCTCCTCCCTCCTCCTCCCTCTACCTCCTCCCTCCTCCTCCCTTCACATTCCTCCTCCTCCCTCTTCCTCCCTCCTCCTCCTCTCTCCGCCTCCCTCCTCCTCCTCCTCCCTCTACCTCCTCCCTCCTCCTCCCTTCACATTCCTCCTCCTCCCTCCTCCTACTCTCTCCTCCTCCTCCCTCTCCTCCTCCTGCTCCCTTCTCCTCCTGCGTTCTCCTCCTCCCTCCTTCTCCCTCCTCCTCCCTCTTCCTCCTCCCTCCTCCTCGCCTCCTCCTCCACACTACTCCTCCCTCCTCCTAATCCCTCCTCCTCCCTCTTATTCCTCCCTACTCCTCCTGTCTCCTCCCTCCTCCTCCCTCCTCTTCCCTCCTCCACCTCCCTCTTCCTCCTCCCTCCTCCATTTACCCAAGACAGACAGACAGTCAGACAGATAGTCGGGAACGGGATCTTATATGACTACTTATATAATTTAAATGAGCTCTCCACCATGGGCTGGGCCGGGTCAGACAGACAGACAGATAGATAGATAGACAGACAGACAGACAGACAGACAGACAGACAGTCGGGAACGGGAACTTATATGACTACTTATATGAATTAAATGAGATTCTCCCCACCAGGAGTTGGGCGATGCCGGGCCGGGTCAGACAGACAGACAGATAGATAGTCGGAACGGGAACTTATATGACTACTTATATGAATTAAATGAGATTCTCCCCATCAGGGTCTGGGCGAAGACGGGCCGGGTCAGACAGACAGACAGACAGATAGACAGACAGACAGACAGAGAGACTGACAGATAGTCGGTAACGGGAACGAGAACTTATATGACTACTTATATGAATTAAATGAGATGCTCCCCACCAGGGTCTGGGCGAAGCCGGGCCGGGTCAGCTAGTTATATTATATTATATAAATGGTCATAGTCGATGTCGTATGGTAAAAACATTCACAGCAACGAGTCGCCCACAATTGCCATATTTCTGTGTCAGCTAAAAATCACACGAAATGCTCATCATTGCCAGATGTAAACTCGTGAATTAAACAGCAGTTTCGACAAGCCTGATTGCCAGGGCACCGACAACTGGCTGTAATTCACTTGAATATGCATTTAGTTGTAGAAGAAGACAGCATTAAAAAGCTATTCTACAAACACAATAATCCGGAACATACATTATCGCACGAGGCAGCCGCCGGATTGCCGGACAATTAGCTGTTCGCCATTTTCTGGCAATGTATGCAGTGTTATCATTACAGACATTATTATCACCAAATATAATCCCGCCAGCTGTTGTGTATTAAATTAGTGACTTACAGTCTATAAGAAACATAACGAAACCACAGATTTCTATTTGAGAAAACACAAAAAGAAGTTTACTTTAGTCCTATCACATTTATTGAGTGTGAAACATGGGATGCATTTGTTTCGAGTATTGTACAGACTAATATAATCATTCGGTAAAACAAGACTAAGAGTTAGAATTGAATCACAATTTATTCAGAGTTGTACCCCATTGTGCACGTTGTTTATATGTTTTTAAAAAAGTCATATAATGTTTACTGTACGGCACATGCTAATGGATAAAGCACTCTTTCCTTCAAATTCGTATAAATCGAACAATTTGATCTCTCTAAAGCGACAACTTATAAATACATGCAAGTAGATTTAAAATTGGATTAATGGGAAGCGTTAATAAATCGTTGACGAAGAACAAGACAAAACTGCAACAACAAAAGAAGAAACGGTTAGTCTATTGTACAGAAAGTGTCCGAGACAGGTTAAACAAACTCATAAATAACATCAAATCAAAAGTGGTAAATTATCAGTGAGAATTATATTTGAATAACGAAGACACAAACAATAGATTACACGATTTATTGCCTGGTATATTTCGCCGCCTCTCGTCAGGTACATACTGCAGAAACCACACAGCATAGACTAAAGTAATTAGATAAATCCTTCAAGCTGAAATATACAACACACATATTCACACAGTAATTTCAATGGTCTGCCGCGGTAATTTTAGCTGACTATCACGTCTTTTATGTTTGCACCGGACGAGATGCAGCGAAACATGCCAGGTAATAAGCCGTGCAATCTATTGTCTGTGTCTTTGTTATTCAAATTCACTACGAGCATTACATTGTTTTGTTTAAATACCTTCAATGGAATATTTGTGCGTTGTTTACCTTGACAGCGTCGTATTAACTAATAAGACAAGAGATGGGACACTCTAAGCTTTTATACGTAAGAAGTGATATTAGTGATAGTTTTAGTGCTTGGGGAACGTACTAGGGGAAACTACTAGGGGTAAGACTGCAAGATTCATCGGGAATTTGCTCCATGAAAGCACAATGGTTTGCTTGGAGTGGCCATCACACAATTATAAAGACACGTATGTACACGAGGACTGTACGTAGCTCACACAAGTGAATGTATTTGCAACATTTCTAATTTTCTTTCAAGCCTCGACTTGTCCTTTAATGCTGCCTTGAGACGTTTGTGGAGTTCAATTTCCGATGACTTCCACAAAACGAGTAGTTCTTCTTTGGTGACGGTGTCCAAACAAAATGGTTCCAGCGATGCTTCGGTCTGGGCAGACTCCGCAGCAGAACACATGTGATCTTGATGTGTCTGGGTTTTATTAAGAAACGATTGTGCAAGACTGACGTTGTTTGTTTTTGGTAGCAAAGCTTTGTTGATATAATTAGATGCTGAAGCCCCAATGCCGGCTGGGTTATAACTGTCATCTGAGAAAGGATGCATATGTAGATTATCGTTTATCACAGTTACAGATTCATCACATAGTTCACGCCTTCCATTCTCTTCGTCTCTGTTAGTCGTTTCTTCATTGTTGTCGAAATCCTCAGAGCCTAATGCAGGCACACGTTTTTGAAGAGTATTATGAAGGCAGCCTGAAAGTTTGACTCGGCCAGTAGAAAATTTGGCGACTGTGGAAGGTGTTTGGTGCTCTGGTCTGTATAGAGATGACAGCTCGTTAACAACAAATGCTGATGGCAGAGATGATCCAGAAGACAATCTTTGTCTGGTGTTATTAGGAGGAGAATTTAGCGAAAGGACAGGAATGTCTGAGCTATCAGCCGAAGCACGTCTGCTTTGCTCACATACGTCATAAGTAAAATCTGAACATGCATCTAGATGGTCATCATTGGTGGAAATAGCGTCAAGAGTCGGCGATGAATCATACCCTGTATGATGACAACGATAATGATTATCAGAAGACAACATCTCCTGAAGGTGCGATGAGGTAGATCGTGAGGACATTAGCAATTGTGCAGGAAGAACTGGACTGGCTCGGTAGATATCTGGAAGACGTTTGTCAGCAACATCTCCATTTCGTCCAAGGAGACTATCGTCAGACTCCGGAGATGAAGCTTCATCACTAAAAGCAACTGGGATCGAATTAGCAACACAAGTGTTCGCTTTTTTACCCAATATTAAGGATTCCAGCTCACCATCCGCGTTCAGTGCTGTAGATCCCAGTTCCACGTTTACGGTCAGCTTCCTCAACGGAATCTCTATAATGGTTGAACTGGGCTCACCTTCGTCATCGGTGAGACCCGCATCTTGCATTTGTTTCAGCCTTAAAGAAGATGATAAAATATATTACATAAGAAAGTCAAGTCAATGTTTGCCAAGGAAGATATCAAAATAATACGGGCTAGAACACTAAGATAAGTATTATTAAAAACAAAAAGAAGTGAATCTATATAAGTATGTGGAGTAGTCAGCTCGGAATGATGAGATTAAAACAAAAATACTGTTTATATATCAGTGTAAAAGCAAGGTATGTTAAGTATTAGTGTGTTCATTATTTGATACGTGTTGCTGCTTGTGCTGCAGCTGTTTGTTCTTATTCATCTTCCTCTTCGTCTTCTTCTTTCTAGTCCTTTTATTCATCCTCTGTTTATTCTTCTTCCGTCTTCCTCTTCTTCCTCCTGCTCTTCATCTCCTCCTCCTCCTACTCCTCTTCTTCTTCTTCCTCCTCCTCTTTTTCTTTCTCCTCCTCCTCTTCCTCATCCTCATCTTCTTCTTCTTCTTCTTCTTCTTCTTCTTCTTCTTCTTCTTCTTCTTCTTCTTCTTCTTCTTCTTCTTCTTCTTCTTCTTCTTCTTCTTCTTCTTCTTCTTCTTCTTCTTCTTGTTCTTTCCTTCCACATGTCTCTACCTCTCTTCCCAGCTCCCTTCTCCCTCTCACCTCGTCACATTTTCATGATTTACCCCACTCTGTGGTGGCGCTGTGGCGACAGGGTTACGATCCCAATTCGTCATCTCGGATATCGCGTTCGAAACACAGCTGCGGAAAATTAAGAAGCAGACCGCCTTTTGCTGGTTTTCATTCAGTGGTATGAGTGTCGGTAATTCAGAATACAATGGCAAACTACTGAACTTGCGCCAAGAAATCACAAACAGCCACACACAAAAAAAAAATGCTGGAATTACTTTGACGTCCTGTGAAGGATACGCAACTAACTTTAACCTCTCATTACGTGCTTCTCTCCTTATCTGCCCGACTCTTCACCCTCTGCGTCTCTATATGTCTGTTTGGTCTGCCTTGCTCTGTCTGCCTCACTTTCTGTTCTCTCTCTCCATACTCTTTTGCCTCGTTCTCTCCCTTTCTCCTCTTGTCTCTCAGTGCCTCTTTCTTTTCTTTTCCAACCCCCTCACTCATTCTCTCTTCATATCACTTGCTATCCCTCTCCCTCGGCTTCTCTCTCTCTCTCTCTCTCTCTCTCTCTCTCTCTCTCTCTCTCTCTCTCTCTCTCTCTCTGCCTTCCCCCATCTTTCTTTCTCTCATTCTCTTCTTTCCCTCATGGTTAAAAAAGCCAATGTTTAAAAATTACTACAAAACAAATAATGCGTTAAGAATCCCTAACCAAATTACTAACTTCCCGTTGCGCACTTTTGGAAATTGTGGCCGGCATATCCTTTACAGGACTTCGCAGTCAACACCAGCATTTTTTACTGTTGTGATCTCTTGACAAGTTTATGTTCAGTAATTTACCATTGCTTTCTGAACGACCGGCACCCATACCATTTTTTAACTAACCAAAGCAAGATGGTTTACTGCAAAATCGCCTGCAGCATTGTTTCGAACGCAGGTAAGCGAGATTACGAACTGTGTCCGCAACTCCATCGCCACTGAGCCGGCATCATGTGATTATTACGTAGTGTTATTAATGAATGGTGGGTTTCACATAATTGACCTCAAGTTTCAAGTTCAACCCGTCTTAAAATAGATATTAGGAAATGTCACAGGAAGTAAAGTCGGCAGGCAAAGCACTGATGACATCATCCGTCGATCCCCAATCTGTGACACCAACTGCCCTATGCGCATGAAGACGCGTAAAAGGAACATTTACTTACTTTCTCTCTTACTGAGGTTGGTGCTAACTCGCTTACTAACTTACTTAAACACTTACTTACGTAACACATACTTACGTACACACTTACTTACTTACTTAATTACTTACAAACAAGCTTACTAACACACTTAATTATTTAAAGTAGAGAATGCTAGCTAGCTAGATAACTAACTAACCAACCAACCAACCAACCAACCAACCAACCAATCAACGAACGAACGAACGAACCAACCAACCAACCAACCAACTAACTAACTAACTAACTAACTAACTAACTAACTAACTAACTAACTAACTAACTAAGTTAATGACTACAAGTCAACAAGATTTCTCTGTGTAAACAATAGTCTAAAATCCGATGCCTTCACTGTAACAGATATTTCTGAGATCTGAATTAATTCCAGAACTGACTGACAATGATATCATTCTATTCGACAATAATGACGAAATAATGTGTTTTATTTGCTACTTTCATAAACACAACAGACATTACTTGCCCTTTAAACAAGTCCATAGATTAATCAACCAACAAAAACATAGTGATCAAAATAAGAAACATATTTTTAAAACAGAAATGGCTTGATAGATACCATTTGGCCTTTTCCACGATGTCGTAAAAGTTTCTGTTTATCCTCTTTGTTTTTGCCATATCAGCCAGCCGGTTTCTCTGGTAGAAGGAAAAACAGTTATAATATTGTGTTAGAAAATCCTCGTCTGTGTGTTACAGTGGGGCATAAGGAAAGCAGAGAATAGTTAACATTGTAACCTAACATGCATGTTGTCAGAAACCAGCTAGGAGAGCTGGCAAGGGAATGGCGACCTCATTCAGTAGAAAACTTAGATGCAAAGTCCAACCAGTCAAGAACACAACTGCAAAAGGCTTGGCATAAATTAATTGATGGTCTATGGTACTTGGAAGATGAACGAAGGAGGAGGAGGAGGAGGAGAAGAAGAAGATGATGAAGAAGAAGAAGAAGAAGAAGAAGAAGAAGAAGATGGAAGAAGAAGAAGCAGAAGAAGAAGAAGAAGAAGAAGAAGAAGAAGGAGAAGAAGAAGAAGAAGAAGAAGGAGGAGGAGGAGGAGGAGGAAGAAGAAGAAGAAGAAGAAGAAGAAGAAGAAGAAGGAGGAGGAGGAGGAGGAAGAGGAAGAAGAGGAGGAGGAGGAGGAGGAGGAGGAGGAGAAGAAAAAGTAAAAGAAGAAGAAATGATCCTTTTTGATTTCCTCAGTGACATAAATAATGAATCCCTGCGTTATTATTAATGTCGGAAATGTGTATGGTGGGTGGTGTGTGTGTGAAAGTGAGAAAATTAAAGGGCCTTATCCAAAGCCTTGAGACGTAATGGGTATATGGTGCTATTCCTTATTTTTCACTCTAGAATGGGTGATGTGGTCAATACTATACCGACCTCTTTACTTCCCATAACATTTCGTGGTACCCATTTTAAGCTGGGTCGCCATTGGAACCCATTCTAATAAAATGCTTCCTCAATTGGATTCAAACACATCATCATCGGAGGTAGTGACAAGCGTGCTAGTCATGTGCAACTGCAGTGTGCTTTTATTATTTGTGAGAAGTACGCCTTTTTTGTGATGTAACACCAGACCCCTCTAATGTCCTGACCGCGCAGTCCGCTTTGGTTATAAGTGCACAAATGCAGGCAAAATTGGCCAGCAGCGTAGTTCATAGCGAAGTGCGCTAGTCATGTCATGAGCACGGTCTGACGCGGGTTCATCGCCTGGTCTTGTCGTCTGCGAAAATGAGGGAAAGATTGGTCACCTATTCCTCCCTGCATTCAGGTCTACACAATGTGACGGCGCTATCACCACCACAGACCCATGGCAGGAAACTGCTTAGGGACTTTAAAAGACAAAAAAAATGCGTATAAATAAAACATATCGGGGCCGGCCTGATATTTTCTCCTCTATGTGTAAGAAAAGATCCATCACAGACAACACCTAGTTTTTGTTTTCATTAATTAAGATCGCCTTCTTGGGCGACCATGTGTTTCAAGAGTGGGCTGGTCTTTGTGTCCAAGATTCAGACTTGTCCCCTGCAGGCTCTATTACTGTCCCACACGGTCAATTTTTCCCTTCTACTGGTAACCCGCCGGTCTCCGTGGTGAAGGATTTATGGACGCGGTTCGTTATCCCGCATACCCGCGTTCGAAACACAGCTTCGCGTGAACTGGCAGCAGGCCACGTTCCACTGGTTTTTTACGAAATAGTATGGGTGCCGGTCGTTCAGAAAACAATGGCAAACTACTGAACGTAAACTTGTTAAGATATCAACAACAGCAAAAAAAGCTAGTTAGCTGGTTTGTTAGTTAGTTAGTCAAGGTTCCAACTTCACGACAACTGGTCGTCCCCATTATGCTCCGTTCCTGTGCCAGTGAATATCACACAAAATGCTCCTCACAGTCCAATGTGAAAAGTAGAACAGACAGGAGTCTCGGCAAGCCAACAGCTCGCAAAGGTACACTGTGCATAATGCCGCCGCCAGAATGCCAACTCAAAAGTCCTCCACGAAAACCACAGTTCATCGTGGATGGAATCCGCAGGGCGACTCGCCTAAAGCGTCGCATAAAGCACGAACTCGGCAGCTCCAGCGCCGACTCCCAGGAGTCTCCTGAAATATGCACTCGTGAACCGAAAAGGCAAATCAGTCAATTCAGCAACAGCCGGTTGCCATTGTTCCGAACATGCAGGTCACTGTACAAACAAAAGCGGACATGTAGAAGCATTCCGCGTTAATATCACAGCTCACAGAGTCGCGCCACTCACTCACTCACTCAGTAGCAGGGCGACGGAACCATATACTACCAATCCAACATGAGGAAAATACGAAATGCAAACCGCAGCCACAAAGATAAATACTCCAAGGCCGTAGCGGTTCAATGCCTAACCGCGATGCTGGGGACCGGAAGCTCAAAAAATGTTGGTGTTGACTGCAAACGTCTGCAAACGTCTAACATGCACATGTGTCTCTACTGTGAACATGTATTGTGTGCCATCCCCTATACCGGTCTCGGTAACCAACGCGTGCCAGTTGTAGCAAGTGTAACGATTTTCTGTGACACGATGAGTGAATTGAACACAGTATGTTATCTTGCCTCTGGTAATCGCGTAAGTTGGCGAAACATGGCGGCCCACGCTTACCGGCATGGCACATGAGAAGGATGATATGATCTCATTACAAAATACTATATATAATTAAATAGAAACGTGCACTGCGTTAACAGCTATTCCCGGTGTTAAATTTCTTAAAAACGAAGAAATATTGGAGATACTAATGTACAATCCAATGCCAACTGAGTGATTGTGGAGCAACAATGACTGACCTTGATGAGTTCTTATTTACCTCTTATTCTTTCCCTCTCTTCTGAACACCCCTATACTATCTCTATAGTTCTCTCGACTGTCGCATACTTATGACAGTACACACCGTTGACTGCAACACAAAAGTTGGTGTTGTAGTAAGCCTCAACAGTATCTGCCAGCCGAATGCGAGCTGCATTACCTGCATCAACCCTGCCCATGCTTCTTCCCGTTTGTATTGGTGCATTATTTACCAGCTGATCTGTCTTTCCTTTTACTCTAGCACAGTGGTTCTCAACCGGTGGGGAATTCCCCCTCCCCCCCCCCCCCGAATGTTAGGGTTTCCAGGAAGGGGGGGGGGGAATTAACATTATTTCAAGATCGTAGTAATACAAGAACCAGTCACTTGATATTGTTTTTCCCTATAAATTTTTCGGTTCTGTACGTCTCGCCCTAATTAAATTCGTTTTATAACGTAAGTAGACCCGCAAATCATGTTTTATGTAGATGTCTAGGCTTGTTCTAGTATGTGTTATTAAATTTAGCTTCGATTTCTATATATACTGTGTAGGCCTAAGGGTGGGGGGATTTATAGGGAGGAGAGGGAGGGGGTGGAATGACGTTCTGAACATAAGGTAAAGGGGAGCATGGGCCAAAAAAAGGTTGAGAACCACTGCTCTAGCATGGCTGGGTGAGTACATTCAGGTGGGCTTTGCGGGACACGACTTCCAAATGCGGTCTATCCGTTCGGAGCGGAGACTGTCGGTTGGGGTTTCCTATAACATGTTTGTACCATCTCCATGGAAACTATGTTGCAGAAGTCTGCCTCCGCTCTAATAGCTCAGAAACCAGAGGGATGTGCAAGACCGGTTGGGGAACTTCAAAGCTGTGGAGGAGTACACTAGAACGTCACGTGGTCATGGTTCAGCACAACCCCTGCAGACTGGCATCGATTATGCCCAGGTTGGTATTGTTTTCTCTACGGGTTTCCCAAATTTTCTGGGCAAGAGACACCGACCCAACATTAAAGTATTGTTCTTAGAATGATGCCGGAAATGAAGAAATACTATCCAATATGTTTCTGTTTTTAAAATGTGAGATGTATTATCATGGTGAGTTGGCCGACCTAGAATGGGAATAAAACAGAAAAGTATGAAACAGGTGTAATGTAAACATATAAGAGATCTACATCTGTAGAGAAGACTAAACACAGGAGTATGTATATTACTCGTATTGTGCTTTTCTGAAACAGACGGGCAAACTCCCTCGTCTTGAAAATTTTCAGCATTTCCTTGGCGGAGTGATGCGGCGATATAAGCTCAGGGCTATTGATTATTCGTTGAAGGCGCTGTGAATGAAAAAAATAATACAATACAATACAATACAATACAACACGGTGTAGTATAACATAACATAACATAACATAACACAATTAACATAAAATAACATAACATAACACAACATAACCTAACATACCATAACATAACATAGAAATGCCGCTATATTATAAAGTATTTAGAAGTGTTGTATATATTATATTGTGGAACATATGATCGTGACAATGTCTATTCTAGATTGAGTGTTTATGGTGAAGATAGACGGAAAAGTAAACTTGAGTCTGAGTCACATCTGTGTCGGAGTGCCGAGTTGTGTTAGATAGTGAGTTGAAGCAGTTTGTAGAAAATGGCAGATTTAACCATCAGCGAGTTAAAGTGTTGAATAGTGGTCAGCAAAGGGAAGATGAATAGCCAAGTAATAGTCTCGGTGTAGACGACGAAGCCGAGAGAGAAGTAACCACGGTGACGATATGGACTTGAGGCGTGAAGTTACATCTAATACCCCTAGGCATCAGAAACAGGCAGTAAGTTAGTTAGTTAGTTAGTCGACAGATCATCCTCATTGCACATCGAACCATTCAGTCCATAAGTGCTCGTATCTCCTCCTCAGCAAATCCCGCAGCGTGTAGCGGCTAACGACGCCAGTTCTGTGTTGGTTTATCCATCTTCTTTGGCTTCCTGCGTAGTGTTCTTGTTTGGCCACCCCTCTTTTAATTTGTCGTTCTCGCAGTCTGGCCATTGTTGTAGATTCACAGTCATCACTTGGTTCTCGCAAAAGTCTTACTTCTCGTAGAGCATTCAGAATGTCAGCCTGGTCCATGGCGCGTCCGCCCTCCACAGTAGCCTCACCTGCGAGCTTGTCAGCCCGCTCATTTCCTTGTACTCCCGCATGCCCTGGCACGAAGATGAAACTAATCTTTGCCAGCCGAGATCGACCCCTGATCGACCCCGGATCGACCCCTCCTCTATCCTCTTGATCATGTTCATTGAGGCAGTAAAGAAGCCCTATCGCGCCCTGGCAGTTGTGACTCGGAGTCTAATCTCTATGCTGTCACAACAGCTTTCAATTTTCATATTGTCTAAAGTGTCTGCCGGCCTCTTCCCCTTTCCTCTGCTAGCAGAGTGCCATTCAATATTTTATTTCTATGCTGTTTCAACAGCCTCAACGATTCTCCATCTGCTTTTGTGACCTAGGGATGGTAAATTCAGATTGTACATCCCCGCATACCGGGATGGAAGTGAGCCGCAGGAGACTTAGAAGCAGATCCCTGTACGTTGATCTTTGCAATGTTATGTGCGCTGACCACTCAGAAAACAATGGCAAACTACTGAATGTACGAGACAATCTAGATTCTAGACGATCACCACCAACCAATAAATGCTGGGATTGATTGTGACGTTCTGTAAATCAAATCAAATCAAATCAAATCAACTTTATTAGGGTCACAAATTGGGCGCGCAGGCCCGTCTTACATTCGGCCCTTCCAATCACTCGTCTTTCGTTCATCAAGAGCATTATACATTTACATAGGAAGAAAAATAAACATTGTGAAATGAATGTTGTAAACATAAACAAGGCTAAATATGGATAAAAATATGTACATAAAAAGTATGTGACTTAAAAGTAGTGTTGCCAGCGTGCCCCCCCTCCCCCACACACACACACCACACACTCTCTCTCTCTCTCGCTCTCTCTCTCTCTCTCTCTCATTCACTCTCACTCTCACTCATTCCCTCTCACTCATTCACTCACACACACACTCTCACTCATTCACTCTCCCGCTCACTCATTCACTCTCCCGCTCACTCATTCACTCTCACGCTCCCTCATTCACTCTCACGCCCACTCAATCTGTCTCTCCCACTCACTCATTCACTCTCTCACTCACTCATTCACTCTCCCGCTCACTCATTCTCTCACGCTCACTCATTCACTTTCCCGCTCACTCATTCACTCTCACTCATTCTGTCTCTCCCGCTCACTCATTCACTCTCCCGCTCACTCATTCACTCTCCCGCTCACTCATTCACTCTCATGCTCACTCATTCACTCTCCCGCTTACACATTCACTCTCACTTATTCACTCTCACGCTCACTCATTCACTCTCACGCTCACTCATTCACTGTCCCGCTCACTCATTCACTTTGCCGCTCACTCATTCACTCTCACGCTCACTCATTCACTCTCACGCTCAATCATTCACTCATTCATTTGGCAGGAAGCCAAAGAAGATTGATAAACCAACACAGAACTGGCGTCGTTAGCCGCTACACGCTGCGGGATTTGCTGAGGAGGGGATCCGAGCACTTATGGACTAAATGGTCCGATGTGCAACGAGGATGATCTGTCGACTAACTAACTAACTAACTAATTATTCACTCTCCCGCTCACTGATTCACCCTCACGCTCACTCATTCACTCTCACGCTCACTCATTCCTTCTCATGCTCACTCATTCCTTCTCACGCTCACTCATTCACTCTCACTCATTCACCCTCACGCTCACTCATTCACTCTCACTCATTCACTCTCACGCTCACTCATTCACTCTCACTCTTTCACTCTCACGCTCACTCATTCACTCTCACGCTCACTCATTCACTCTCACGCTCACTCATTCAATCTCCCGCTCAATCATTCACTCTCCCGCTCACTCATTCACTCTCACGCTCACTCATTCACTCTCCCGCTCACTCATTCACTCTCCCGCTCACTCATTCACTCTCCCGCTCACTAATTCACTCTCCCGCTCAATCATTCACTCTCCCGCTCACTCATTCACTCTCACGCTCACTCATTCACTCTCACGCTCACTCATTCACTCTCACGCTCACTCATTCACTCTCACGCTCACTCATTCACTCTCACTCATTCACTCACACACACACACACACACACTCTCACTCATTCACTCTCCCGCTCACTCATTCGCTCTCACGCTCACTCATTCACTCTCTCGCTCACTCATTCACCCTCACTCATTCACTCTCACGCTCACTCATTCACTCTCCCGCTCACTCACTCACCCTCACGCTCACTCATTCACTCTCACGCTCACTCATTCACTCTCCCGCTCACTCATTCACTCTCACTCATTCACTCTCCCGCTCACTCATTCACTCTCACGCTCAATCATTCACTCTCCCGCTCACTCATTCACTCTCACGCTCACTCATTCACTCTCACGCTCACTCATTCACTCTCACTCATTCACTCTCACGCTCACTCATTCACTCTCACTCATTCTGTCTCTCATTCACACTCACTCACTCTCTCACTCAAACTACAGTAATGAACATAAGTTTAGATTATACATGATAAAATCAAATGGTATTTAACTGATAATATGACAGATGAGAATACACAAACATATGGATTCGCGTGTTACATAACATGCGTGTTACATGACATGCATCTGTTCAGCTCTCTCTCTCTTTCTCTCTCTCTCTCTCTCTCTCTCTCTCTCTGTCTCTCTCTCTCTCTCTGTATTCTTTCATATACCCACACTCACACGCTTGCGTACGCGCACACACACACACACACACACACACGCACACACACACACACTCTCTCTCTTTCTCTCTCATTCACTCTCACTCTCACTCATTCACTCTCACTCATTCACACACACACACACACACTCTCACTCATTCACTCTCCAGCTCACTCATTCACTCTCACTCATTCTGTCTCTCCCGCTCACTCATTCACTCTCCCGCTCACTCATTCACCCTCACTCATTCACTCACACGCTCACTCATTCACACTCCCGCTCACTCATTCACTCTCCCGCACACTCATTCACTCTCACTCATTCTGTCTCTCCCGCTCACTCATTCACTCACTCATTCACTCTCACGCTCACTCATTCACTCTCACTCATTCACTCTCACTTATTCACTCTCACGCTCACTCATTCACTCTCACGCTCACTCATTCACTGTCCCGCTCACTCATTCACTCTCACTCATTTACTCTCATGCTCACTCATTCACTCTCCCGCTCACTCATTCACTCTCCCGCTCACTCATTCACTCTCCCGCTCACTCATTCACTCTAACTCATTCTGTCTCTCCCGCTCACTCATTCACTCTCCCGCTCACTCATTCACTCTCACGCTCACTCATTCACTCTCACGCTCACTCATTCACTCTCACTTATTCCCTCTCAAGCTCAATCATTCACTCTCCCGCTCACTCATTCACTCTCACGCTCACTCATTCACTCTCACGCATTCACTCTCACGTTCACTCATTCACTCTCACGCTCACTCATTCACTCTCACGCTCACTCATTCACTTTCACTCATTCACTCTCACGCTCACTCAATCACTCTCACTCATTCACTCTCACTCATTCTGTCTCTCATTGACACTCACTCACTCTCTTACTCAAACTACAGTAATGAACATAAGTTTATATTATACATGATAAAATCAACTGGTATTTAACTAATAATATAACAGATGAGAATACACAAACATATAGGTTCGCGTGTTACATAACATGCGTGTTACATGACATGCATCTGCTCAGCTCTCTCTCTCTCTCTCTCTCTCTCTCTCTCTCTCTCTCTCTCTCTCTGTGTATTCTTTCATATACACACACTCACACGCATGCGCGCGCTCACACACACACACACACACACTAACACAACAACTCTCCCACTGTCTCACTCCCTCACACACAATCCTTCATGCACACACACACACACTCTCTCAATCACACTCTCTCACACATACACATACGCATGAACGCATGCACTCACGCACACACTCCCTCACTTACTCTCACACATACACGTACGAATGCATGCACTGACACATTCCCCCACCATTTCTCGCTCAATCACTCTCTCCACACACACGCATGCACGTGCGCGCACACACATTCACTCTCTCTCTCTCTCTCTCTCTCTCTCTCTCTCTCTCACACACACACACAAGACGCACACACATATATAGTGAACAATTATAATGAACAACTATACCAGTAAATGAATTATGGTGGCATATAGTCGATATGGATTAAGTATTGAAAGAGTTTTCGGTTAAATGTGTAGGGACTCATTGGAGTTTTCAGATCTGGAGGCAGACCATTCCATAAGTGAGCACCAGAATAGGCGAAACATGTTTTGTATAGGTCCAATCTAGGCTTTGAGACATGTAACAAATTTAGGCGCTTGCTGTTCATTGCATTAGATTGAATCAGCGGCAGAAGATACTCTGGGGTATTTTGAGATATAATTTTATTCACTAATTTGGCTTTGTTGAAAAGGAAGCGCTTTTGAAGTGGTAGAAGTCTTAGAAGACTGTACAAATTATTACTTTCAACGTGCTTTATGCCAGAAACTAGACGAATAGCGCGGTTTTGAAGAGAACATAGTCGTTTTAAATTAGATTTAGGGCAACCATCCCAAACTGTGGAACAGTAATCGAGATGTGATTGGATATAGCATGTATAGAATATTTTTCGTGTGCTTCCGTCCAGGAAGTGCTGAATTTTAGCAAGTTGGTAAACTTTTTGTGCTATTTTCTTGGTAAGAGCGTGAACATGTGAGCTCCAGTTCAAATGGCTCTCAATTAAAAGACCTAGTGTTTTATGTTCAGTCACATTAACTATAGGTAACGAGCCCATGCAGAGTTCGAGTGGTGGTCTAGTTATGGCTAGTGTCTGTAGTTTTTGTCTGGTCGTTATTAGCATGGATTTGGTTTTGTCGATGTTAATTTGCATGCGGTTTTCATTGCTCCATCTAGTAAGATTATCAAGTTCCTTTTGTAAAGAATTCTCTAATTCACTACGGTTTTCTTGACTAGTATATATAGTACAGTCGTCTGCAAATAGATCACAAGTTGTATTGATATATAAAGGAAGATCATTAATATAAACTGCAAAAAGCAGCGGACCTAGTATTGAGCCCTGAGGCACACCAATATTAAGTTGTGTGGGTCTTGATAGACAGTTGTTGAAGGACATGACTTGTTGTCTGTCGGATAGAAATGACGTAATTATGTTCACCATGTTGGTGCTTGTTTTCATTTGTTTTAGTTTTCTAATTAAAATATCGTGATCTACCATATCAAAAGCTTTTTTAAAGTCTACAAACACCGCTCCACAAATTCTCCCATTGTTGATGTTTAAGTACCAGTTATCGGTCATTTTTGTTAGAGCACTATGGCAAGAATATTTAGGTCGAAACCCAGATTGACTGTTAATTATTAGATCGTTGTTAATTAAATGGTGTAACGTTATATTATGAATGTGTTATTCTAGTGGTTTTGATAGCGACGATAGTAAGGAAATAGGTCTATAATTACCCAAAACGCTATTATCGATTGAGCCATTTTTAATTAGCGGAAACACTTTAGCAATTTTAAATGCAGATGGAAAGTAGTTTTTGGCCAGGCACTGGTTATATATGAACGTTAAGGACTCACTAATGACTGGTGCAGCACAACGAAGAATTCTATTACTGATACCATCTAGGCCGTGTGAGTTTGTTGATTTGAGGTTTAAGAGATATTTATAAACGTCTGCAAAAGACATTAAAGGAATCTCAGCGGGAATATTTCTGGTGCATTTCTCCTCACAGAATGATGCCAGTGAACTTAAATTACACGATGAGTCTGGTATTGAAGACTTTAGA